>JAJUPC010000261.1:0-486593 GCA_023614405.1 Avena insularis
TTGAAGTCAAGTTGAGATAACAAAGCATAAGGTGACAACATCAGCACAATATTATCTTTACCAGGTTTGATAACATAAGGAAAATAAATTCAACCTACTTTGCATGACGATTCAACTTAGCTCGACTAATGAATATGCTCAAAGATTCAAGGATCAGAATGGCACAAATTTTAGGCCAGTGATAATGCTGCTTCTAATGTCCACTAATTTGCTATACCCTTACCATAAGAATAGTTCGACTAGCCCCACTCACCTCATCAAAAATATAAATAGGTTTCCTCTGTAATAACACCTCCAAACCAATTCCACTGTGCATCACATTCAAGTCAAAAGTCTTAGTAAAATTGTAGTTGAGTAAGGGAGCATGTTATTATCTTCAATATGACGGCTCATGCTGTGTACCCAAACAAAAGGCACCTTCTTAGTAAGTCATTCGATCCAAAGCTTTTGACAAAGTTACTATAAAAAAACCAGCGAAACAAGAAAACTCCTCACTTGTGTGACCGCCTTGCTCGCGGCGCTACTCTTTGAATAGCTTCAAATTCGCTGATCCATCTTAATACTCGTGATGTAACAACATAGTTAAGAACAAGAACTCGCTGGACAGTGCAAAAAGGTGCACTTCTCAAGGTTACTAAAACAAACAGGTATCACGCAAAGCCATTGAAAGTTACATCACGAATGGTCCAAATGATCTCTAAAGATTTTCTATAAATCAGAATATCATCAAAGTAGACTACCACAAATGCTCCAATGAAAGAACGTGAAAACTTCGCTCATTAATCTCATGAAAGTGCTAGGTGCATTAGTTGAAAACTCAAACGGCATTACTAACCACTCATATAAACCGAATTTTTAGTTTTTAAATGTTGTTTTCCATTCATCTCCTAATTACACGTTTAATCGGTGGTAACCACTACGTTAAATCACTTTTAGTAGTAATATGTAGGTAGAAAGCCACTCATTCACTATGTCATCTAAACGTTGCCCAATAGGATGACGATATCGATAGTAATATTATTGATAGTTTCTACAATCAGCACACATTGGCGCTGGTCATCTCTCTTGTAGTACCAAAATAATAGGAAAGATAGGGATAAGGGACTCACAAATATGATCTCGGGCCGAGTAGTTCTCGGAATTTAAGAAGCATTTCCTTAATGTCTCCTCGATCGATTCTATATAGCAAGCTGGTTGGGGTACGGGCACGAAAATTAGATCAATTTGGTGCTCACCTCTCTAATAGGAGGTAGTCCGTATGGCATTAACAAAAAGACGCCCTCATATTCCCTCGCAAGAAGTTATACTAGCGGTGGCAAAAGAAGGAGAAGTACATCCTCAAATTGAAAACAAAACTCTTTGGCGTATAATTGCATAACATTGGAGTATTGTTTCTTACATCTAGTTCAGCAATATCAATTTTATTTGGTAAGTTAATACATGGACTCTTCAAACGAATTTCAGTAGCATGTGTAGAATCAGATTTAGTGTTCTTTGGTGGTATAAAACTGCAAGAAACAACTGATTTCATCACTTTTATTTTCTCTCTTAGCTCAACTAGCTCTAGCAAGATCATCTTTTAAATCTGTTCGGGAGTCATAGGGTTTTGTAATTCAATTTTCTTCCATCATGCATAAGAGAATAGTGATTAGTTTCACGGCCATGATGAATAGATTCTCTATCAACGGTTGCCATGGTTTCACATCAAGTAACAAAGAACAAGCTTTATAGGTGCCAAACATCACAATCAACAAAATCAGAATATGTACCAATAGTAAAATGCACGCCAAGACCGACTGCTTTCAAGTTACCTTGATCTCGCGAGAACTCAAACCATTGATGTAATATAATGTAAGCAAGAATTGTTGGATAGCCGCAAGCTTCACTCATGTCAACACTCGCTGATTATTACAAATTCTTCCATCTATGATGATCCCGATAGCTCTTTTTCCTCGATGCCAACACCACGTGTTCGGGAACAGGTTGTATGCTGATCTTGCTCAGATTTGCTCAATTGCACACCAACACACGTTGTGTAATTAAGCTTCTTGTATTGATCAAAGAAATTTCAGCCCCATTACCTCCTCTGGCCTCTCTTCATCAAGCATCTTAATTGTCTCCATCTCAGCAAGCAGAAATATGGCTAGTGTATTCTTTCATCAAAGTCACTGCTAAAGTTCGTGATTGACCATCTTCTCAGACCATCATCACACACGCCGGTAGGTTGTGCAGCCTCTCAACATGACTGCTGGAAAACCCCAACACTTGTGGCATACTGTATATCCCTTTGTCTTACCCGTGGAAGCCATAGAAGATGCATCATTTAGCAGGGAGCATTGGATGATGCTGTGGAGAGAGCGCTGGAAACTTGTGGTGGCCTTCGGGATGTAGTAGCTAGAGGCTAATCACCAGGCAGGCGCTGATTGCTCTGGATGTCCAAGTGATGTGCTAATTCCGCAGAACTATTAGTCCTCCTCCATGGTGTTCACGCCACATCCAAGCACTTCACGCTCAGCTTTGCAAGGCAAGATGAAACACACGATATTCTCGTGGATATTTTAAGCATGCAAAACGTTGTTCTACTTCCATCCGCCACAAGATATGAATCAGATTATATTTAATTTCAAAAGCATGGAATATTTAATTTAAGCTTTGCAACGTATGATCATCATCACGCACGGGTGGTCGAGCTATGGAGTACTACGACGGCTGTGCAGGAAACTCGTGGTCGAAATGCTATGGAGTAATGTCGGTGACGCCAAATAGAACCCGTGGAGGTTGTTCAACCTCCTCGCCAACAGATCGCCGCTGTCAGTTTTAGTAGTAAATTGCCCCGTCATCATGTCACGCGAAGATGTCATAGCTGCTTAAGTCCGCATGGCCACCACCGGTGGTGCCAGTCAAAAGGTGTACGGCAAAAGCAATGAACTACATTCAATTTGATCGGAACGCGCCAGGCGCCATGTAAAGGGAAAGTGGGTAATGGCACCGTTCTACTAAAAGCTCCTTGAACCTAACGCCAAGCTTGATGTTGAAGGATTAGCGACGAGTCCATCGATCTATTCACTTGCTGGTGAGCTTGTGTCGTCAAACTCGCATCTTGTCCACGAAGCAGACATCTGTCCACTGCAGATTCACGCCTTTCAATCAAGGACGGCTAAAGAGTGCGGAGAAGCGGCAGTGTGGTTTTCGCTTGTCATTGTGGTGAAACTCATGGTATCCGCCAAGTATCTCGTCATATAGTCCTGTTAGTATCGAATATGGTGGAAGTCACGTTGTAACTGGCCGCTGCTACGCATACGGGGAGCTCTTACAAGTTCTTACTTCAAACAATGCTAGAAAGGCGATGTGCAACCCAGGCGAGGGATCAAGGTCCAGAGATTGAACCAAGCGAAGGCCATGGGGAGTCGAGACACGACCTGACGTGGAGAATATTCGTGGAGCTCGGGAAGGCTTAGCAAGGGGGTTAGAATTATCAAACAAAGAATGCAAAAGTTGAAAAGAATGCTTGAAACGATGGTAATCGCGGCGGTCCTAGGCTAGACCGCATGGAGAGACGAAACTGATCACCAATCTATGTCGCCGTTTACGCTACACAACAAGTTAATCAGAGATGATGATAAAGGCACCGAAAAAGCTGTAACCGAGATGCAAATCACTATGATGGCGGTGGCGGTGTTCAGAATCTGATCTACGTGATCTAAAAATAGGTTGTAGCTCAAAAATTTTTAAAACTTTTTATTTTTTGTTTCTAAAGCGCTGCTTCAAAAATATCGCCATAACCACTTAGATGGAGGAAAGTGATCCTCGGTCAAAACTAGTATAGAGGCCAGACGGTTTTGTTGTTTCTTCGACTTACGTTCTTCCGTTTTACTTCACGACCGCACTTTAGTCGACTACCTTGACTTGACCTCAACACGGAAACAACAACAGAAGGAAAGTAAAAGACATAATCTAGGGAAAATAATAACCGCCTTTACCTGACTCGTATCACTCAGAAATTGATCGTGACGAAATGCGGTAGGAAGGCGGTAATGAATGTAAAAGGGTTCATATATGGCTTATATGGTGGTGAATAGGTATGTGATCGGCGAGGGTGGAAGTAAGACTACTATGATCGTAACTTAAAGTCCTAAGGGGACGCAGACACTAAGACCCAAAGCAACTCTGATCGCGATTTTGCCCATGGTAGACACAAATCAACAATGCAAAACTGAAAAGATAATGCGAGGGCGAGATTGCTATGGGATGGATCTAAAACTCGAATTGTGCTTTTTAGCTTTTTTCGTGGGTTATAGGTAAAACAGATCTAATCTACTTAAAACAGTAAAATCTCACCGAAAGCAACCCTGAAGCTCTAACAATACCACTTGATAGGGCAAAGGTGTCCCGATCTTCGATGATGATGGACAGATAACCATTTGGTGGAGTTCTGGCTCGATTATCCACTATCACACGCGAGCATCGAGCGCCAATGCAATCGCCAGGCCAATCTCCTGAGGTTACCGGACTCGCTGGAACACGAGATCACCCTGGACCACAATGAGGGTCTTAATTTCACCTGAACGTAGGAAACAAGTAAGAACCATTATTGGCAATCAAGATATTGCGGATTAAGAGGAAAACTTTTTGAAGAGGTGGATCCCTGAATAGGCGCGGGAAGTGCCAAGAGGCTCTCTACGACGCCGAGCCTTCCACATTGGCTGTTGCTTACCATGGCTAACTTAATGTCTAAACAAAATCCGAACAGGGGTCTAGGGGGGTCGGTTATGGGGAGTATGGCTACGGTACAGTGGGTTTTGCCAGCCATGTGAAGTGGTGGCTTAATCTGAACCCTAGAAGTCCTTTTCCCTCAAATGGACTTTAATTTCTAAAAGTGGCGCAATTAAAATCTCAAGCAAAATTACATGGCCTGGCCTCCAACAGCAAAATGTCGAAGCACCCATTGGTTGGCTATGGATGAATTGTAAAAGTATTGATTCCTGAATATTTCGTCCAAGCCTTCCTTTCATTATGGTGGCCTCAAAAGTTCTGAAATCTTCATCCGTTCTCTTGAATCATCACATGTTTGCTTTGCCATATCCTCCATGCATGGCCATGTCCAATGCTTGTCCCTCTATCCATGTTGGTCCATCATTCCTAAGAATAAAGAAATATATCCATTTAGGCAGCATCATATTCTCATGTATGTGAGGAATAGTGTTATGGGTAACCCCTTGAGGTGGCCTCCAGATCTTTCACTGTAATTCCCACGGAGAAATCGAGGGAAAGCGGTGGTCAGAGAAGGGGATGAAAACCATGGAACACACTCATTAATAAACACGATACACACGCCGATCCCTCACGCCGGTGGCAACCGTCCAACATGCAATCCCTAGGATCGGTGTTAGGCGGCGAAGTTCTCCACGCCCAACAATCCGGGGATGAGGTGCTTGCTGTGAGATCTTGATTTACTTGGGGCGAAACCTGAGAACCCAAGGCCTTGTACAACTTGAACGCATATAGGCAAGATCCAAGAGGGGGTGGATAAATAGGCGTGCCTATGGTAGAGCATGAGACCAATAGATGTAAAAAGATCTCAAAGGGTTCGCCAATCTATTATTATCCAAGTCTAGGGGTTTATAATGGAGGTGGGGGCTATATATAGGCCAATCCACATAAGCGATAGGGTATTTAGAACAAATAGCGAAATATATAGAGAGGGTTACAAAGTGACTGGGCCGACTTAACAATCCCGAGTTCATGTCGTATAGTAGCGAGTCCAGCTCGTCCGGTAGTAGCGGTCCAGGTAATCTGCAGCTTCCTACCTCGTCAATGTAGTACCGCTCGTTCGTACCGACATTATCGCGATTGTTTGACCGAAGACTTCCACTGGAAATCTCTTCTGCGGTTGGTGAAAAACATGTAGCGAAATGATAGTACTCGTCGTCCATTAGTACCGGTCCCTGCCGGTAGTACCCGCCGATGCCGACAGGGAGCATTTGGCTTACCCGCTGTGATTGGCATCTGTTCGCCTGCAAGCTATGGCGGAAAGTGTAGTATGCGTAAAGTGAAAAGCCGGGCGTAGTCAACTGCAGTCCGGTAGTATTACCGCAAGCGTGTAGGAGCATTGGTCTTTTCACCTTGGTGCTCCTCGCGCTCGTGGGTCCTTCTTAGGCACCTGGTGATGCACAAGGTATCGTGAGTGAAGTAGCAGCCATCTAACGTGTGTGTATCGAAGTCACAAGCTGAGGGAGTTGAAGTTCCACCTTTAGCTTGAAGGAGTTTGGCCTCGCTGCGCGAAGTCGGGTCCACTTGGGAGCTTCGTGGAGTAGATGTAGTAGCGGTTGTAGAGATCTGGCCGCATCAGCTTCGCTCCCCTTAGGGAAAGAGTCGCACTCGACTCTTCCACCTTCTCAACTTCATCTTCTCCCATGGTAGGTGAGAGGTCCTTGACATTGAATTTTAGCTCACAAGATACTTGATGTTGGGATATCGATGATATAAGCCGCGTTGTTGATCCTCTTGAGCACTTTGAATGGTCCATCACCTCTTGGCTTGAGTTTGGATTGTCCTGTTCCTGGGAAGCGGTCTTTACATAAGTGTATCCACACAAGGTCACCTCTTCAAGATCATCTCTTTTCGTTCTTTTGTTTATTCTTGATGTTTGGCGAAGCGACTTGTTGCTTTCGATCGTAGCTCTGTGTGTCTTCATGGGAGTTTCTTCATTGTGTGGGCGGCTGACAACCGCCCATATTGGCATGCTCATGAAGTGGTAGTGGAAGGATATCGAGCAGTGAGAGGCTCAAACCGTAGACGATCATGAACGGGCTCCTCATGGTGGTGGAGTGCTTGGCGGTTGTCAGGAGTTAACTCAAGCGTGTGGAATACATTCCTCCCAGTCTTTAAGGTTCTTCTTTATCAACACCCGGAGGAGTGTGCCAAGACTTCGATTGACGACCTCGGTTTTTCCATCGGTTTGAGGATGCGAGGCGGACGAGAAGAGGAGCTTGATGCTGAGCTTGGCCATGAGAGTCTTCCAGAAGTAGCTCATGAATTTTACGTCGCGGTCAGAGACGATTGTTCTTGGTACTCGTAGCCGAATTATTTCCAAAAACAAATTTGCTACATGTGAAGCATCATCGGTCTTGTGGCACGGAATGAAATGTGCCATTTTGGAAAAGCGATCCACTACTACAAATATAGAATCATGTCCATGTTTAGATCTAGGCAAGCCTAACACAAAGTGCATGCTAATGTCCGACCAAGGTGCATGAGGAATAGGCAATGGCATATAAAGACCAAAGGGGTTAGACTTGGACTTAGCTTGATACATGTAGTATCGTTGACGTGGCGCCCACGTCGCGCTTCATCTTTGGCCAACAGTAGTGAGTGGAGAGCCTGTCATATGTCTTGTCATGGCCAAAGTGACCCATAAGGCCTCCACCATGGGACTCTTGAAGAAGCAAAAGTTGGAGAGACGATTTCGGAATGCAAAGCTTGTTTTGTTTGAAAAGAAAACCCTTATGCAAATAGAAATCATCAATCCCTTTGTCTATTGAACATTTTGCAAAATTGGTCCAAAGAAAGGGTCGACGATGCAAAGATTTGATGTCCTCAAGACCAAGACATTTACTTCGAGTCGTGTAAGAAGGCTTGTGTTTTATGTAGACAAGGCGTCCGCTACCACATTTTCTTTGCCCTTCTTGTATTTGACAACAAGGAAAAGACTCCATGAACTCAACCCATTTTATGCGTTTTTACTCAAATTGGCTTGGCCCTTGAGATACTTCAACGACTCATGGTCGAATGGATAATAAACTCTTTGGCCAAAGATTGTGTTACACTTGAAGGACTCGAACCAAGGCAAAAGTTCTTTTGTCATAAATGGATAGTTATATGCATACCATCAAGTTTCTCACTATGGTAAGCAATAGGACGCCCATTTTGCATAAGGACGCCACAATGCCAATACCACTAGCTACATTCAATCTCAAAGGTTTTTGTGAACCGCAATGCAAGAAGTGGTGCTTCGGTGAGCCTCTTTTGAGCTCCCGAAAAGTTTTTGTTGTGCTTTTCCCCAAACAAACGTGACATTTTTCTTGGTCAATTGCTGAGGGCAAGCAATGGTAGAAAAGTCTTTCACAAAGTTTACGGTAAAAGCCAACAACCCATGAAAACTACGAAGTTCACTAACATTTGTAGGGATGGGCCAATCTCGTATGTCCTTGACTTTTGAGACATCAACTTCAATCCCATTAGAAGACACAACAAAACCAAGGAAAATCAGCTTGTCTTTGGCAAAAGTGCACTTTGGGAGATTAGCATAAAGCTTTTCATGACGAAGGATTTGAAGGACCTCCTTAACATGAGTAACATGCTCCTCTAGTGACTTGCTATAGACAAGGATGTCATCAAAGTAAACAACTACACTCTTCCCAATGAGAGATCTCAAAATATGGTTCATGAGGCGCATGAAGGTAGATGGGGCGTTAGATAAGCCAAAAGGCATAACCAACCATTCATAGAGACCAAGCTTGGTCTTGAAGGCGGTTTTCCACTCATCACCTTCGTCCATGCGAATTTGAAGGTAACCACTACGGAGATCAATTTTCGAAAATATAGTGGCTCCACATAACTCATCAAGCATGTCATCAAGACGCGGTATACGATGTCGATAACGCACGGTGATAGCATTGATTGGACGGCAGTCCATGCATAACCGCAACGTATCATCCGTTTTTGGAACTAGAATCACGGGGACCGTGCTTGGGCTAGTGCTTACTTGGATCAAACCTTTGGAGACGAGTTGGTTGATTTGACGTTCGATCTCCTTTGTCTCTTCCGGGTTCGTGTGATACGCGGCGCGGTTTGGGAGTGGTGCGCCTGGTATGAGGTCGATGAGGTGCTCGATTCCACGAAGAGGGGGAAGGCCATGAGGAAGCTCTTCGGGAAATACATCTTGGAATTCCTGCAAAATAGCCATCAAAGGTGGAGGAACATTGGTCAAGTCGTTAGTTCCTTGCGCTAGTCCCTTGCATACAAGGACATAGTGCAAGATGGATGGGTTGTTCCGCACTTCTCTCATCTCACTTTTGGTGGCAAGAAGAACACTCTTAGTTTTTGCACTCGAGTTTGGCTTGTAGCTCTCACTCACTATGGTGTGGTTCTCTCGCTCACCACTCTTCTCACAAGGTGCTTTTGTGTATTGGCGCCTCGCTAAAGCCTTTGCATTGTCCGCAATTATTTGGCTAGGAGTCATTGGTTGCAACACACAAGTTTTATCGCCATTTGAAGGTATAAGTGTTTGAGTGACCATCATGCAAGGCACGCTTGTCATATTGCCACGGCCTTCCCAGCAACATATGGCAAACCTTCATTGGAACCACGCCACATTCCACCGTGTCCTTGTAGGGCCCAATTGAGAACGCTGATCGACGGCAGTGCTTGATCTTGATTGGATCCTTGGTCACTTAGCCATTGGATATAGTAGGGGTGTTTATGCGGATGGAGGGTGAGGTTGAGTTTCTCACACAATTCCGTGCTTGCAAGATTGTGGCAACTCCCTCCATCGATGACAACTTTGATGGACTTCCCATTGATGTCGGCCCGAGTTTGGAAGATGTTCGAGCGTTGGTCTTCATTCTTATTGACTTGGGTAGTTAAGACCCTTGTGACCACAAGCGATGGACTTGCGTCATGCTCACACACAAGAAGTTCTTGGTCCTCTTCCAAATGTTGCCTTGCCATGGCTTCCTTGACCCTTGCATCAAACTCTTCTTCACTCAAGTATTCTTCATCACCATTGTCATGGATAAACAAAACTTTCTTGTTTCCACATGCTCGACTTCTGTGCCCTTTGCCTCCACACTTGTAGCATTCACCATTGAATGGTTGATCATCCTGTGTTTTTGCCACTTGGGCTGTTTTCCTTGAGGAGAGTTGGCAAGGAAGCTTGGTGGTACTTGAGGAGCCCACTTGGTGTTGTTGGAGTAGTGGTTGGTGCTTTGTAGGTGAAGTACGTCTTTGGCTTGTTGTACTTGAAGTCCTCTTGCACTTGATGCTCGACCTTTGATGCGATGTGCACAAGCTCAACCATGTTGTTGTACTTTTGGAACTCGGTGATGCGCTTGATGGGATGATTCAAGCCATTGAGGAAGCGTGCCATTGTTTGTTCATCTCGCTTCAATGTTGGTACGGATCATGTTGAGCTCCATTTGCTTGAAGTACTCTTCCACGGTCTTTGTCCCTTGATTAAGCGCTGAAGCTTGTTGAAGAGGTCACTGCAGTGCTAAGGAACAAAGCGGGATCTCATATGGGCCTTCATATCTTGCCAAGTTGAGATTGAGGCTCTTCTTTTGCTTCTCGGCGAAGTTGGACTTGTTCCACCAAAGGTTGGCATACTCATCAAACTCGAGGGATGCCATGGCCATCATCTTCTCATTGCTATAGTTGTGCATGCGAAGATCTTGTCGACCTTGAGTTCCCACGAGATATTCTCGGGTTCATTGGAACCCAGAACTTGGGCATGGTGAATTTGAGCTTGCGAAAGTTTCTTCTCCATTGCGGTCCGGTTGGCGGTTGCCATGATGTTGGCGTCATCATCATCATCCGAGCTCTCACGTCGTGCTTGGTGATGGTTGCGTTGTTTCGGTTGTTGAGGTGCCGCTGGTGGTGGAACTTGGTTTTGACGACGAGCTTGGGGAGCTTGCTCTTGTTCTTGTCGCGTTGAGGACGAGGAGGAGGTCAGGCATCCTCACAACGAGCTCGGGAGCTTGCTCTTGTTCTTGTCGTGGTTGATGCCGAGGAGCATTGGCTTGCGCCATGGCGAGGAGGACGCCGAGCCGCATGCGCAATGGGTCGCTTCTTTCTTCTTGATGTGGAGGAGGCTCACATGACTATCATGTTGCCGACGTTGACGATCATGTCGATGATGACGCTTTGCGGATCTTCGAGTGCTTCACGCCGACGGTGATCTTGTTCATCCTCTTCGATGCTTCACTTGTTGTTGAAAGGACATGTCGACGGGCGATGGGCTTGGCGGTCCATGTGAGGTTGCTCTGTTGAATCACAAGTGCCCTTGGTTGTGGCGGTTCTTCATGTCGCGGGAGGTCTTGCGGAGAGGTCACCATCATAGCTTGGCGTTGCGTGTCACGAGATGGTACCGCTTGAGAAGAGCTCATGGATTGAAGAATGGGTCCATCCGGTGTCTTGAAGCGTGACGCGAGGTGCACTTGATTCACTTGAGGAGTGCCGAGATGAGCTTGAGTCGCGTGAGCGTGGCCTTGCTAGTCCATCAATGAGGCGTTGAAGCTTCTCATCCGTTGAGGCGAGTGCACGACCAAGAGCTTCATTTTGATGACCGAGGTTGTGTTGCATGGCATGCATTTGGCCACGGACTTCTTCGAAGCGGTTGTCGATGTTCTTGAATTCCACACGGGCCTCGCTAAATTGTTCATCTTGGCGCCGCTCAAGAGCTTCACAACGGTAGTTGAATTCTCCGCGGACCTTCCAATGGTCCCATCTTGTCATGAATTGTATGTCGTCCTCCGGAGGTTGTGGAGGTTGGGACGGCTCGCCATTCATGTCCCTGATGCAAAGCCGACAAGGGTTGTATATGGAGGAAAAAGGTGCGAGAGTTAGCCTTTTACCTCACCTTGAGATTATATCAAACCAATTGCCACAAAAATGAGCGAACAGCGTGCAAAGTGAAGTGGGCAAGAAACTCATACACAAATATGCTACAACTCTCAAAAGCTTTTGGTGGAAGGTTAGGATTGTGGAAAACCAAACGAAACGATCCAAGCAAAAGGTTATTGTTCTACATGGTAAACAACCAAAGATCAAAAGCCAAAAGATACGATCTACAAAAACACGGAAAACGCACATGTGGAGAAAACGGGTTAAGACGACTATGAAAATGAGCACAAAGGTCCTAACGAAGACTACGCTCGGTTGTCGTGCCAACTCAAGGAGAGACCACAACTCGTTTGCCAAAAGAGGATAAGCAATAGATTTGTGCACTTGCCTGGGTGCGCTCTTTCTTCTCTCTTTCTTGGCTTACAATCTTGGTATTCTCTTTGTATTGGGAGACTATGTATCTTTTTCTCTTTTTTTTTTGATTCTTTTCCCTTTTCTCCCTTTCTATGCTACTATGTTAGCTTTTGTATTTGACCTCACACTCTCACTTTCCGAAGGCAAGTGCACAATGCTTAGACAAACACAAAATGAGTTGCTCTCATAGGATAGATACACGCAAGGAAGATATGGGGTTGTCAAAGTGGTGCAAGTTATACCTTTGGTATTGTTGACGACTTGCAACCGTTGGTGGGGATGATGTTCGAGTGTCGCGGTGTCGATGAGCGCGGGTGACTTTGATGCGGAAGCTTGTGTTAAAATGGCGACAAACACGCGAAACACGAACAAGCTAAAGGGGGAAAGTCAGCAAACGAAAATGAGGCGTCAAGAGAGAAGAAAGATTACGGATCAGGCAGTAGTACTGACAAGAAATCGGACGGCGGTAATCTACCGCTTGAATGTAGTACCGCTGGTCGCAGAACAAGAACGAGAACAAGATCCACTTGACACAAACCTCAAATTCGTGGTAATCAATCAAAGGCTGGGCTAGGAACAATCAGGGGCTATAGATCGACTCCAAAAGCAACAGATCTATGGACCAAAACCACGAAAATCTCACCAAATCCAAAGATCAATCCGGAGGCAAATTGGGGTTCTTTTTGGTGGGATTTTCGATTTTAAGGGGAATAAAGAAAAATTGGGGGGAAATTCGTGATCAACCTTGCTCTTGATACCAATATGTTATGGGGTAACCCCTTGGGGTGGCCCGATCTTTCACGAATTCCACGAGAAACGAGGGGAAAACGGTGGTCGGGGAAGGAAGGGGATGAAAACCACAAACACACGCACACAAAACATGATACACGCCGATCCCTCACGCCGGCGGCAACCGGTCCAACATAATCCCTAGGATCGGTGTTGGGCGAAGCTCTCTCTCCACGCCAACAACGGGGGACGAGGTGCTTGGTGAGATCTTGATTACTTGGGGGCGAGAAACCGAGAGCCCAAGGCCTTGTACAACTTGAATGCACTAGGCAAGATCCAAGAGGGGGGTGGATAATAGGGTGCTCCTTGGTAGGAGCATGAGACCAATAGATGTAAGATCCTCAAAGGGTTTCCTTAATCTATTATTATCCAAGTCTAGGGTTTATAATGGAGGGTGGGGGCTATATATAGGCCAACCACATAAACAGGGGTATTTTGGGAACAAATAGCGAAATATAGAGAGGGTTACAAGGCGCTGGGCCGACTTAACACGATCAGGTTCTGTGGTCGTCCAGTACCTGGCCCGGTCCGTCTGGTAGTACCGGCCACGGTAGTACCGCCTCGCCCGAGGTACCGCTTTGTCAACCTGGGACTTCACTGGAGTCTTCACAGGTGGGCAGAGGCTGGCTGTCCAGTAGTACCGGTTCCTGGGCCGGTAGTACCGCTAGTGACAGAGAGCATTTGGCTTGCGCTGGGTCGCTCACAGGTGGCGGTATATGAAGAGGTGCCACTGGCGTAGTTGGTCGCCAGTCCTAGTGTCACTGGGCGACAGAGAGCATTTGGTCTCTTCCTGGTGCTCCTCCGCTCAGGGTCCTTCTCTTCGCACTGATGATGCACAAGGTATGCGATGATAGCAGTGCCATCCAAGGGTGTATCAAGTCACACAAGGAGAGGAGCGAGTTCACCTTAGCAAGGAGTTTGGCTCGGCCAGTCATGGGTCCACTTGGGAGCCTGGGAGTAGATGTAGTAGCTGTAGATTTGATCTGCATCAAATAGTTCCAAGAAACGAAAGTACCGAGAAGTTAAGTTGTGTGGCACGAGATCTTGTGATGGGTCCTTGTATGTGTTGTCAGGTACAATGGTTGTGTCAATAGTAGGGATGTCCACATCAGTTTTACCGCTGGTCACAGAACAGGAACGAGATCCACTTGACACAAACCTCAAATTCGTGGGAATCTGACCGAAAGGCTGGGCTAGGAACAACAGGGGCTATAGATCGACTCCAAAAGCAACAGATCTATGGACCAAAACCACGAAAAACTCACCAAATCCAAAGATCGATCCGAAGGCAAATTGGGGCTCTTTTTGGTGGGATTTTCGATTTTAAGGGGGATAACGAAAAAATTGGGGGAATTCGTGATCAACCTTGCTCTTGATACCAAGATGTTATGGGGTAACCCCTTGGGGTGGCCCGATCTTTCACGAATTTCCACGAGAAACGAGGGGAAAGCGGTGGTCGGGGGAAGAAGGGGATGAAAACCACGA
Source organism: Avena insularis (assembly GCA_023614405.1). Lineage (NCBI taxonomy): Eukaryota > Viridiplantae > Streptophyta > Magnoliopsida > Poales > Poaceae > Avena > Avena insularis. The sequence continues at coordinate 14,308 of JAJUPC010000261.1, forward strand.
ACACACGCACGCAAATCACGATACACGCCGATCTCTCACGCCGGTGGCAACCGGTCCAACATAATCCCTAGGATCGGTGTTGGGCGAAGCTCTCTCTCCACGCCAACAACGGGGGACGAGGTGCTTGGTGAGACCTTGACGACTTGGGGGCGAGAAACCGAGAACCCAAGGCCTTGTACAACTTGAACGCACTAGGCAAGATCCAAGAGGAGGGTGGATAATAGGGTGCCCCTTGGTAGGAGCATGAGACCAATAGATTGAAAGATCCTCAAAGGGGTGTCCTTAATCTATTATTATCCAAGTCTAGGGTTTACAATGGAGGGTGGGGGCTATTTATAGGTCAACCACATAAACAGGGGTATTTTAGGAACAAATAGCGAAATATAGAGAGGGTTACAGTATGTCAGGCCGATTTAACACGATCAGGTCCACACATGTCTCGGTAGTACGTTCCAAAGACGACAGTAGTACCGGTCCGACATTAGTACCGCTTTTCAGCCCGGTAGTTCCGCTTTGTCGCCCCGGGACTACACGCCTTCGCTGGTGGCGGTAGAGGGGACTAGTGCTGTGGTCCCAGAGTACTGGGTCCAGTCCGTAGTACCAGGAGATAGAGAGTTTTTGGCTTCGTTGGTGTCGCTTGTTGGTGGCGTAGCAGGGCGAAGTGCCATGGTAGTACGCCGCTGTGTCCGTAGTAATACCGGGCGAAGAGCATTTGGTTTCTTCCACTGCGCGCCTGCTCAGGGTCCTTCTCTTCGCACTGATGATGCACAAGGTATGCGATGAAGTAGCAGCCATCCAAAGGTGTATCAAGTCACACAAAGAGAGGAGCGAGTTCACCTTAGCTTGAAGGAGTTTGGCCTGGGCGAGTCATGGGTCCACTTAGGGAGCTCGTGGGAGTAGATGTAGTAGCGCCGAGGACGGCATCGATAGGTTCACACCGACCAGACGGAGGCAAGGAGGAAACGAACATCAAGCCCGACAAGACGGAGGCTTGGAAGAGGAGACTAAGAAGACAGTCGGCAATCGGCCGTCAAAGCCAGATACTACGGCTGTCGAACCCAGACACCGGTCACGATTACCGCCCCTTCTACCGCCACATCGATGGCTCCAACGGATGCTCCAAGACTAAGCGGTACTACCAGTCCCAGAGGTATTGGTGATGACCCATACTACGGTCCTAAGTCCCAGATTACCGGTCATGTATGCTCACACCAGTTGGGCCACGCCCATGTATTCCCTTTACTTACCTATTCGCCTAGTTTATCCCCAAACTACCCTTGTTTAGTGGCTGGCCTATAAATAGAGCCCCACCCTCATGTATCCCTTAGGCATAGATGATAGACTAAAGACAACCCCCTTTGTGGAATCTCTAGTTTTGCCTCATCCCTTTACCAAAGGGGACCGACTATCGTCACCAACCTCGATTGACTTTGCATCACGCATCCATCGTTGAACAAGGCCTTGGAGTTCGTGTCTCGCCTCCAAGTTGTCAAGATCCTCCCAAGGTGTTCTTCCCTCCGATGTGGATTTGAGGGAGCACGTTGACCGATCTTTCCTTGCGAGGATTCTATCGACCGTGGCCGCTGCTCGAGCAATCGGCCTTGTATCGTGAGTTTTGGCGGTGTTCATCGTGTTCTTCGCGAGGTGTGTGTTCGCTTCCGCTACCTTCTCCCTTTCCCCTCGCTTTCCCATCGATTTGACCACGAGATCCGTGAAGATCGGGCCACCCAAGAGGTTAACCCCTCCATCATCTGGTACCAGCAGCTTTTGGTTGCCACGGATTTCTCATCGATTTGGTCTTTTCCCGATAAATTCGAAAATTCCACCAGAAATAGCCCCAATTCGTGTTTTGGATCGATCTGTCATTTGAGTGCGTTTTGGTAGGTTTTGATCCATGGATTACTTGCTAAACTTGTTGATCTACCTTCCTTTGCGTTCCCATAGCCTAATTCCTTGATTTCCCCCGTTGATTTGGTGTTTTTCTTGAAGATTTTCCGCCCAAATCGCCCCAATATCGCGAAAACGCATCAAATCTGGGCATCCCAGGACCAACCGGTACTATCGGGCCCAAAATCCGGTACTACCGCACTTAACCGGTACTACCTCTCAGGCAACCGGTACTACCCCCCAGTACTGAACAGAAAACAGCAGATTCCCAAATTTCAGCCTCTCACCGTTTTGAGCATAACTTTTGCATTCGAACTCGGATTTTGGTGTTCTTTAGCTCGTTTCGAAGAGGAGAAGGAGATCTACATCATCATCCACGTTGTTCATGCTATCTACTCCATCCAAATTCCGTGAGCAAGGCGGAATCCAACAATAAAGGGTGAAGATCGTCAACGAAAGGTATAAACATTCCGCGACTTCTCCCCACTTGCATTCCTTTGTGAACCCCACTATCTTGGCGAGCAACAAACACCTATTGAGACTAGTTCCTCTTATGATTGCTTGGGCTATGCACATTTGATACCTTTTTATCTGGTAACCCCTTGGGGTGGCCCGATCTTTCACGAATCTCCACGGGAAACGAGGGAAAAGCGGTGGACGGGGGAAGAAGGGATGAAAACCACGAACACACGCACACAAATCACGATACACGCCGATAACTCACGCCGGTGGCAACCGGTCCAACATAATCCCTAGGATCGGTGTTGGGCGAAGCTCTCTCTCCACGACCAACAACGGGGGCGAGATGCTTGGTGAGATCTTGACGACTTGGGGGCGAGAAACCGAGAACCCAAGGCCTTGTACAACTTGAACGCACTAGGCAAGATCCAAGAGGAGGGTGGATAATAGGGTGCCCCTTGGTAGGAGCATGAGACCAATAGATGAAAGATCCTCAAAGGGGTGTCCTTAATCTATTATTATCCAAGTCTAGGGTTTACAATAGAGGGTGGGGGCTATTTATAGGCCAACCACATAAACAGGGGTATTTTAGGAACAAATAGCGGAATATAGGGAGGGTTACAGGGCGCTGGGCCGACTTAACACGATCAGGTTCACGACGTCCTAGTACCGCCTAGCTACCCAGTAGTACTGCCTCACTGTAGTACCGCCTGGTCCCAGTAGTACTGGCCGCCTGGACTTTCAAGCGCCTCAGGGGGAGCGGTAGTAGGGGTGGTAGTGCAGACCGGTAGTACCGGGTTCCAGATCCGTAGTACCAAGGAGAGAGAGTATTTGGCTCTGCTGGCGCTGCTGGGGAGCGGTAGTAGGCGATAGTCACTGGGCGTAGTACCTGGCCAGTTCCTGTGAGTACCGCTGGAGACAGAGGGTATTTGGCTTCTTCCGGGTGCTCCTCCGTCATGGGTCCTTCTTCAGACTGATGATGCACAAGGTATGCGATGAAGTAGCAGGCCATCCAAGGGTGTATCAAGTCACACAAGGAGAGGAGCGAGTTCACCTTAGCTTGTAGGAGTTTGGCTCAGCGATTCATGGGTCCACTTGGGGAGCCTGTGGGAGTAGATGTAGTAGCGTTGCTGATTGGTCAGACATCATACCTTGTAGAATTCGAGCAAACGCTAGAGCGCTTATCTCATATAGTTATCTTGTATAGTTGTTGGCACAAGGAAGAGGCAAGTGGAAAATAGAAAAAAAGGAACAAAAGAAAAAATAGAAAAAGGAAAAGAGAAAAAGAAACAAATATACATGTGCCTCATAGAATAGGAAGCGCAAGCTCGATGAACATCATATAGGTGGTACTTATTGTGCATATCTTGTAGCCCACCAATTTTTTGCAATCGAACTAGCGTCTCTCCTTGTACTTGTGTGACACGAGCTTATAGTCTTCGCTAGGTAATCATTTGGTTCTGAGCTCACTTTCTCCGTCGCACAAGTCCCATTTATCCCACCGTGTGTTTTCTTGTACATATTTCCTATCTTGTGGATTGACTTGTTTGCTTTGTGATCATTGTGGTTCTTTACTTGCCATTGCAATATCTTGATTTCGGATTGTTTCTTGACATGCCACTTTCCATACCTATCCACCATAGGCCTTGTGTGTGTGTGTGTGTTTTTTTTGGTTAGTAGTTGGTTTTGGTGTTCCGCGTGAACTTCACTTTGCTTGGTTTATTGCTCTCAAGTGTGGCCACTTGCACGATACGATCTTCCAAGGTAAAGTAAGGTTTGACATTGTATCCCTAACTCCCACTACCACTTCCATATACACCGCTTGGTCTTGTGCATCATGTCTAGGGACTCCGGAACCAAGGATGATATATATATGAAGAATCCATGATGAGCCACCATGACTACGACTCCACAAGTATAGAGGACATGACAGAGCACAACACCGACAATGGCTCTGCATGCTTTGAGGACCCGGAGCACTACACCTACGACGACTCCACATGCATGGAAGACATGGATCTCTACGTCGACAATGGCTCCTCATGCATGGAGCCTATGGAGCACTACACCGATAATGGATCCACATGCTTGGGTGATATGGAGTACTACACCAACAATTACTCCCCAAGCATGGATGACTTCGAGTGCGACATCGACGACGCCTCGCCAAGCATGGACGACACGGAGAACTCCATCGAGTTTGATGGCTCCTCCACGAGCCATGAAGAATTCCTCCACCGCGTGGAGATGGAAGCCTACTACGCCAAGCAAGAGGAGGCGCATCATCAAGATTCCATGACCTTCAAGGCCAAGCATGCCACACCAAAGGGCACCACCTACTTCGATGATCCACCTCCAAGGCGACAAGTGCCACCACCTAGATGGCGTCAAGCGCCACCATCTCCAAGGCGCCAAGCTTCATCACCTCCAAGGCGTCAAGCTCCACCATCTCCAAGGCGCCAAGCTACATCACCTCCAAGGCGCCAAGCTCCAACTCCTATCCAAACAAGAGTGGCGTCCAAACATCATATGCATCAAGAGGCGCCAAGAAACAAGACTCTTCATCGACAAACATCCTCTCATGAGCATCGCCACCATAAAGAGGATACAAGACATCGTCAAAGGCATCTTCGCCACCAAGACGAAGAATTCGTGATGAGCACCAACCATAATGCTCAAGCAAGCTCAAGAAGGCACCACAAGCACAAGAAGAGTGCCAAGGCAAGTGATCATCGTCGCGAGTGTCATGTGGACAACCAAGTGTGCCACCTACATCAACCATCGGCAAGGCACGCCAATGACCTCCGTCGACACCTTCATAGGGCACCTTCTACTACTAGTGCCACCACCAAAATGGCACCAAGAGCAAGCGTCCCATGCCATCAAGCTTCAACGCCCACGCTGATTTCCACGACCTTTTAACGACCAGGAAAATGTAGACGCCTACTTCGCCAAGTTGTATAGCATGAGCCTACCTCCACCACTACTACGAGATGGCCACAAGACGTCGAGCATGGGATTTTCCTTAACCATGGAGGCGAGCAATGATGCCCATCTTATGGCATCCAACCTTGAAGGCGACAAGGTCAAGACTGGTGAGCATGGGATTTTCCCTTCACCAAAGGAGGCGCATGGAGTTGAGGAAACCGAGCCTATCCCCATATGCTTGAGTGATGATATGGTACCAATCCCATGTGAGTATGAGAGCCACTTAGCCCACTTGAGTGAGAACAAGAGTGCGATGAGTGACTCCACCTTATGTGAGATTGAGTGCTTCCACTTGGAGGGCATGAGTGGTAGTCCTAGTGAATTGAGAGTGGTAGTTGATAGGTCAAGTGAGACCATTTCGATTTCTAACAACTTACCCTCTACCTCTAGTGTGTTCTCCTGTGTTGTGCTAGGTTCCATGGAGGAAGACGCCCGAAGCCATGAACCAATGATGCCTCAATTGGAAAAGATGTACATGGTGCACGAAGATGATGCTACGCCATGGCTACATCAAGAAGACGAAGTCGTCCACAAGGAGGCCTCTACTCCCACAACACCCACTTCATATGAGAGGTATGAACAAAGTAACAATAAGGGTGTTGATGATGCCATGATCCCACTAGTGGACATGATGAATTGTGAGGATATGCATGTTATGGATGATACTTGTGACATTACTTATGCTTCATCCATATTTCCATGTGATGCTTTGCCTTTGCATAATATTGATCATGTGGAATTGTTTTCATATATCATTGCCACAAACATGCCATGCTATGCATCTTGTGTATCCTCCAATTGCTTCGGACTTGTCTTGTCATGCTAGTCACCAATTTCTCCCGCTGTTTATGTATAAGATGAATGCTTGCTATTTCACTTGTTTTGCTTGCAACAATATTGATCATATGCGTTATAATGAGATGGCCCCATAGCTTTCTCAATTTTTGGAGATTTTGATGATTGCCATGATAAGCATGTTCCCCACTTGCATACTCACCATGCATCTATTTCATACTTGATTGAAATTAATGGTGATGTGCACAAGAAGAGATACGTCATGATGGATGATGTCTATCTCTACCATGCACACACGTTCTTCCTTTTGTGTATGATGTGTGTAGGTACAAGACAAGAATGTCAACCTCTGCTGAGCACGAAGTTGACAAAAGAGCTCTTGAGAGCATCCCACAAGTGAGTTCAAGATCTAACCCAGCTCGATACCTTTTGCATGCTTTGCATCTTTCATGTTGGCAAATTTCATTCCTATGGTTTGATTGCAAGCATGTTAATGGTATTATCTCCCTTATGACAATCATGTTTTTTATATTGTATTTGATGTTTTGTGTTGCAACAAAACTGTTGAACAATTTCCTTTCCGATGTTTTGTGCAACCATAATGCCATTAAGAGCATGTATTGTCATGAGTGCTTCCAAGAATTCGTCTTGTTGTTGCAACAAACATAAGGACCACTAGCTCTTTCATTTGGTTTGTTTGCAACCATGTTGTTTTTGCTTCCGTTTGGGATACTCATTTTCCCATGAAATTTGATTTTGATGATTTGTGTGTGACATCCAACATGTCAAACACTTTCTCTTACCAATGGTTGGTTTGCACACATAATGATGTCGCTTGGGACATTCTTCCTTTTGTGTTTTTGCCAAATTCTCCTAACTTCGCATCAAATATGTTGATCAAATTTCTATTCGATTGCTTTGAGTGCCCCACTACTATGTTATATGGAGTTTTTGAGTTCCCACATTTGGATGATGTTTAAACAATTTCCATGCACTTTGACCTTGCATATGCATTCCATTTGCTATACATTCAATGTACTAATAGTGTTGTGAACAAGAATGGACATGCCACATTTGACATGCTCCTCTATCACGCACGAAAATATGTTTCTTAGTCTTTGTTGTGTGAAGGTACAAGTGCATACACGTCAACCTCTACCAACCATATGTTGACAAGAAGAACCGAAGAGAGTTACCTATGGCTACCCTTCATCGAGCTATCTCTACAAGCTAAGGTGACTTCCTTCTACTTGAGGACTCATGCTATAATGTTCATGAATTGGCTACGCTTTGAGTGTTGCTTCGCTTTTGTCGTGAGCTTTGTAGGCTTCATGGAGGGTGAAGGAACATTGAAGTGTTGTCAAGTCAATCTTCCCGAGGACGACTATATGGTGAACCCCAGGATCAAGGATGTCCTTCACCTCTTCTACTTCGTGATGAACATGGAGAGTCGAGGACGACTCTTTTGAAGGGGGAGATGATGCAGCCGACCTACGGTCGTTATTACATCAAGGTCTCCAACTTACGCCAAGTCGCCATGGACTCCAAAGGTGAATCCGTTCCTCTATGCAAGCTCACTTCCTACCCTATTGAATGGTATGCTACTTCATACTCCGTCACATATGCATGATAGGTTCACACCGACCAGTACGGAGGCAAGGGAGGAAACCCGGAACATCAAGCCCGACAAGACGGAGGCTTGTAAGAGACGAGAAGAAGACAGTCGGCAGCTCAGTCCAAGCGTACTACCGGTTGTCGGAACTGCATTACCGGTCAATGATACTATCGCCCTTCTACCGCCACATCGACGGCTCCAACGGATGCTCTAAGACCAAGCGGTACTACCGTCCCAGAGCGGTATTAGGTGATGACCGGTACTACTGGGTCCTAAGTCCGGATTACCGGTCATGTATGCTCACACAGTTGGGCCACACCCATGTATTCCCTTTACTTACCTATTCGCCTAGTTTATCCCCAAACTACCCTTGTTTAGTGGCTGGCCTATAAATAGAGCCCCACCCCTCATGTATCCCTTAGGCATAGATGATAGACTAAAGACAACCCCTTTGTGGAATCTCTGTTTTGCCTCATCCCTTTACCAAGGGGACCGACTATCGCCACCAACCTCGATTGGACTTTGCATCACGATCCATCGTTGAACAAGGCCTTGGACTTGGTGTCTCGCTCCAAGTTGTCAAGACCTCCCAAGGTGTTCTTCCCTCTCCGATGTGGATTTGAGGGAGCACGTTGACCGATCTTTCCTTGCGAGGATTCTATCGGACTGGTGGCCGCCGTTCGGGAGCAATCGGCCTTGTATCGTGTGAGTTTTGCGTGTGTTCATCGTGTTCTCCGCGAGGTGTGTGTTCTCTTCCGCTACCTTCTCCCTTTCCCCTCGCTTTCCCATCGATTTGACCACGAGATCCGTGAAGATCGGGCCACCCAAGAGGTTAACCCCTCCATCAAAGCATCTCGCCCCCGTTGTTGGCCGTAGAGAGAGAGCTTCGCCCAACACCGATCCTAGGGATTATGTTGGACCGGTTGCCACCGGCGTGAGTTATCGGTGTGTATCGTGATTTGTGTGTGTGAGTTCATCGGGTTCTTAGTGTGCTTGTGTTAGTGGATTTCATCCCCTCTTCCCCTTCCACCGCTTTCCCCTCGATTCCTGCGGAGATTCGTGAAAGATCGGGCCACCCCAAGGGGTTACCCCATAACATATTGGTATCAAGAGCAAGGTTGATCACGAATTTCCCCTCAATTTTTCTTCTATCCACCATAAATTCGAAAATTTCCCCAAAAAACAGCCCCATTTTGCCTTTGGATCGATCTATCGTTTTGGAGTGTTATTTGTGGTTTTGATCCGACCAAATCTTGTCTAAGGTGTTGGTCCAGCTTTTTGCTGCTTTCCCAGCCCAATTTTGGCCAAATTTTCACGGATTTGAGGACTCTAGGCGTGAATTTCCGCCAAGAACACGAAAGATTTTTCCACACCGAGTCTCCTGCCTACACCGGAGTCTCCGCCCCTGACGCCAGCTTTTCCTCTTTTTCCTCTTTTCGCATTAGCTAATCATTCATTTGTTGTTTGTGTTCCGTGTGCGTGTCACCAACTAATGAGATAGCTTCCATAATATCGCCGCGCTCTTGACACCACGGACCCCAAACTCTTCCCGCCCATCGACACAAGATCACCACCAACAACTAAGGTATAACTTGCGCCAACCCTTGTAGCCATATCTTCCTTTGTGTGTACCTATCCTATGAGAGCAACTCATTTTGTGTTTGTCTACATTGTGCACTTGCCATTGGAAAGTGTGAGTGTGAGGAAAATACAAAAGTTAACATAGTAGCATAGAAAGGAGAAAAGAAAAGAATCAAAAAAGAGAGGAAAAGAAAAGAAAATAGAAAGATACATAGTCTCCCAATACAAAGAGAGCATCAAGCTTGTAAGCAAAAGAGAGAGGAAGAAGGCCAAGGCAAGTGCACAAACTGCTGCTTACTCTCTTTGGAAAATGAGTTGTGGTCTCTCCTTGAGTTGGCACGACAACCGAGCGTAGTCTTCGTTAGGCCATTTCGCTCACTTCCATAGTCGTGCTAACCCCATTTTTCTCCACGTGTGTGTGTAGTCGTAGGTTCTCGTCACCTTTTGAGTTGACCATTTCCTTTTGACTTGAGTTTGTTGGATCTTCTCCACTTTTGACTATCCTTTGCGTTCGGTTGGTTCTTTGGTTTTTCCACAATCCTACCCATCCACCAAAAGATTTTGAGAGTTGTAGCTTATTTGTGTGTGAGTTTCTTTGCCATTTCACTTTGCACGCTGTTTGCTCCTTTGTGTGGCAATTGGTTTGATATAATCTCCAAGGTGAGGTAAAAGGCTAACTCTACGCACCCTTATTCTCCATATACAACCCTTGTCGGCTTTGCATCATGGACAGGAATGGCGAGCCGTCCCAACCACCACCATGTTATGGGGTAACCCCTTGGGGTGGCCCGATCTTTCACGAATCTCCGCGGGAAACGAGGGGAAAGCGGTGGTCGGGGGAAGAAGGGATGAAAACCACGAACACACGCACACAAATCACGATACACGTCGATAACTCACGCCGGTGGCAACCGGTCCAACATAATCTCTAGGATCGGTGTTGGGCGAAGCTCTCTCTCCACGACCAACAAGGGGGGACGAGGTGCTTGGTGAGATCTTGACGACTTGGGGGCGAGAAACAGAGAACCCAAGGCCTTGTACAACTTGAACGCACTAGGCAAGATCCAAGAGGGGGGTGGATAATAGGGTGCTCCTTGGTAGGAGCATGAGACCAATAGATGTAAGATCCTCAAAGGGGGGGTCCTTAATCTATTATTATCCAAGTCTAGGGTTTACAAAAGAGGGTGGGGGCTATTTATAGGCCAGCCACATACACAGGGGTAGTTTAGGAACAAATTGGCAAAATATAGAGAGGGTTACAGGGCACTGGGCCATCTTAACACGATCTGGTACACGCACGTCCGGTAGTACCGGCCTAGATACCGGTAGTACCGGTCTCGTCCGGTAGTACCGCTTGTAGTCCTGGGACTTCCATTGGCGTCTTCAGCGGGGAGCGGTAGCAGGGGGCGGTAGTGCCGCGGAGCGGTAGTACCGGTTCCAGATCTGGTAGTACCGCTGGAGACAGAGAGTTTTGGGCTTCACATGCCTTTAGCGGAGCGGTAGCAGGCTAGAGGCCATTGGCGGTAGTAGGTTCCAGTCGAGAGTACCGGAGATGAGAGTTTTGGCTTTTTCAGGTGTGCCTCCCTGTTATGGTGTAACCCTGGGGTCGGCCCGAACTGTCACGAATTCCACGAGAAACGAGGGGGGAAAGCGGTGGTCGGGGGATGAAAACGAGGGAGGAGATGAAAACCACGAACACACGGAAACCAAAGCACGTTACACGCCTATCCCTCACGCTGGTGGCAACCGGTCCAACATAATCCCTAGGATCGGTGTTGGGCGAAGCTCGCTCTCCACGCCAATAACGGGGGACGAGGTGCTTGGTGAGATCTTGACGACTTGGGGGTGAGAAACCGAGAACCCAAGGCCTTGTACAACTTGAACGCACTAGGCAAGATCCAAGAGGGGGGTGGATAATCCGGTGCTCCTTGGTAGGAGCATGAGACCAATAGATATAAGTTCCTCAAAGGGTTTCCTTAATATCTATTATTATCCAAGTCTAGGGTTTAAAAAAGAGGGTGGGGGGCTATATATAGTCCAGCCACAAAACAGGGGTAGTTTCGGAATGAATTAGGGAAATATGGTAAGGGGTACAGGGCACTGCGCCAAACTCATGCGTTCAGATTCAGTCAGGACCGGTAGTACCTGTCGGGCAACCGGTAGTACCGGTCGCAACCGGTAGTAACGCCCGGGGCGTGTAGTACTGGCGGCCTGGAGCTTCGCCGAGGCGCTCAGAGCGAAGCGGTAGGAGGCGGTAGTACCGTGTCCGGTAGTACCCAAGGTCGGGTCAGTAGTACCGGCGCCTGGGCGTGGAGTGGTTCTTCCCGAGCGTCCAGTAGTCAGCCGATAGGACCGCTTGAACTGTAGTACGGCCGGCTCAACTGTAGTAATTACCGGGCGTCAGTAGCGATCGTTGCTTCCTCCATTTCCTCCGCCTTGGGTCCTTCTCTTTGTACCGATGATGCACAGGTATGCGTATGAAGTAGTAGGCCATCCAAGGGTGTATCAAGTCACACAAGGAGAGGAGCGAGTTCACCTTAGCTTGAAGGAGTTTGGCTGCACGAGTCATGGGTCCACTTGGGGAGCTCGTGGGAGTAGATGTAGCGGTCGAGGGACGGCCGCATCAGCTCCCCTTGGGAAAGAGTCGCCTCGACTCTTCAACCTTCTCAGCTTCATCTTCTCCATGGTAGGTGAGAGGTCCTTGACATTGAATGTCGAGCTCACAAGATACTGATGTTGGTATATCGATGATATAGGAGTTGTTGATCCTCTTTAGCACCTTGAATCGCCCATCACCTCTTGGGTTTAGCTTGGAGTCGCGTTCCTTGGGGAAGCGGTCTTTACTCAAGTGGATCCACACAAGGTCGCCTCATCAAAGATCATCTCTTTCTTGTTCTTGTTTAGCCTTGATGCTTGGCGAAGGACTTGTTGCTCGATAGTAGCTCGTGTGTCTTCATGGAGTTTCTTCATTGTTTGGGCATGCTTGACAACGCCCATATTGGCACGCTCATGAAGTGTAAGTGGGAGGATATCGAGCGCGTGATGTGCTCAAGCCGTAGACGATCATGAACGGGCTCCTCATGGTGGTAGAGTGCTTGGCGCGGTTGTAGGCGTAACTCTGCATGTGGAATACATTCCTCCGGTCTTTAAGGTTCTTCTTTATCAACACCCGGATAAAGAACTTGGCGCGGTTCCAAGGCTTCGATTGACGACCTCGGTTTGTCCATCGGTTTGAGGATGCGAGGCGGACGAGAAGAGGAGCTTGATGCCGAGCTTGGCCATGAGAGTCTTCCAGAAGTAGCTCATGAATTTGACGTCGTGGTCGGAGACGATTGTTCTTGGTACACCGTGCACCTAATTATTTCCCGAAAACAAATTGGCTACATGTGAAGCATCAACGGTCTTATGGCACTAATAAAGTGTGCCATTTTTGAAAAGCGATCCACTACCACAAATATAGAATCATGGCCATGTTTAGATCTAGGCAAGCCCAATACAAAATCCATGCTAATGTCCAACCAAGGTGCATAAGGCATAGGCAATGGCATATAAAGACCAAAAGGGTTGGACTTAGACTTAGCTTGGATACATGTAGTGCATCGTTGGACGTGGCGCCCACGTCAGCTTCATCTTTGGCCAAAAGTAGTGAGTGGAGAGCATGGCATATGTCTTGTCATGGCCAAAGTGACCCATAAGGCCTCCACCATGGGACTCTTGAAGAAGCAAAAGTTGGAGACGATTTCGAATGCAAAGCTTGTTTTGTTTGAAAAGAAAACCCTTATGCAAATAGAAATCATCAATCCCTTTGTCTATTGAACATTGTGCAAAAATTGGTCCAAAGAAAGGGTCGGACGCGTACAAAGATTTGATGTCCTCAAGACCCAAGACATTTACTTAGAGTCGTGTAAGAAGGCTTGTGTTTTTGCGAGACAAGGCGTCCGCTACCACATTTTCTTTGCCCTTCTTGTATTTGACCATGTAAGGTAAAGACTCCATGAACTCAACCCATTTTATGCGGTTTTTACTCAAATTGGCTTGGCCCTTAAGATACTTCAACGACTCATGGTCAATGGATGATAAATTCTTTGGGCCAAAGATAGTGTTGCCACACTTGAAGAACTCGAACCAAGGCAAAAAGTTCTTTGTCATAAATGGGATAGTTGAGGCGTGCGCCATCAAGTTTCTCACTATGGTAAGCAATAGGACGCCCATTTTGCATAAGGACGCCACCGATGCCAATACCACTAGCATCACATTCAATCTCAAAGGTTTTTGTGAATTCCGGTAATGCAAGAAGTGGTGCTTCGGTGAGCCTCTTTTTGAGCTCATCAAAAGCCTTTTGTTGCGCTTTTCCCCAAACGAACGTGACATTTTTCTTGGTCAATTCGTTGAGGGGGCAAGCAATGGTAGAAAAGTCTTTCACAAAGCGACGGTAAAAAGCCAAAGAACCCATGAAAACTATGAAGTTCACTAACATTTGTAGGGGTCGGCCAATCTCTTATGTCCTTGACTTTTGAGACATCAACTTCAATGCCATTAGAAGACACAACAAAACCAAGGAAAATCAGCTTGTCTCTTGCAAAAGTGCACTTTGGGAGATTAGCATAAAGCTTTTCATGACGAAGGATTTGAAGGACCTCCTTAACATGAGTAACATGCTCCTCTAGTGACTTGCTATAGACAAGAATGTCATCAAAGTAAACAACTTGATGGAGGGGTTAACCTCTTGGGTGCCCGATCTTCACGGATCTCGTGGTCAAATTGATGGGAAAGCGAGGGGAAAGGGAGAAGGTAGCGGAAGCGAACACACACCTCGCGAAGAACACGATGAACACACGCAAAAACTCACACGATACAAGGCCGATTGCTCCTGAACGGTGGCCACCGGTCCGATAGAATCCTCGCAAGGAAAGATCGGTCAACGTGCTCCCTCAAATCCACATCGGAGAGGGAAGAACACCTTGGGGAGGGTCTTGACAACTTGGAGACGAGACGTCGAACTCCAAGGCCTTGTTCAACGATGGATGCGTGATGCAAAGTCCAATCGAGGTTGGTGACGATAGTCGGTCCCCTTGGATAAGGGGATGAGGCAAAACTAGAGATTCCACAATGGGGGTTGTCTTTAGTCTATCATCTATGCCTCAGGGGTACATGAAGGGGTGGGGGCTCTATTTATAGGCCAGCCACATAAACAGGGGTAGTTTGGGGATAAAACTAGGGTTTGGACGAGATAGAGGGGTACATGGGCCAAAGCCCACCACGGGCGCCTTGAGCCCATCGTGTAGGCCGGAGACTCCAGGGTGGGGTCCGAGATTCCTCGGCCTCCTGTCGCCTCCCGAGTGGCGTTCGACCGCCCCCAAGGGTCGGTCCGGGCCTCAAGATAGGTCCCACACTCGGTAGCAGACCGAGACTCGGTGTAGCAGGACCGAGACTCCTGTAGGCCGGAGACTCCGTGGTTCAGCCATGGCTTCTTCCGTCTCCTCTTCCAAGCCTCCGCCTTGCTCGCTTGATGTCCCAAGCTTCCTCCCTTGCCTCCGCATTTGTCGGTGTGAACCTATCATGCATATGTGACGGAGTATGAAGTAGCATACCATTCAATAGGGTAGGAAGTGGGCTCGATAGAGGAACGGGTTCACCTTTGGAGTCCATGACGACTTGGCGAAGTTGGAGACCATGATGTGGTAACGACCGTAGGTCGGGCTACATCAGCTCCCTCCCCTTCAAAAAGAGTCGTCCTCGACTCTCCATGTTCATCACGAAGTAGAAGAGGTCAAAGGACATCCTTGATCCCGGGTTCACCATATAGTCGTCCTCGGGAAGATTGACTTGACAACACTTCAATGTTCCTTCACCTTCCTTGAAGCCTACAAAGCTCACAACAAAAACGAAGCAACACTCAAAGCGTAGCCAATTCATGAAGATTATTGCATGAGTCCTCAAGTAGAAGGAAGTCACCTTATCTTGTAGCGATAACTCGATGAAGGGTAGACATAGGTAACTCTAGTCGGTTATTATTGTCAACATGTGGTTGGTAGAGGTCGACGGTATGCATTTGTACCTACACACAACAAAGACCAAGCAAAATATTTCCGTGCGTGATAGAGGAGCATGTCAAATGTGGCATGTCCATTCTTGTTCACAACACTATTAGCACAATACAAGGATAGCAAATGGAATGCATATGCAAGGTAAAAGTGCATGGAAATCGTTTGAACATCATCCAAATGTGGGAACTCAAAAACTCCATATAATGTCTTAGTGTGGCACTCAAAGCAATCGAATAGAAATTTGATCAACATCTTTGATGCAAAGTTAGGAGAATTTGGCAAAAACACAAAAGGAAGAATATCCAAAACAACATCATTATATGTGCCAACCAACCATTGGAGGGGGAAATTGTTCGACATGTTGGATGTCACACACAAATCATCGATAGCAAATATCATGGGAATATGAGTAACCCAAGCGGAAGCAAAAACGACATGTTTGCAAACAAAACAAAGGAAAGAGCAAGTTGGCCTTATGTTTGTTGCAACAACAAGACGAGATTCTTGGAAGCTCTCATGACAATACATGCTCTTAATGGAATTGTGGTTGCAAACAAAACATCGGAAAGAGAAAATGTTCAACATTTTTGTTGCAACACACAAAGCATCATTATCCAAAATCGAAGAAACATGAATGTCACAAGGTGAGATAATACTATCAACATGCTTGCAATCAAACCATAGGAAAGAGCAATTTGCCAACATGAAAGATGCAAAGCATGCAAAAGGTATTAGAGCTGGGTTCGATCTTGAACTCACTTGTGGGATGCTCTCAAGAGCTCTTTTTGTCAACTCGTGCTCAACCGAGGTTGACATGATAGTGCGGGTACCTACACACATCATACACAAAAGGAAAAACGTGTGTGCATGGTAGAGATACACATCATCCATAATGATGTATCTCTTCTTGTGCACATCACCATTAATGTCAATCAAGTATGAAATGGGTGCATGGTGAATATGCAAGTGGGGAACATGCTTATCATGGGAATCATCAAAATCTCCAAAAATTGAGAAAGCTATGGGGGCCATCTCATTATAACGCATATGATCAATGTTGTTGCAAGAAAAACAAGTGAAATAGCAAGCATTCATCTTATTGCAAGCAACGGGAGAAATTGAATGACTAGCATGACAAAGCAAGTCCGAAGCAATTGGAGGATACACACAAGATGCATAGCATGGCATGTTTATGGAAATGGTATCGCAATCAAACAATTCCACATGAGCAATATTATGCAAAGGCAAAGCATCACATGGGAATATGAATGAAGCATATGTAATGTCACAAGTATCATACATAGCATGCATATCCTCACAATTCATCATGTCCACTAGTGGGATCATGGCATCATCAACACCCTTATTGTTACCTTGTTCATACCTCTCATATGAAGTGGGTGTTGTGGAAGTAGTGGCCTCCTTGTGGACGACTTCGTTTTCTTGATGTAGCCATGGCATAGCATCATCTTCGTGCACCATGTACATCTTCTCCAATTGAGGCATCATTGCGTCATGGCTTGGCGCGTCTTCATCCATGGAACCTCGCACAACATAAGAGAACACACTAGAGGTAGAGGGTAAGTTGTTAGAAATAGAAATGGTCTCACTTGACCTATCAACTACCACTCTCAACTCACTCGGTGTATCACTCATGCCCTCAAAGTGGAAGCACTCAATCTCACATAATGTGGAGTCACTCATCTCACTCTTGTTCTCACTCAAGTGGGCTAAGTGGCTCTCATACTCACATGGGATTGGTACCACATCATCACTCAAGCATATGGGGATAGGCTCGGTTTCCTCAACTCCAAGCGCCTCCTTTGGTGAAGGTAAAATCACATGCTCACCATTCTTGACCTTGTCGCCTTCAAGGTTGGATGCCATAAGATGGGCATCATTGCTCTCCTCCATGGTCGAAGGGAAAATCCCATGCTCGACCGTCTTGTGGCCATCTTGTAGTAGTGGTGGAGGTAGGCTCATGCTATCCAACTTGGCGAAGTAGAGGTCTACATTTTCCTCATTGGCGAGGTCGTGGAAGTCAAGCGTAGGCGTTGAAGCTTGATGGCGTGGAGGAAGGCTTGCTCTTGGTGCCATTGTGGTGGTGGCACGAGTAGTTGAAGGTGCCCTATGATGGCGTCGACGGAGGTAATTGGCGTGCTTTGCCGATGGTTGACGTTGGTGAAGCACTTGGTCATCCACATGACGCTCACGACGGTGATCATTTGCCTTGGCATTCTTCTTGTGCTTGTGGTGCCTTCTTGAGCTTGCTTGAGCATTATGGATGGTGCTCATCATGAATTCTTCGTCTTGGTGGCGAAGATGCCTTTGACGATGTCTTGTATCCTCTTTATGGTGTCGATGCTCATGAGAGGATGTTTGTCGATGAAGATTCTTGTTTCTTGGCGCCTCTTGATGTATATGATGTTTGGACGCCACTCTTGTTTGGAGAGGAGTTGGAGCTTGGCGCCTTGGAGGTGATGTAGCTTGGCGCCTTGGAGATGGTGGAGCTTGACGCCATCTAGGTGGTGGCGCTAGTCGCCTTGGAGGTGGATCATCGAAGTAGGTGGTGCCCTTTGGTGTGGCACGCTTGGCCTTGAAGGTCATGGAATCTTGATGATGGGCCTCCGCTTGCTTGGCGTAGTAGGCTTCTATCTCCATGTGGTGGAGGAATTCTTTATGGCTCGTGGAGGAGCCATCAAACTCGATGAAGTTCTCCGTGTCCTCCATGCTCGGCGAGGCATCGTCGATGTCGTACTCAAAGTCGTCCATGCTTGGGGAGTAATTGTTGGTGTAGTACTCCATATCACCCAAGCATGTGGAGCCATTGTCGGTGTAGTGCTCCATATTCTCCATGCATGAGGAGCCATTGTCGACGTAGAGCTCCATGTCTTCCATGCATGTGGAGTCGTGAGGTGTAGTGCCCGGGTCCTCAAAGCATGAGCTATTGCCGTGTTGTGCTCAAGCCATTTCCTCTATACTTGTGGAGTCGTAGTCATGGTGGCTCATCATGGATTCTTCATAGATATCATCCGCGGTTCCGGAGTCCCTAGACATGATTCACAAGACCAAGCGGTGTATATGGAAGTGGTAGAGGGTGTTAGGGATACAACGTCAAACCTTACTTTACCTTGGAAGATCGTATCGTGCAAGTGGCCACACTTGAGAGCAATAAACCAAGCAAAGTGAAGTTCATGCGGAACACCAAAACCAACTACTAACCAAAAAACACACACACACAAGGCCTATGGTGGATAGGTATGGAAAGTGGCATGTCAAGAACCAATCCGAAATCAAGATGTTGAATTGGCAAGTAAAGAACCACAATGATCACAAAGCAAACAAGTCAATCCACAAGATAGGAAATATGTACAAGGAAACACACACGGTGGGATAAATGGGACTTGTGCGACGGAGAAAGTGAGCTAAGAACCAAATGATTACCTAGCGAAGACTATAAGCTTGTGTCACACAAGTACAAGGAGAGACGCTAGTTCGATTGCACAAAATTGGTGGGCTACAAGATATGCACAATAAGTACCACCTATATGATGTTCATCGAGCTTGCGCTTCCTATTCTATGAGGCACATGTATATTTCTTTCTTTTTCTCTTTTCCTTTTTTTTTCTATTTTTTTTTCTTTTGGTATCACTCTTTTTCTTTTTATTTCTTTTTCACTTGCCTCTTCCTTGTGCCAACAACTATACAAGATAACTATATAAGATAGCGCTCACAATGTTTGCTCGGAATCTACAAGGTATCAAATGTGCATAGCCCAAGCAATCATAAGAGGAACTAGTCTCAATAGGTGTTTGTTGCTCGCAAAGATAGTGGGGTTCACAAAGGAATGCAAATGGGGAAAAGTCGCGGAATGTTATACCTTTCGTCGACGAGCTTCACCCTTTATTGTTGGCTTCCGCCTTGCTCACGGAATTTGGATGGAGTAGATAGCATGAACAAAGCAGATGATGATGTAGTGCTCCTTCTCCTCTTCGAAACGAGCTAAAGAACACCAAAATCCGAGTTGAAATGCAAAAGTTATGCTCAAAACCGTGCTGCCGTTTTTCTGTCTGCAGGAAGGGGCGGAGACTCCGGTCTGGAGCCCAAAAAGTCCGGAGACTCCGGTCTGGAGCCCAAAAACTCCGGTCCGGGAGATTCCAGAGCGTCCAGAACTCGAACGGGACGCGTTTTGGGCGGAAAAACTCGAACCAAAACCTCACATTGATGGGGGAAATCAAGGAATTAGGCCATGGGAACGCAGGGGAAGGTAGATCAACTAGTTTAGCAAGTAATCCACGGATCAAAACCTACCAAAACGCACTCAAATCACAGATCGATCCAAAACACGAATTGGGGTTGTTTTTGGTGAAATTTTCGAATTTATGGGGAAAAGACCAAATCGATGAGAAATCTGTGGCAACCAAAAGCTGCTGATACCAGATGATGGAGGGGTTAACCTCTTGGGTGCCCGATCTTCACGGATCTCGTGGTCAAATCGTTGGGAAAGCGACGGGAAAGGGAGAAGGTAGCGGAAGCGAACACACACCTCGCGAAGAACACGATGAACACACGCAAAACTCACACGATACAAGGCCGATTGTTCCGAACGGTGGCCACCGGTCCGATAGAATCCTCGCAAGGAAAGATCACCAACGTGCTCCCTCAAATCCACATCGGAGAGGGAAGAACACCTTGGGAGGGTCTTGACAACTTGGAGACGACGTCGAACTCCAAGGCCTTGTTCAACGATGGATGCGTGATGCAAAGTCCAATCGAGGTTGGTGATTTATAGTCGGTCCCCTTGGATAAGGGGATGAGGCAAAACTAGAGATTCCACAATGGGGGTTGTCTTTAGTCTATCATCTATGCCTCAGGGGTACATGAAGGGGTGGGGGCTCTATTTATAGGCCAGCCACATAAACAGGGGTAGTTTGGGGATAAAACTAGGGTTTGGACGAGATAGAGGGGTACATGGGCCAAAGGCCCATCGTGGTAGGCCAAGACTCGTGTGGGGTCCGGAGACTCGGCCTAGGCCGAGACTCGGCCTGCCTCCGGTGTCGTCTCCGGAGTGGCGTTCTGACTGTCCTCGGGCGGTTGCTGGGGTCGGTCCGAAGATAGGTCCGGACACTCCGGTGTAGCAGGACCGGAGACTCCGGTGTAGCAGGACCGGAGACTCTGGTGTAGGCCGGAGACTCCGTGGCTTCTTCCGACTCCTCTTCCAAGCCTCCGTCTTGTCGGGCTTGATGTCCCGGGCTTCCTCCCTTGCCTCCGTACTTGTCGGTGTGAACCTATCATGCATATGTGACGGAGTATGAAGTAGCATACCATTCAATAGGGTAGGAAGTGGGCTCGCATAGAGGAACGGGTTCACCTTTGGAGTCCATGACGACTTGGCGTAAGTTGGAGACCATGATGTGGTAACGACCGTAGGTCGGGCTACATCACAACTACACTCTTCCCAATGAGAGATCTCAAAATATGGTTCATGAGGTGCATGAAGGTAGATGGGGCGTTAGATAAGCCAAAAGGCATAACCAACCATTCATAGAGACCAAGCTTGGTCTTGAAGGCGGTTTTCCACTCATCCCCTTCGGCCATGCGAATTTGGTGGTAACCACTACGAAGATCAATTTTCGAAAATATAGTGGCTCCACATAACTCATCAAGCATGTCATCAAGACGCGGTATAGGATGTCGATAACGCACGGTGATAGCATTGATTGGACGGCAGTCCATGCATAACCGCAACGTATCATCCGTTTTTGGAACTAGAATCACGGGGACCGCGCTTGGGCTAGTGCTTACTTGGATCAAACCTTTGGAGACGAGTTGGTTGATTTGGCGTTCGATCTCCTTCGTCTCTTCCGGGTTTGTGTGATACGCGGCGCGGTTTGGGAGTGGGGCGCCGGGTATGAGGTCGATGCGGTGCTCGATTCCATGAAGAGGAGGAAGGCCATGAGGAAGCTCTTCCGGGAATACATCTTGGAATTCCTGCAAAATAGCCATCAAAGAAGGAGGAACATTTGTCAAGTCGTTAGTTCCTTGCGCTAGTCCCTTGCATACAAGGACATAGTGCAAGATGGATGGGTTGTTCCGCACTTCTCTCATCTCACTTTTGGTGGCAAGAAGAACACTCTTAGTTTTTCCACTCGAGTTTGGCTTGTAGCTCTCACTTACTATGGTGTGGCTCTCTCGCTCACCACTCTTCTCACAAGGTGTTTTTGTGTATTGCGCCCTCGCTAATGCCTTTGTATTGTCCGCAATTATTTGTCTAGGAGTCATTGGTTGCAACACACAAGTTTTATCAAGCCATTTGAAGGTGTAAGTGTTTGAGTGACCATTATGCAAAGCACGCTTGTCATATTGCCACGGTCTTCCGAGCAACATATGACAAACCGTCATTGGGACCACGTCACATTCCACCGTGTCCTTGTAGTGCCCAATTGAGAACGTCACCGAGACGGTGTGCTTGATCTTGACGGATCCTTGGTCACTTAGCCATTGGATATGGTAGGGGTGTTTATGCGGATGGAGGGTGAGGTTGAGTTTCTCACACAATTCCGTGCTTGCAAGGTTGTGGCAACTCCCTCCATCGATGACAACTTTGATGGACTTCCCATTGATGCCGGCACGAGTTTGGAAGATGTTCGAGCGTTGGTCTTCATTTTCATTGACTTGGGTAGTCAAGACCCTTGTGACCACAAGCGATGGGCTTGCGTCATGCTCACACACAAGAAGTTCTTGGTCCTCTTCCAAATGTTGCCTTGCCATGGCTTCCTTGACCCTTGCATCAAACTCTTCTTCACTCAAGTATTCTTCATCGCCGTTGTCATGGATGAACAAAACTTTCTTGTTCCCACATGCATTCGACTTGTTCCCTTTGCCTCCACACTTGTAGCATTCACCATTGAATGGTTGATCATCCTTTGAGTGTTTGCCACTTGGGGGTTGTTTTCCTTGAGGGAGAGTTGGCTTGAAGGGAAGCTTAGTGGTACTTGAGGAGCTTCCACTTTTTGTTGTTGGAGGAGTGGTTGGTGCTTGCTTGAAGGTGAAGTACGTCTTTGGCTTGTTGTACTTGATGTCCTCTTGCACTTGACGCTCGGCCTTCGATGCGATGTGCACAAGCTCAACCATGTTGTTATACTTTTGGAACTCGGTGATGCGCTTGATGGGATGGTTCAAGCCATTGAGGAAACGTGCCATTGTTTGTTCATCTCGCCCTTCAATGTTGGCACGTATCATGTTGAGCTCCATTTGTTTGAAGTACTCTTCCACGGTCTTTGTCCCTTGACTAAGCGTTTGAAGCTTGTTGAAAAGGTCACGCGTGTAGTGAGAAGGAACAAAGCGGGATCTCATATGAGCCTTCATTTCTTGCCAAGTTGTGATTGGAGGCTCTTCTTTTGCTTCGCGAGCGAGTTGTACTTGTTCCCACCAAAGGTTGGCATACTCATCAAACTCGAGGGATGCCATGGCCATCATCTTCTCATTGCTATAGTTTTGCATGCGGAAGATCTTGTCGACCTTGAGTTCCCACGAGAGATATTCCTCGGGCTCATTGGAACTGGTGAACTTGGGCATGGTGAATTTGAGCTTGCCGAAAGTTTCTTCTCCATTGCGGTTCCGGTTGCGGCGGTTGCCCTGATTTGGGCGGTCATCATCATCATCCGAGCTCTCATGTCTTGCTTGGTGATGGTTGCGTTGCTCTTGCGGTTGTTGAGGTGCCGCGTTTGGTAGTGGAACTTGGTTTTGGCGACGAGCTTGGGGAGCTTGCTCATTTTGTTGGCGCGGTTGAGGACGAGGAGGAGGTTGATGGTCCTCGCGACGAGCTTGGGGAGCTTGCTCTTGTTCTTGTCGCGGTTGATGCCGAGGAACGTTGTCTTGCGCCCTATGGCGAGGAGGACGTCGAGCCACATGCACAATGGGCTGCTCTTCTTCTTCTTGATGTGCAGGAGGCTCGCCATGACCATCATGTTGCCGACGTGGACGATCATGTCGATGATGACGCCTTGGAGAATCTTCGAGTGCTTCACGTCGACGGTGATCTTGTTCGTCCTCTTCAGATGCTTCACTTGTTGTTGAAGGGACATGTCGGCGGCGATGGCCTTGGTGGTCCATGTGAGGTTGCGCTTGTTGAATCACAAGTGCCCTTGGTTGTGGCTGGTTCGCTTCACGTCTTGGAGGTCTTGCGGAGAGGTCACCATCATAGCTTGACGTTGCGGCGTGACGTGGAGATGGTACCGCTTGCGAAGAGCTCATGGATTGAAGAACGGGTCCATTCCGGTGCCTTGAAGCGTGACGGGGAGGTGCACTTGATTCACCTGAGGAGTGCCGAGATGAGCTTGATTCGCGCGAGCGTGGCCTTGCTAGTCCATCAATGAGGCGTTGAAGCTTCTCATCCGTTGAGGCGAGTGCACGACCAAGAGCTTCATTTTGATGACTGAGGTTGTGTTGCATGGCATGCATTTGGCCACGTACTTCTTCGAAGCGGTTGTCGATGTTCTTGAATTCTACACGGGCCTCGCTAAATTGTTCATCTTGGCGCCGCTCAAGAGCTTCACAACGGTAATTGAATTCTCCTCGGACCTTCCAATGGTCCCATCTTGTCATGAATTGTGTGTCATCCTCCGGAGGTTGTGGTGGTTGGGATGGTTCTCCATGCCTGTCCATGATGAAAAGCCAACAAGGGTTGTATATGGAGAAAACGGGTGCGGAGAGTTAGCCTTTTACGTCACCTTGGAGATTATATCAAACCAATTGCCACACAAGTGAGCGAACAGCGTGCAAAGTGAAATGGCAAGAAACTCACACACAAATATGCTACAACTCTCAAAAGCTTTTTGGTGGAAGGTTAGGATTGTGGAAAACCAAACGAAACGATCCAAGCAAAAGGTTATTGTTCTACGTGGTAAAGAACCAAAGATCAAAAGCAAAAGGGTACGATCTACAAAAACACGGAAAACACACACGTGGAGAAAAACGGGGTTAGCACGACTATGAAAATGAGCACAAAAGGTCCTAACGAAGACTACGCTCGGTTGTCGTGCCAACGCAAGGAGAGACCACAACTCGTCTGCCAAAAGAGGATAAGCAATAGATTTGTGCACTTGCCTCGGTGCGCTCTTTTCCTCTCTCTTGTTGGCTTACAAGCTTGGTATTCTCTTTGTATTGGGAGACTATGTATCTTTCTATTTTATCTTTTTCTTTTCTCTCTTTTTTTTGATTCTTTCTCTTTTTCTCCCTTTCTATGCTACTATGTTAACTTTTGTATTTGCCCTCACACTCTCACTTTCCAATGGCAAGTGCACAATGCTTAGACAAACACAAAATGAGTTGCTCTCATAGGATAGATACACACAAGGAAGATATGGGGCTGTCAAAGTGGTGCAAGTTATACCTTCGGTATTGTTAACGACTTGCAACCGTTGGTGGGTGGAATGTTCGAGTGTCGCGGTGTCGATGAGCGCGTGGTGACCTTGATGCGGAAGCTGTTGTGACAATGGCGACAAACACGCGAAACACGAACAAGTGAAGTGGAAAAATTCAGCAAACGAAATTGAGGCGTCAAAGGCAAAGAAACACGGTCAGGCGAAGCGTAGTACGGCGGTAGTACCAGCGAGCGGTAGTACCGCTTGTGCGGCCGGTAGTAGCGGTGACTTGCGGTAGTACCGCTTGCACGGCCGGTAGTACCGCCAGTTCCGGAACAGGAACGAACTCAACTTGACCAAAATCCTCAAATTCGTGGTGATCGAACCGAAAGGCTGGGCTAGGAACAACAGGGGCTATAGATCGACTCCAAAAGCAACAGATCTATGGGCCAAAACCATGAAAAACTCACCAAATCCAAAGATCGATCCGAAGGCAAATTGGGGCTCTTTTTGGTGGGATTTTTGATTTTAAGGGGAAACAAAGAAAAATTGGGGGGAAATTCGTGATCAACCGTGCTCTTGATACCAATATGTTATGGGGTAACCCTGGGGTTGGCCCGATCTTTCACGAATTCCACGAGAAACGAGGGGGGAAAGCGGTGGTCGGGGGATGAAAACGAGGGAGGAGATGAAAACCACGAATACACGCAAACCAAAACACGTTACACGCCTATCCCTCACGCCGGTGGCAACCGGTCCAACATAATCCCTAGGATCGGTGTTGGGCGAAGCTCGCTCTCCACGCCAACAAAGGGGGACGAGGTGCTTGGTGAGATCTTGACGACTTGGGGGCGAGAAACCGAGAACCCAAGGCCTTGTACAACTTGAACGCACTAGGCAAGATCCAAGAGGGGGGTGGATAATCCGGTGCTCCTTGGTAGGATCATGAGACCAATAGATATAAGTTCCTCAAAGGGTTTCCTTAATATCTATTATTATCCAAGTCTAGGGTTTAAAAAAGAGGGTGGGGGCTATATATAGTCCAGCCACAAAACAGGGGTAGTTTCGGAACGAATTAGGGAAGTATGGTAAGGGGTACAGGGCACTGCGCCGAACTCATGCGTTCAGATTCAGTCAGATCGGTACCCGGTTAGCACGGTAGTACGGCCGCAACCCTAGTACCGCCCGGGCTAGTAGTACCGGCGGGGCCGGAGCTTCCGGCTGGAGGCGCTCAGAAGCGAAGCAGTAGGAGGGGGCGGTAGTACTGCCCCAGTAGTACCGCTGTCGGGCCGGTAGTACCGCTTCGGGCGTGGAGTGGTTCTTCCGGGATCGTCGGGTAGCTGGGGCTGGTAGCACCTCTTCTACCGGGAGTTCCGGTCTGCTCAACCGTAGTACTGGCCGGCGCCAGCAATGATCGTTGCTTCCTCCGTTTCTTCCGTTCCTTGGGTCCTTCTCTTCGTACCTGATGATGCACAGTGTATGCGTATGAAGTAGTAGGCCATCCAAGGGTGTATCGAAGTCACACAAGGAGAGGAGCGAGTGCACCTTAGCTTGAAGGAGTTTGGCTCGGGCACGAGTCATGGGTCCACTTGGGGAGCTCGTGGGAGTAGATGTAGTAGCGGTCGTAGGACGGGCTGCATCACTCCCATCACTGGGTCCTTCTCTTCGTACCTGATGATGCACAAGGTATGCGTATGAAGTAACAGGCCATCCAAGGGTGTATCAAAGTCACACAAGGAAAGGAGCGAGTTCACCTTAGCTTGTAGGAGTTTGGCTCGGGCGCGAGTCATGGGTCCACTTGGGGGGCTCGTGGGAGTAGATGTAGTGGCGTTCGTAGGACGGGCTGCATCAGCTCCCCCCCTTGGGAAAGAGTCGTCCTCGACTCTTCAACCTTCTCAACTTCATCTTCTCCATGGTAGGGTGAGAGGTCCTTGACATTCAATGTCGAGCTCACAAGATACTTTGATGTTGGGATATCAATGATATAGGCGTTGTTGTTGATCCTCTTTAGCACTTTGAATGGTCCATCACCTCTTGGCTTGAGTTTGGAGTCGCGTTCCTTGGGGAAGCGGTCTTTACTTAAGTGTATCCACACAAGGTCGCCCTCTTCAAAGATCATCTCTTTCTTGTTCTTGTTTAGCCTTGATGCTTGCCGAAGGACTTGTTGCTCGATCGTAGCTCTTGTGTCTTCATTGAGTTTCTTCATTGTTTGGGCACGCTTGACAACGTCCATATTGGCACGTTCATGAAGCGGTAGTGGAAGGATATCGAGCGCGGTGAGAGGCTCGAAACCATAGACAATCATGAACGGGCTCCTCATGGTGGTGGAGTGCTTGGCGCGGTTGTAGGCGAACTCGGCGTGTGGAATACATTCCTCCCAGTCTTTAAGGTTCTTCTTTATCAACACCCGGAGGAGGGTGCCAAGGCTTCGATTGACGACCTCGGTTTGTCCATCGGTTTGAGGATGCGAGGCGGACGAGAAGAGGATCTTGATGCCGAGCTTGGCCATGAGAGTCTTCCAGAAGTAGCTCATGAATTTGACGTCGCGGCCGGAGACGATTGTTCTTGGTACACCGTGTAGCCGAATTATTTCCCTGAAAAACAAATTTGCTACATGTGAAGCATCATCGGTCTTATGGCACGGAATGAAGTGTGCCATTTTTGAAAAGCGATCCACTACCACAAATATAGAATCATGTCCATGTTTAGATCTAGGCAAGCCTAACACAAAGTCCATGCTAATGTCCGACCAAGGAGCATGAGGAATAGGCAATGGCATATAAAGACCAAAGGGGTTAGACTTAGACTTAGCTTGGATACATGTAGTGCATCGTTGGACGTGGCGCTCCACGTCGCGCTTCATCTTTGGCCAAAAGTAGTGAGTGGAGAGCATGTCATATGTCTTGGCATGGCCAAAGTGACCCATAAGGCCTCCACCATGGGACTCTTGAAGAAGCAAAATTTGGAGAGATGACTTCGGAATGCAAAGCTTGTTTTGTTTGAAAAGAAAACCCTTATGCAAATAGAAATCATCAATCCCTTTGTCTATTGAACATCTTGCAAAAATTGGTCCAAAGAAAGGGTCGAACGCGTACAAAGATTTGATGTCATCAAGACCCAAGACATTTACTTCGAGCCGCGTAAGAAGGTTTGTGTTTTTGCGAGACAAGGCGTCCGCTACCACATTTTCTTTGCCCTTCTTGTATTTGACAATGTAAGCAAAAGACTCCATGAACTCAACCCATTTGGCGTGCCTTTTACTCAAATTGGCTTGACCCTTAATGTTATGGGGTAACCCCTTAGGGTGGCCCGATCTTTGACGAATCTCCGCGGGAATCGAGGGTAAAGCGGTGGAAGGGGGAAAGGGGATGGAATCCACGAACACACGCCACGAAGAACCCGACGAACTCACGCACACAAAACACGATACACGCCGATAACTCACGCCGGTGGCAACCGGTCCTGATATGGGATCCCTTGTGGGATTGACCCTAGGGTGGCCCGATCTTCACGGATTTGATGCGGGGAGTGAGGGAATACCCGATGAACACGATGAACGCAACACAAACGCAAGGTAAAGATACAAACACACGCAAACACAACCCGATTCGACGGTTCGCTGGCTCGAACAACCAATCCAATAGAATCCTCGGTGAGAGACCGTTAGGTAGAATCACCAAAGGAGAGATCGGCATGCGGATGATAGAATCCAAATCAAAGGAGAGAGTAGTGACCAAGTAGAATCCCAAGAGGAGAGACCTAGCACTACTAGAATCCTTGATGAGGAGAGACCCAACACTTGAGGAGGGTCTTGACGACTTGGAGACGAACAACCGAACTCCAAGGCCTTGTACAACTCATAGATTAACTATAGAGAGGGGTTCCCATCTAGGGTTAGGCACAAGCCTTCATTCATCATCAACTCTAGGGTTTCAAGGAGGGGGTGGGGGCTTATATAGGCCAGCCACGAGCTAGGGGTAAAACAGGCATAAATAGGAAGTTCAGGCGTTACATGGGCCAGGCCCAACCCGGCGAGGCGCCCGATACACGCGGTCCGAGACTCGGTGTGATGGCCGGAGACTCGGTCTGGACCGAGACTCCGGCCAATCTCCTGTCGCCTCCGAGGGGCCTTCCACCGCCTGGGCGCTGGTTTGGGGGCCGGTCCAGAGATGGACCGGAGACTCCGGTGTGGTAGACTGGAGACTCCGGTCTGGACCGGAGACTCCGGTCTGGCTTCAGCAGCTTCTTGTGTCTTCTCTTCCAGGCCTCTTGCTTGGGGGTCTTGATCTCTGGGGTCCTCTTGTCATCTCCTCTTGGTGTCATGGTCATGGTCCTGGTCATAGCATTGGCACGTGTCTCAAGTAGGATTCCATTCACATGATAGCCAAAGGAGGGTGGAGTATGGAATGAGTTCACCTTTGAGGGTGTGGTTGATGTAGCATGGTGTGGACCAATGGTGAATGCCATGTGTTGGGCTGCAACATCTCCCCCCGCTTCAAAACGAGTCGTCCTCGACGAAGTTCCATCATCATATAGGGAGGAAGGTGTGCGCAAGGTCTTGAGTTTGTATGTTGTGGGATCTCCGGTGTCGTAGCCTTGTTCAAATTGGTCGAAGGTCTTGAAGTTGAGCTTGTCATCAAGGTGTGGTTGGAGATCTTGTAGAGTGTTCCTTGTAGGCGGTAGGTGAGGTTGTGTATCCTGCAAAACCGACAACAAGGAGAAAGAGTTGTATGAAGGATTGTTAGTATTGGGTACGCTCAAATCACTCTTCTCACGTGTGGTGGCTTGCGACGTGGCACTCATGATTTTTCCACTCATTTGGGGCTGGTAGCACTCACTGACGTGTTGGTGGATCACTCTCTCACCACTCATCTCACAAGGGTCCTTAGCTTGCTTTATCTTGGGCAGCGACGTCATGTTGGAAGTGATAATTTGGCTTGGCGTCATAGGTTGTAGCACCAATGTCTTGTCTTTCCCCTTAAAGGAGTATTGGTTGGAGGTACCATCATGTAGTGCACCCTTGTCGTATTGCCATGGTCTTCCAAGGAGCATGTGACACACGGTCATAGGCACGACATCACACTCGACGGTGTCTTGATATGGACCAATCTTGAAGGAGACGTTGACCTTTTGTTTGATTTGAATGGTGCCATTGTCATCAAGCCACTTGACATGATAGGGTTGAGGGTGCTCCATGTATGGTAACTTGAGTTTCTCACAAAGATCGATGCTCGCAAGGTTGTGACAACTTCCTCCATCAATGATAACTTTTATGGACTTGCCATCAATTCCGGCTCGGGTTTGGAAGATATTGAGGCGTTGATCCTCTCTTGGGATGGAGTTGGTCGTCAAAACTTGGGCGATGACAAGTGAGGGGCTTGGATCATGTTCACAAAGAAGTGTGTCCTCATCTTGCATTGCAGCATCTTTTGCTATAGCGGCTTGGTTCATAGCTTCAAATTTGTCTTCGCTCACGGAATATGTTGCGCCGTTCTCATCCGTTAGCATGACTCTTGTGTTGATGCACTCATAAGACTTGTGGCCCTTTCCTCCACACTTGTAGCAAACTACTTGACTTTCCGTTGTTGTGTTGGAGGTGGATGCCATAGGTGTCTTGGATTGCTTGGAGGAGCTTGTTGTTTGGTTTGTTGGCTTGGAGGGGCTACTCGAGTTGAGTGAAGCGTAGTACGCCCTTTGCTTCTCATAAGCATGTTCTTTTTGCAAGTGGGGCTCTACTTGGTTGCTTGGTGAAGAAGGTTCACGAGAGTCTTGTAAGGTTGGAAATCGACTATCTTGCGTATTGGGCGGCTCAAACCGTTGAGGAACCATGCTATTGTTTGCTCTTAGAGTTCCTTCACATCGGCTCTCATCATAGTCATCTCCATCTCCTTATAGAAGTCTTCAATTGTCTTTGTGCCTTGCTTCAAGTTTTGTAGCTTGTCGAAAAGGTCTTGGCGATAGTGCTCGGGGACAAATCTTGCATACATCACATTCTTCATCTCGGTCCAAGTGGTGACCGGTGGTTCTTCTTGCTTCTCACGATTGCTTTGGTACACCAAACATTGGCGTAGTCCTCAAACTCAAGAGATGCCATTGCCACTTTCTTCTCTTCGGAAAAGTTGTGGACTCGGAAGATCTTGTCGACTTTGAGTTCCCATTCAAGGTATGCATCGGCATTTTCTTCTCCTTTGGACTTGGGCATAACGAACTTGAGCTTTCCAAACTTGCCATCATCACGCTCATGGTGGTTGTTGCGACGTTCTTAGTGCATACTTGCGTCACTTGGAGGGCGTGGAGGCGGGGGAGGAGGCTCTTGATTGCCTTGAGGTTGTTGTGGGGGGTTTTCTTGATGATGCTCGAAGTCTCTTCTTCGCCGCTGGTCGGCATCATTGACGTTCATAGCTTGACGGTGTCGGTGGTGGTGTTGTGCATGTCGGTTATTGCGTCGAGCTTGGCGTGCATCCTCATCATCATCACTTGTGTCCCATATCGGTTCTTGATGTTGTTGACGATGCTCGTGGTGGTAATGAGGAGGATGACGACGCCGATCATGATGGTTAGCTTCATCTTGGCGTTCTTGAGGTTGGTGCACGTCGATGATTGCTTGGTGTGGTGGTGGACCATGCTCTTGTCGTTGTTGTTGAGGTTGAGGTTGGGGAGCATTTGGGTCCACCGCTTGAGGGCGACGATGACGAGCTTGTGGGTTCCCATTATGGTGGTGGGGTTCTCCGCCATGGAGTGTGACCTTGAAGACTCGCCATGTCGACTTGAGGAGCGTAAGGGAGGAACTTGACGAGCTTGAGCGATGACCGTGTCGGTTTCAAGGTTGGCAATAGCTTGGTGAAGAGCTTGAATTGAGCATGGTGCTCCTCTTGACGCTGTCAGCCATGGTACTCAAATTCTCGAAAAGTATCATCAAGACGGTGCTCGAGTCGCTCAAATTGATTGTTGAATTCTTGGCTATGCCCATAAGTTGTGGCGCGTGGCAAAGCCATCTTGGTTGTTGAAATTGCTATCTCCGCTAGCTCCACTTGCCCTAGACATGGTGCACAAACACACTTGATAGATGTGGTGAGATTGGTGGAATGGTAATTGCTACCTTGCCTCACCGGAGTCAACGATTGGAAAGATTGTTGTTTCCGAGAGCAAAGCGAATAGCGGGTACACAAGACACACACACACACACAAAGGCCTATGGTGGTAGGTTAGAAAGGTGGAAAGCAAATGGAACAATCAAAAGAAAAGGATATTGTCAAAAGTGGGTAAAATCCAACAAAAACAAAGTCAAAGGAAAAGGTCAAAAAGGGTGACGAGAACCTACGACTATACACACACGGTGGAGATTAATGTGGCTAGCACGACTATGAAAAATGAGCAAAGAACAAAATTGGACCTAACGAAGACTAATGCTCGTGTCGTACAACACTAGGAGAGACCGTAGCCCGTTCGCACAAGGTTGAGAAGCAACGGATTTGTACGCTTGCCTTGCTCTTGCTCGCACTCTTGCTTAGAAGCTTTGGACTCTCTTTAGCTATTGGTATCTTTCTTTTGTTTCTTTTGCTTAGAAGCTTTTTTTTTACACTATGGAGTCAATTTTGTTATTGCCTCTATATCATGACTATGCAAGAGCAAGCGCACAATGCTTTGGCAAACATAGTAGGGCTACTCTCGATAGGTTAGGTAACAGACACAGGAAGAAAGGGGTTAACAAATGTTGTGCAAGTTATACCTTTTGGTGATGTTGAACTTGCGATCGTTGGTGAAGGGATGGTTCGAGTTTCGCGGTGTCGATGTCGAGTACGAGGTGTTGTTGGCGTTGCAGAAGCTTGTTAGTTGATAGACACTCAGGCGAAACACAAACACACAAAGGAAATTAGTCGAAAAAGGAAAAGGGGTCAAATTTTGATCAGGGACGGAGACTCCGGTGTGTTGGGGCCGGAGATTCTGGTGTGGTCCGGAGATTCCAGTGTGATGACCGGAGACTCCAGTCTGGTTCCATCACGACGAACAGCTCGAGTTCGTGAGCGGAAATTTGGCCCTTTAACCCTCAAATCCAGAAAATTTCGACCAAACTGGGCTAGGAAACGCAGGGCAAAGGTAGACCAAATCCAAGGACAAGTTTCTAATGGATCAAAACCACAATCAACTCACCAAATCAAGAGATCGATCCAAAAGCAAATTGGGGCTAAAATTTTTGGTATTTTCGAATTTATGGTGGATATGGGGGAACGAAGTCAAATCCGTGGCAACCAAAAGCTGCTGATACCAGTTGATATGGGATCCCTTGTGGGATTGACCCTAGGGTGGCCCGATCTTCATGGTTTTGATGCGGGGAGTGAGGGAATACCCGATGAACACGATGAACGCAACACAAACGCAAGGTAAAGATACAAACACATGCAAACACAACCCGATTCGATTTGCTCCCGTTGGCTCGAACAACCAATCCAATAGAATCCTCGGCGAGAGACCGTTAGGTAGAATCACCAAAGGAGAGATCGGCAAGCGGATGATAGAATCCAAATCAAAGGAGAGAGTAGCAACCAATTAGAATCCCAAGGGGAGAGACCTAGCACTAATAGAATCCTTGATGAGGAGAGACCAAACACTTGAGGAGGGTCTTGACGACTTGGAGACGAACAACCGAACTCCAAGGCCTTGTACAACTCATAGATTAACTATAGAGAGGGGTTCCCATCTAGGGTTAGGCACAAGCCTTCATTCATCATCAACTCTAGGGTTTCAAGGAGGGGGTGGGGGCTTATATATAGGCCAGCCACGAGCTAGGGGTAAAATAGGCATAAATAGGAAGTTCTGGGCGTTACATGGGCCAGGCCCAACCCGAGGCGCGTAGGCCTGATACACGCGGTCCGGAGACTCCGGTGTGATGGCCGGAGACTCCGGTCTAGACCGGAGACTCCGGTCAATCTCCGGTGTCGTCTCCGGAGGGGCCTTCTGACTGTCCTGGGCGCTGGTTTGGGGGTCGGTCCGGAGATGGACCGGAGACTCTGGTGTGGTAGACAACCGGTGTGGTAGACAACCGGTCCAACATAATCTCTAGGATCGGTGTTGGGCGAAGCTCGCTCTCCACGCCAACAACGGGGGACGAGGTGCTTGGTGAGATCTTGACGACTTGGGGGCGAGAAACCGAGAACCCAAGGCCTTGTACAACTTGAACGCACTAGGCAAGATCCAAGAGGGGGGTGGATAATCCAGTGCTCCTTGGTAGGAGCATGAGACCAATAGATATAAGTTCCTCAAAGGGTTTCCTTAATCTATTATTATCCAAGTCTAGGGTTTACAATGGAGGGTGGGGGCTATATATAGGCCAACCACATAAACAGGGGTATTTTGGGAACAAATAGCAAAATATAGAGAGGGTTACAAAGTATTTGGACTTAACACGATCAGGTTCTCGTCGCCCCGTAGTACCGGTCCAGCTCGACCAGTAGTACGTCATGCGCCTGCCGCCTCCTGCCCCCTGCCCGTAGTACCGCTTGTCGGACTGGGACTTCTGGGCCTTCATTGGTGGCGTAGCAGGGGCGGTGTCGTGGCCCGGTAGTACCGGATCCGATCGGTAGTACCGCCATGATGAAGAGCATTTGGCTACTGGGTCTTCTTGTTGGCGGTAGTGGGGCGTGTAGCCGAAGCGGTAGTACCAACGCCTGTCCGTAGTACACCTGACAGAGAGCGTTTGGTCTTCTCACTGGTGCTCCGTCTCCGGGTCCTTCTCTTCGTACCTGATGATGCACAAGGTATGGGTATGAAGTAGCAGGCCATCCAAGGGTGTATCGAAGTCACACAAGGAGAGGAGCGAGTTCACCTTAGCTTGAAGGAGTTTGGCTCGGGCGCGAGTCATGGGTCCACTTGGGGAGCTCGTGGAAGTAGATGTAGTAGCGGTCGTAGGACGGGTTGCATCAGCTCCCCCCCCCTTGGGAAAGAGTCGTCCTCGACTCTTCAACCTTCTCAACTTCAGCTTCTCCATGGTAGGGGGAGAGGTCCTTGACATTGAATGTCGAGCTCACAAGATACTTTGATGTTGGGATATCAATGATATAGGCGTTGTTGTTGATCCTCTTTAGCACTTTGAATGGTCCATCACCTCTTGGCTTTAGCTTGGAGTCGCGTTCCTTGGGGAAGCGGTCTTTACTCAAGTGTATCCACACAAGGTCGCCCTCTTCGAAGATTATCTCTTTCTTGTTCTTGTTGAGCCTTGATGCTTGGCAAATGACTTGTTGCTCGATAGTAGCTCGTGTGTCTTCATGGAGTTTCTTCATTGTTTGGGCACGCTTGACAACGTCCATATTGGCACGTTCATGAAGTGGAAGTGGGAGGATATCATGGAGTAGCCGAATTATTTCCCTGAAAAACAAATTTGCTACATGTGAAGCATCATCGGTCTTATGGCACGGAATGAAATGTGCCATTTTGGAAAAGCGATCCACTACTACAAATATAGAGTCATGTCCATGTTTAGATCTAGGCAAGTGATGTGGACATCCCTACTATTGATACAACCGTTGTACCTACAGCAACACACATACAAGGACCCATCACAAGATCTCGTGCCAAACAACTTAACTATTAGGTACTTTCGTTTCTTGGAACTATTCCTCACATACATGAGAATATGATGCTGCCTAAATCAGATGTATTTCTTACTCTTAGGAATGATGGACCAAGCATGGATGCGAGGGACAAGCATTGGAGCATGGCCATGCATGGAGATGGCAGCAAGCATGTGATGATCCAAGAGAAGGCCACGGATGAAGATTTCAGAACTTTGAGGCCTCCATAATGAAGAAAGAAGGCTTGGACGAAATATTCAAGATCAATACTTTACGAATTCGTCCATAGCTTAATATGGTGCTGCGACACCTTTATTTTGGGCCAGGCCCATGTAATTTTCGCAGGATTTTAATTAGCCACTTTTTAGAGTCCGTATTTGAGGGGAAAAGGACTTTTAGGGTTGGATTCGGCCACCACTTCCATGGCTGGCTGAAACCCCACCTTGTCGCCCTTAAATACTCCCCATAGCCGACCCCATAGACTCGGATTTTGTTTAGACATTAAGTTAGCCATAGTCGCAACTTCGCCAAGGCTCGAGCGTCGCAGAGGCCTCTTGTACTTCGCACCTATTCAGGATCCCACCTCTTCAATAAAGCTTTCCTCTTAATCCGCAATATCTTGATTGCAATATTGGTTCTTACTTGTTCTCGATTTCAGGTAGGAATTAAGACCCTCGCTGGTCAGGCTGATCGTGTTCCCGCAGGATCGGTAACCTCCAGGAGATTGGCCTAGCGATTGCATTGGCGCTCGTGCTCGCACGTGTAGTCGGATCGTCAAGCCCGAACTCCACCAAATCGACTATCATCATCTCATCGAAAGATCGGACACCTTTGCCCTATCAGCAAGCCTAACACAAAGTCCATGCTAATGTCCGACCAAGGTCATCAGGAATAGGCAATGGCATATAAAGACCAAAGGGGTTGGACTTAGACTTAGCTTGGATACATGTAGTGCATCGTTGGACGTGGCGCTCCACGTCGCGCTTCATCTTTGGCCAAAAGTAGTGAGTGGAGAGCATGTCATATGTCTTGTCATGGCCAAAGTGACCCATAAGGCCTCCACCATGGGACTCTTGAAGAAGCAAAAGTTGGAGAGACGATTTCGGAATGCAAAGCTTGTTTTGTTTGAAAAGAAAACCCTTATGCAAATAGAAATCATCAATCCCTTTGTCTATTGAACATTGTGCAAATATTGGTCCAAAGAAAGGGTCGGACGCGTACAAAGATTTGATGTCATCAAGACCCAAGACATTTACTTCGAGTCGTGTAAGAAGGCTTGTGTTTTTGCGAGACAAGGCGTCTGCTACCACATTTTCTTTGCCCTTCTTGTATTTGACAATGTAAGGAAAAGACTCCATGAACTCAACCCATTTTGAGTGCCTTTTACTCAAATTGGCTTGGCCCTTAAGATACTTCAACGACTCATGGTCGGAATGGATGATAAATTCTTTGGGCCAAAGATAGTGTTGCCACACTTGAATAACTCGAACCAAGGCAAAAAGTTCTTTGTCATAAATGGGATAGTTTAGGCGTGCGCCATCAAGTTTCTTATTATGGTAAGCAATAGGGCGCCCATTTTGCATAAGGACGCCACCAATGCCAATACCACTAGCGTCACATTCAATCTCAAAGGTTTTTGTGAAATCCGGTAATGCAAGAAGTGGTGCTTCGGTGAGTCTCTTTTTGAGCTCATCAAAAGCCTTTTGTTGTGCTTTTCCCCAAACGAACGTGACATTTTTCTTGGTCAATTCGTTGAGGGGGCAAGCAATGGTAGAAAAATCTTTCACAAAGCGACGGTAAAAGCCAGCCAACCCATGAAAACTACGAAGTTCACTAACATTTGTAGGGATGGGCCAATCTCGTATGTCCTTTACTTTGGAGACATCAACTTCAATGCCATTAGAAGACACAACAAAACCAAGGAAAATCAGCTTGTCTTTTGCAAAAGTGCACTTTAGGAGATTAGCATAAAGCTTTTCATGATGGAGGATTTGAAGGACCTCCTTAACATGAGTATCATGCTCCTCTAGTGACTTGCTATAGACAAGAATGTCATCAAAGTAAACAACTACACTCTTCCCAATGAGAGATCTAAAAATATGGTTCATAAGGCGCATGAAGGTAGATGGGGCATTAGATAAGCCAAAAGGCATGACCAACCATTCATAGAGACCAAGCTTGGTCTTGAAGGCGGTTTTCCACTCATCACTTTCGGCCATGCGAATTTGATGGTAACCACTATGAAGATCAATTTTCGAAAATATAGTGGCTCCACATAACTCATCAAGCATGTCATCAAGACGCGGTATGGGATGTCGATAACGCACGGTGATAGCATTGATTGGACGGCAGTCCATGCATAACCGCAACGTATCATCCGTTTTTGGAACTAGGATCACGGGGACCGCGCTTGGGCTAGTGCTTACTTGGATCAAACCTTTGGAGACGAGTTGGTTGATTTGGCGTTCGATCTCCTTCGTCTCTTCCGGGTTTGTGCGATACGCGGCGCGGTTTGGGAGTGGGGCGCCGGGGATGAGGTCGATGCGGTGCTCGATTCCACGAAGAGGAGGAAGGCCATGAGGAAGCTCTTCGGGAAATACATCTTGGAATTCCTGCAAAATAGCCATCAAAGAAGGAGGAACATTTGTCAAGTCGTTAGTTCCTTGCGCTAGTCCCTTGCATACAAGGACATAGTGCAAGATGGATGGGTTGTTCTGCACTTCTCTCAACTCACTTTTGGTGGCAAGAAGAACACTCTTAGTTTTTCCACTCGAGTTTGGCTTGTAGCTCTCACTCACTATGGTGTGGTTCTCTCGCTCACCACTCTTCTCACAAGGTGTTTTTGTGTATTGCGCCCTCGCTAAAGCCTTTGCATTGTCCGCAATTATTTGGCTAGGAGTCATTGGTTGCAACACACAAGTTTTATCAAGCCATTTGAAGGTGTAAGTGTTTGAGTGACCATTATGCAAAGCACGCTTGTCATATTGCCACGGCCTTCCGAGCAACATATGGCAAACCGTCATTGGGACCACGTCACATTCCACCGTGTCCTTGTAGTGCCCAATTGAGAACGTCACCGAGACGGTGTGCTTGATCTTGACGGATCCTTGGTCACTTAGCCATTGGATATGGTAGGGGTGTTTATGCGGATGGAGGGTGAGATTGAGTTTCTCACACAATTCCGTACTTGCAAGGTTGTGGCAACTCCCTCCATCGATGACAACTTTGATGGACTTCCCATTGATGTCGGCACGAGTTTGGAAGATGTTCGAGCGTTGGTCTTCATTCTCATTGACTTGGGTAGTCAAGACCCTTGTGACTACAAGCGATAGACTTGCGTCATGCTCACACACAAGAAGTTCTTGGTCCTCTTCCAAATGTTGTCTTGCCATGGCTTCCTTGACCCTTGCATCAAACTCTTCATCACTCAAGTATTCTTCATCGCCATTGTCATGGATGAACAAAACTTTCTTGTTTCCACATGCGTTCGACTTGTGCCCTTTGCCTCCACACTTGTAGCATTCACCATTGAATGGTTGATCATCCCTTGTGTTTTTGCCACTTGGGGGCTGTTTTCCTTGAGGGAGAGTTGGCTTGAAGGGAAGCTTGGTGGTACTTGAGGAGCTTCCACTTGGTGTTGTTGGGGTAGTGGTTGGTGCTTGCTTGTAGGTGAAGTACGTCTTTGGCTTGTTGTACTTGATGTCCTCTTGCACTTGACGCTCGGCCTTTGAAGCGATGTGCACAAGCTCAACCATGTTGTTGTACTTTTGGAACTCGGTGATGCGCTTGATGGGATGGTTCAAGCCATTGAGGAAGCGTGCCATTGTTTGTTCATCTTGCTCTTCAATGTTGGCACGGATCATGTTGAGCTCCATTTGCTTGAAGTACTCTTCCACGGTCTTTGTCCCTTGACTAAGCGTTTGAAGCTTGTTGAAGAGATCACGCGTGTAGTGTGAAGGAACAAAGCGGGATCTCATATGAGCCTTCATATCTTGCCAAGTTGCGATTGGAGGCTCTTGTTTTGCTTCGCGAGCGAGTTGGACTTGTTCCCACCAAAGGTTGGCATACTCATCAAACTCGAGGGATGCCATGGCCATCATCTTCTCATTGCTATAGTTGTGCATGCGAAAGATCTTGTCGACCTTGAGTTCCCACGAGAGATATTCCTCGGGCTCATTGGAACCGGTGAACTTTGGCATGGTGAATTTGAGCTTGCCGAAAGTTTCTTCTCCATTGCGGTTCCGGTTGCGGCGGTTGCCATGATTTGGGCGGTCATCATCATCATCCGAGCTCTCATGTCTTGCTTGGTGATGGTTGCGTTGCTCTTGCGGTTGTTGAGGTGCCGTGTTTGGTGGTGGAACTTGGTTTTGGCGACGAGCTTGCGGAGCTTGCTC
Organism: Avena insularis; assembly: GCA_023614405.1. Taxonomy (NCBI): domain Eukaryota; kingdom Viridiplantae; phylum Streptophyta; class Magnoliopsida; order Poales; family Poaceae; genus Avena; species Avena insularis. The sequence continues at coordinate 54,007 of JAJUPC010000261.1, forward strand.
GTTTTGTTGGTGTGGTTGAGGACGAGGAGGAGGTTGATGGTCGTCACGACGAGCTTGGGGAGCTTGCTCTTGTTCTTGTCGTGGGTGGTGCCGAGGAGCATTGTCTTGCGCCCTGTGGCGAGGAGGATGTCGAGCTACATGTGCAATGGGCTGCTCTTCTTCTTCTTGATGTGGAGGAGGCTCGTCATGACCATCTTATTGTCGACGTGGACGATCATGTCGATGATGACGCCTTGGTGGGTCTTCAAGAGCTTCACGTCGACGGTGATCTTGTTCGTCCTCTTCGGATGCTTCACTTGTTGTTGAAGGGACATGTCGACGGCGATGGGCTTGGTGGTCCATGTGAGATTGCTCTTGTTGAATCACAAGTGCCCTTGGTTGTGGCCGGTTCGGTTCACGTCTTGGAGGTCTTGTGGAGAGGTCACCATCATAGCTTGACGTTGCGGCGTGACGCGGAGATGGTACCGCTTGCGAAGAGCTCATGGATTGAAGAACGGGTCCATCCCGGTGCCTTGAAGCGTGACGGCGAGGTGCACTTGATTCACTTGAGGAGTGCCGAGATGAGCTTGATTCGCGCGAGCGTGGCCTTGCTAGTCCATCAATGAGGCGTTGAAGCTTCTCATCCGTTGAGGCGAGTGCACGACCAAGAGCTTCATTTTGATGACCGAGGTTGTGTTGCATGGCATGCATTTGGCCACGGACTTCTTCGAAGCGGTTGTCGATGTTCTTGAATTGCACACGGGCCTTGCTAAATTGTTCATCTTGGCGCCGCTCGAGAGCTTCACAACGGTAGTTGAATTCTCCTCGGACCTTCCAATGGTCCCATCTTGTCATGAATTGTGTGTCATCCTCCGGAGGTTGTGGTGGTTGGGATGGCTCTCCATGCCTGTCCATGATGAAAAGCCAACAAGGGTTGTATATGGAGAATAAGGGTGCGGAGAGTTAGCCTTTTACCTCACCTTGGAGATTATATCAAACCAATTGCCACACAAATGAGCGAAAAGCGTGCAAAGTGAAATGGGCAAGAAACTCACACACAAATATGCTACAACTCTCAAAAGCTTTTGGTGGAAGGTTAGGATTGTGGAAAACCAAACGAAACGATCCAAGCAAAAGGTTATTGTCCTACGTGGTAAAGAACCAAAGATCAAAAGCAAAAGGATACGATCTACAAAACACGGAAAACACACACGTGGAGAAAAACGGGGTTAGCACGACTATGAAAATGAGCACAAAAGGTCCTAACGAAGACTACGCTCGGTTGTCGTGCCAACTCAAGGAGAGACCACAACTCGTTTGCCAAAAGAGGATAAGCAATAGATTTGTGCACTTGCCTTGGTGCGCTCTTTCTTCTCTCTTTCTTGGCTTACAAGCTTGGTGTTCTCTTTGTATTGGGAGACTATGTATCTTTTTCTCTTTTTTTTTGATTCTTCTTCCTTTTTCTCCCTTTCTATGCTACTATGTTAGCTTTTGTATTTGGCCTCACACTCTCACTTTCCGAAGGCAAGTGCACAATGCTTAGACAAACACAAAATGAGTTGCTCTCATAGGATAGATACACACAAAGGAAGATATGGGGTTGTCAAAGTGGTGCAAGTTATACCTTTGGTATTGTTGATGACTTGCAACCGTTGGTGGTGGATGATGTTCGAGTGTCGCGGTGTCGATGAGCGCGGGTGACTTTGATGCGGAAGCTTGTGTTAAGATGACGACAAACACGCGAAACACGAACAAGCTAAAGGGGAAAGTCAGCAAACGAAAATGAGGCGTCAAGAAGAGGAAAAGTTTACCGCTGGCAGGTAGTAATCTGGACGGCGGTAGTACCGCCTGCTCGACCGGTAGTACCGCTGGTCACAGAACAAGAACGAAAACGAGATCCACTTGACACAAACCTCAAATTCGTGGGAAATCTGACCGAAAGGCTGGGCTAGGAATAACAGGGGCTACAGATCGACTCCAAAAGCAACAGATCTATGGACCAAAACCATGAAAAACTCACCAAATCCAGATATCGATCCGAAGGCAAATTGGGCTCTTTTTGGTGGGATTTTCGATTTTAAGGGGGATAAAGAAAAAAATTGGGGGGAAATTCGTGATCAACCTTGCTCTTGATACCAAGATGTTATGGGGTAACCCCTTAGGGTGGCCTGATCTTTCACGAATCTCCACGGGAATCGAGGGTAAAGAGGTGGAAGGGGGAAAGGGGATGGAATCCATGAACACACGCCACGAAGAACCCGACGAACTCACGCACACAAAACACGATACACGCCGATAACTCACGCCGGTGGCAACCGGTCCAACATAATCTCTAGGATCGGTGTTGGGCGAAGCTCGCTCTCCATGCCAACAACGGGGGACGAGGTGCTTGGTGAGATCTTGACGACTTGGGGGCGAGAAACCGAGAACCCAAGGCCTTGTACAACTTGAACGCACTAGGCAAGATCCAAGAGGAGGGTGGACAATAGGTGCTCCTTGGTAGGAGCATGAGACCAATAGATTAAAAGATCCTCAAAGGGTGTCTTAATCTATCATTATCCAAGTCTAGGGTTTACATATGAGGGGTGGGGCTATATATAGGCCAACCACATAAACAGGGGTAGTTCTGGAATAAAACTGGAAGTTTGGGCGAAATTGGGGGTTACATGGGCCAGGCCCAAAAGGCTTTAACATGCCTGGCCAATAGATATAAGTTCCTCAAAGGGTTTCCTTAATCTATTATTATCCAAGTCTAGGGTTTACAATGGAGGGTGGGGGCTATATATAGGCCAACCACATAAACAGGGGTATTTTGGGAACAAATAGCGAAATATAGAGAGGGTTACAAGGCGCTGGGCCGACTTAACACGATCAGGTTTTGTGTCGTCCGGTAGTACCGGTCATGCGGTAGTACCCCTTCCTGGCCCGGTAGTACCGCTTGTCGTCCTGGGACTTGCGCTGGGGCCTTCTGTTGGTGGCGGTAGCAGGGGGCGGTAGTGCCATGGCCCGGTAGTACCGGATCCGGGACCAGTAGTACCGCCAGTGACAGAGAGCATTTGGCTAGCGCTGGGGTCTTCTGTTGTTGGCGGTAGTGTGGGCGGTATGAGGCTGAAGCGGTAGTACCGGTCGCTGGTCCAGATAGTACCGCTGGCGATAGAGAGCGTTTGGTCTCTTCTGCTGGTGCTCCTCCGTCCTGTGGGTCTTTCTCTTCGTACCTGATGATGCACAAGGTATGGGTATGAAGTAGCAGGCCATCCAAGGGTGTATCGAAGTCACACAAGGAGAGGAGCGAGTTCACCTTAGCTTGAAGGAGTTTGGCTCGGGCGCGAGTCATGGGTCCACTTGGGGAGCTCGTGAAAGTAGATGTAGTAGCAGTCGTAGGACGGGCTGCATCACTTAAGATACTTCAATGACTCATGGTCGGAATGGATGATAAATTCTTCGGGCCAAAGATAGTGTTGCCACACTTGAAGGACTCGAACCAAGGCAAAAAGTTCTTTGTCATAAATGGGGTAATTTAGGTGTGCGCCACCAAGTTTCTCACTATGGTATGCAATGGGACGCCCATTTTGCATAAGGACGCCTCCAATGCCAATTCCACTAAAGTCACATTCAATCTCAAAGGTTTTTGTGAAATCCGATAATGCAAGAAGTGGTGCTTCGGTGAGAGCTCATCAAAAGCCTTTTGTTGTGCTTTTCCCCAAACGAACGTGACATTTTTCTTGGTCAATTCGTTGAGGGGGCAAGCAACGGTAGAAAAGTCTTTCACAAAGCGACGGTAAAAGCCAGCCAACCCATGAAAACTACGAAGTTCGCTAACATTGGTCGGTATGGGCCAATCTCGTATCTCCTTAACTTTGGAGACATCAACTTCAATGCCATTAGAAGACACAACAAAACCAAGGAAAATCAGCTTGTCTTTTGCAAATGTGCACTTTGGGAGATTAGCATAAAGCTTTTCATGACGAAGGATTTGAAGGACCTCCTTAACATGAGTAACATGCTCCTCTAGTGACTTGCTATAGACAAGGATGTCATCAAAGTAAACAACTACACTCTTCCCAATGAGAGATCTCAAAATATGGTTCATGAGGCGCATGAAGGTAGATGGGGCATTTGATAAGCCAAAAGGCATAACCAACCATTCATAGAGACCAAGCTTGGTCTTGAAGGCGGTTTTCCACTCATCACCTTCGGCCATGCGAATTTGATGGTAACCACTACGAAGATCAATTTTCGAAAATATAGTGGCTCCACATAACTCATCAAGCATGTCATCAAGACGCGGTATAGGATGTCGATAACGCACTATGATAGCATTGATTGGACGGCAGTCCATGCATAACCGCAACGTATCATCCGTATTTGGAACTAGAATCACGGGGACCGTGCTTGGGCTAGTGCTTACTTGGATCAAACCTTTGGAGACGAGTTGGTTGATTTGACGTTCTATCTCCTTCGTCTCTTCCGGGTTCGTGCGATACGCGGCGCGGTTTGGGAGCGGGGCGTCGGGTATGAGGTCGATGCGGTGCTCGATTCCACGAAGAGGAGGAAGGCCATGAGGAAGCTCTTTGGGAAATACATCTTGGAATTCCTGCAAAATAGCCAACAAATAAGGAGGAACATTTGTCAAGTCATTAGTTCCTTGCGCTAGTCCCTTGCATACAAGGACATAGTGCAAGATGGATGGGTTGTTCCGCACTTCTCTCATCTCACTTTTGGTGGCAAGAAGAACACTCTTAGTTTTTCCACTCAAGTTTGGCTTGTGGCACTCACTCACTATGGTGTGGTTCTCTCGCTCACCACTCTTCTCACACGGTGTTTTTATGTATTGCGCCCTCGCTAAAGCCTTTGCATTATCCGTAATTATTTGGCTAGGAGTCATTAGTTGCAACACACAAGTTTTATCAAGCCATTTGAAGGTATAAGTGTTTGAGTGACCATCATGGAAAGCACGCTTGTCATATTGCCACGGCCTTCCGAGAAACATATGGCAAACCGTCATTAGGACCATGTCACATTCCACCATGTCCTTGTAGGGCCCAATTGAGAACGTTACCGAGACGGTGTGCTTGATCTTGACAAATCCTTGGTCACTTAGCCATTGGATATGGTAGGGGTGTTTATGCGGATGGAGGGTGAGGTTGAGTTTCTCACACAATTCCGTGCTTGCAAGATTGTGGCAACTCCCTCCATCGACGACAACTTTGATGGACTTCCCATTGATGCCGGCACGAGTTTGGAAGATGTTCGAGCGTTGGTCTTCATTCTCATTGGCTTGGGTAGTTAAGACCCTTGTGACCACAAGCAATGGACTTGCGTCATCTCACACACAAGAAGTTCTTGGTCCTCTTCCAAATGTTTCCTTGCCATGGCTTCCTTGACCCTTGCATCAAACTCTTCTTCACTCAAGTATTCTTCATCGTCGTTGTCATGGATGAACAAAACTTTCTTGTTTCCACATGCGGCCGACGTGTGTCCTTTGCCTCCACACTTGTAGCATTCACCATTGAATGGTTGATTATCCCTTGTGTATTTGCCACTTGGGGGCTGTTCTCCTTGAGGGGCTGTTGGCTTGAAGGGGAGCTTGGTGGTACTTGAGGAGCTTCCACTTGGTGTTGTTGGAGTAGTGGTTGGTGCTTTCTTGTAGGTGAAGTACGTCTTTGGCTTGTTGTACTTGATGTCCTCTTGCACTTGACGCTCGGCCTTTGATGCGATGTGCACAAGCTCAACCATGTTGTTGTACTTTTGGAACTCGGTGATGCGCTTGATTTGATGGTTCAAGCCATTGAGGAAGCATGCCATTGTTTGTTCATCACGCTCTTCAATGTTGGCACGGATCATGTTGAGCTCCATTTGCTTGAAGTACTCTTCCACGGTCTTTGTCCCTTGACTAAGCGTTTGAAGCTTGTTGAAGAGGTCACGCGTGTAGTGCGAAGGAACAAAGCGGGATCTCATATGGGCCTTCATATCTTGCCAAGTTGAGATTGGAGGCTCTTCTTTTGCTTCGCGAGTGAGTTGGACTTGTTCCCACCAAAGGTTGGCATACTCATCGAACTCGAGGGATGCCATGGCCATCATCTTCTCATTGCTATAGTTGTGCATGCGGAAGATCTTGTCAACCTTGAGTTCCCACGAGAGATATTCTTCGGGTTCATTGGAACCGGTGAACTTGGGCATGGTGAATTTGAGCTTGCCGAAAGTTTCTTCTCTATTGCGGTTCCGGTTGCGGCGGTTGCCATGATTTTGGCGGTCATCATCATCATCCGAGCTCTCATGTCTTGCTTGGTGATGTTTGCGTTGCTCTTGCGGTTGTTGAGGTGCCGCGTTTGGTGGTGGAACTTGGTTTTGACGACGAGCTTGGGGAGCTTGCTCGTGTTGTTGGCGCAGTTGAGGGCGAGGAGGAGGTTGATGGTCCTCACGACGAGCTTCGGGATATTGCTCTTGTTCTTGTCGTGGTTGATGCAGAGGAGCATTGTCTTGCGCCATGTGGCGAGGAGGGCGTCTAGCCGCATGCGCCATGGGCTGTTCTCCTTCTTCTTGATGTGGAGGAGGCTCGTCATGATGATCATGTTGTCAATGTTGACGATCATGTCGATGATGATGCCTTGGTGGATCTTCGAGTGCTTCACGTCGACGGTGAGCTTGTTCGTCCTCTTCGGATGCTTCACTTGTTGTTGAAAGAACATGCCGACGGCGATGGGCTTGGTGGTCCATGTGAGGTTGCTCTTGTTGAAGCACAAGTGCCCTTGGTTGTGGCCGGTTCGCTTCACGTCTTGGAGGTCTTGCGGAGAGGTCACCATCATAGCTTGACGTTGCGGCGTGTCGCGGAGATGGTACCGCTTGAGAAGAGCTCATGGATTGAAGGACGGGTCCATCCCGGTGCCTTGAAGCGTGACGGCGAGGTGCACTTGATTCACTTGAGGAGTGCCGAGATGAGCTTGAGTCGCGCGAGCGTGGCCTTGCTAGCCCATCAATGAGGCGTTGAAGCTTCTCATCCGTTGAGGCGAGGGCGCGACCAAGAGCTTCATTTTGATGACCGAGGTTATGTTGCATGGCATGCATTTGGCCTCGGACTTCTTCGAAGTGGTTGTCGATGTTCTTGAACTCCACGCGGGCTTCGCTAAATTGTTCATCTTGGCGCCGCTCAAGAGCTTCACAACGGTAGTTGAATTCTCCTCGGACCTTCCAATGGTCCCATCTTGTCATGTATTGTGTGTCGTCCTCCGGAGGTGGTGGTGGTTGGGACGGCTCGCCATTCCTGTCCATGATGCAAAGCCGACAAGGGTTGTATATGGAGAATAAGGGTGCGTAGAGTTAGCCGTTTACCTCACCTTGGAGATTATATCAAACCAATTGCCACACAAAGGAGCGAACAACGTGCAAAGTGCAATGGTAAAGAAACTCACACACAAATATGCTACAACTCTCAAAAGCTTTTGGCGGAAGGTTAGGATTGTGGAAAACCAAACGAAAAGATCCAAGCAAAAGGTTATTGTTTTAAGTGGTAAAGAACCAAAGATCAAAAGCAAAAGGATACGATCTACAAAAACACGGAAAAATGCACACGTGGAGAAAAACGGGGTTAGCACGACTATGAAAATGAGCACAAAAGGTCCTAACGAAGACTACGCTCGGTTGTCGTGCCAACTCAAGGAGAGACCACAACTCGTTTGCCAAAAGAGGATAAGCAACAGATTTGTGCACTTGCCTTGGTGCGCTCTTTCTTCTCTCTTTTTGGCTTACAAGCTTGGTATTCCTTTGTATTGGGAGACTATGTATCTTTCTATTTTTTTCTTCTTTTTTTTTGATTCTTTTCCTTTTTCTCCCTTTCTATGCTACTATGTTAACTTTTGTATTTGGCCTCACACTCTCACTTTCCAAAGGCAAGTGCACAATGCTTAGACAAACACAAAATGAGTTGCTCTCATAGGATAGATACACACAAAGGAAGATATGGGGCTGTCAAAGTGGCGCAAGTTATACCTTTGGTATTGTTGACGACTTGCAACCGTTGGTGGGAATGATGGTCGAGTGTCGCGGTGTCGTAGAGCGCGTGGTGACTTTGATGCGGAAGCTTGTGTTAAAATGGCGACAAACACGCGAAACACGAACAAGTTAAAGAGGGAAAGTCAGCAAACGAAGTTGAGGCGTCAAGAGAAGAAGAAAAACTTTCTGTGTCGCGCGGTAGTACCGCCAGGTACGACCGGTAGTACCGGAGGGCGGTAGTACCGCCTGCGCGACCGGTAGTACCGCCGGGCGCAGAACAAGAACGAGATCCACTTGACACAAACCTCAAATTCGTGGTAATCTGACCGAAAGGCTGGGCTAGGAACAAAAAGGGCTATAGATCGACTCCAAAAGCAATAGATCTATGGACCAAAACCACGAAAAACTCACCAAATCCAAAGATCGATCCGAAGGTAAATTGGGGCTCTTTTTGGTGGGATTTTTTATTTTAAGGGGGATAAAAGAAAAATTGGGGGAAATTCGTGATCAACCTTGCTCTTGATACCAAGATGTTATGGGGTAACCCCTTGGGGTGGCCCGATCTTTCACGAATCTCCACGGGAAACGAGTGAAAAGCGGTGGACGGGGGAAGAAGGGATGAAAACCACGAACACACGCACACAAATCACGACACACGCCGATAACTCACGCCGGTGGCAACCGGTCCAACATAATCCCTAGGATCAGTGTTTGGCGAAGATCTCTCTCCACAACCAACAACGGGGGCGAGATGCTTGGTGAGATCTTGACGACTTGGGGGCGAGAAACCGAGAACCCAAGGCCTTGTACAACTTGAACGCACTAGGCAAGATCCAAGAGGAGGGTGGATAATAGGGTGCCCCTTGGTAGGAGCATGAGACCAATAGATGAAAGATCCTCAAAGGGGTGTCCTTAATCTATTATTATCCAAGTCTAGGGTTTACAATAGAGGGTGGGGGCTATTTATAGGCCAACCACATAAACAGGGGTATTTTAGGAACAAATAGCGGAATATAGGGAGGGTTACAGGGCGCTGGGCCGACTTAACACGATCAGGTTCACGCACGTCCGGTAGTACCGGTCTAGCTACCGGTAGTACCGGTCACAGCCGGTAGTACCGCTTCCGGGCCCGGTAGTACCGTTTGCCGCCCTGGGACTTCCGTTGGCGTCTTCAGTGGGGAGCGGTAGTAGGGGCGGTAGTGCCACATACCGGTAGAACCGGTTCCAGATCCGGTAGTATCACGGGAGACAGAGAGTATTTGGCTTCTGTTGGCGTCGTCTGTTGGGAGCGGTAATAGGGGGCGGTAGTGTCTCTGGGCGGTAGTACCGGCCGCCAGTTCCGGTAGTACCGCTGGAGACAGAGGGTATTTGGCTTCTTCCGCTGGTGCTCCTCCGTTCGCTGGGTCCTTCTCTTCGTACCTGATGATGCACAAGGTATGCGTATGAAGTAGCAGGCCATCCAAGGGTGTATCGAAGTCACACAAGGAGAGGAGCGAGTTCACCTTAGCTTGTAGGAGTTTGGCTCGGGCGCGAGTCATGGGTCCACATGGGGAGCTCGTGGGAGTAGATGTAGTAGCGTTCGTAGGACGGGCTCCGAAATTTTTTTCTGGCTATACTAGTTTTCGGCTCTTGGGATCACTTTTCTCCATCGGCCGTTATAGCAATATTTTTTTGGCGCCTGTGCGCTTTCTGGAGCAAAATAAAAAAAAATTCAAATTTTTTTTTGGGGCTAACCTATTTTTAGACCCCGTAGATCAGTTCTAGACACTCGCCATCATAGTGATTTTCCGCATCTCGGTTCGCTTTTCAGGGTGTCATATCATCATGCATTGATTGTTGTGTCGCGTCGTGACATCGTTTGTGATCTAGGCTCGCGTCTCTAGTACGGTCTATCCTAGGACCAGCACAGTACCGTCGTTGAGCATTCTTTCAACTTTTGCATTGCTGTTTTGATAATTGCTAACCCCCTTTGCTAAGCCTTCCCAGAGCTCCACAGATATTCTCCACGTGCGGTGTCTCGACTCCTGGTAATATCTTGGTTCAATCTCTGGACCCACTGATCCTCGCGGTTGCACATCGCCTTTTCCTGCTGTTTGGTAAGAACTTGTAAGAGCTTCGTATATTGCTTGACGGATTACGCGTGCCTTCCACCATATTTTCGTAGTATATACCTGTGGGACTAACCATGACAGATACTTCGCGGAACCCTGCCACAATGACGAACGAAGAACTACATGCCCACTTCTCCGAGCTCTTGGTCAGTCGCGCGGAAGACGTGGATACACGTCTAGGGGAGTTTGACACCAAGCTCACCAACGCCGTGGACAAGATCGATGGACTCGAGAAATCCTTCAACGCCAAGCTTGACGCTCGGTTCAAGGAGATTTTGAACAGATTGCGCACACCCGCACCCGCACCTGGCGCATGGCGCATTCCGATCACCGACACTTGCGGTGGCCTTCATTGCGCGGCTGCTGCGGCGACATTGGGGACAGACGACGGGTACTACTACAACCCCGACGACGACGATCTGTTCGATGAGGAGGTTGAACAACCTCCACAGGTACCTGCTGGCCGTCCCCGACATTACTACCGCAACGCTCGACCATCGGTACGTGATGATGATCATGTTGCAAAGCTTAAATTAAATATTCCATCTTTTGAGGGTAAATATAATCCTGATGCATATCTTACATGGGAGATGGAAGTAGAACAACGTTTTGCATGCTTAAAATATCCTGAGAATATGCGTGTTAGTGCTGCTACATGTGAATTTACTAAATTTGCTTCCCTTTGGTGGTCTGAGTATTGTCGTTTAAATCCTACTACTATTCCTAGTACTTGGACTGCTTTAAAAACTGCTATGCGTGTTCGTTTTGTACCTCCCACTTATCAACGTGATTTACTAAAGAATCTGACACGTTTAGAGCAAGGGAAAAATTCTGTAGAAGAGTATTATCAGGAATTGCAAACGGGGATGGTTCGGTGTGGTCTTGTTGAATCTAATGAACAAATGCTTGCACGTTTCTTTGGTGGATTAAACAAGGATATTCAGCACATATTAGATTATAAGGAATATAATTCTATCACTCGTTTGTTTCATCTTGCTTGCAAAGCTGAACGGGAAGTGCAGGATCGCCAACCACCATGGAGGAGGACTAATAATTCTGCAGGTCGCACATCCACTTGGACATCCCGACAATCAGCGCCTCCTTCTCGTGATTCGCCGCCAGCTACTACCACATCCAAGGCCCCCACAAGATTTCCAGCTGCTCCTCCACCATCATCCAATGCTCCTGCGCGTAGTGCTTCTTATATGGCTTCCACGGGTAAGACAAAGGATATACAATGCCGCAAGTGCTGGGGTTTTGGTCATATTGAGAGAAGGCACAACACAACGTGTGATGATGAAAGCGGAGATGGTCAATACGATTCAGCGAGTGACTTTGATGAAGATACATTAGCCCTTATTTCTGCTCGAGATGGAGACAATTCTGATGCTGATGAAGAGACAGAGGTAATGGGAGCTGAAGCTGCTGATCCATACAAGAGTTTAATTACACAACGTGTGTTGAGTGTGCAATTGAGCAAATCTGAACAAGATCAACGCCACAACCTGTTCCAAACATGTGGTGTTGTCAAGGAAAGAGCTATACGGATCATCATTGATGGAGGGAGTTGTAATAATCTGGCTAGTGTTGACATGGTAGAGAAGCTTGCACTTCCAACAAGACAATGCACACATTCATATTACATCCAATGGTTTGAGAGTTCCCTCAAGATCAAGGTAACAAGAACGGTATGCGTGCATTTTACTATTGGTACATATTCTGATTTTGTTGATTGTGATGTTGTACCTATGCAAGCTTGTTCGTTGTTACTTGGTAGACCATGGCAATTTGATAGAGAATCTGTTCATAATGGCAAAACTAATCACTATTCTCTTATGCATAATGGAAAGAAAATTGGTTTAAAACCTATGACTCCCGAACAGATTTTAAAAGATGATCTTGCTAGAGCTAGTAGAGCTAAAACTGAGGAGAAACATAAAAGTGAGAATCAGATTGTTGCTGCAGATTTTGTACCACCAAAGAACACTAAATCTGATTCTACCCATGCTACTGAAATTCGTTTGAAGAGTCCATGTATGCTTGAAATTAAAATTGATATTGTTGAACTAGATGTAAACACTACTCAATGTTATGCAATTATTTGCAAAGAGGTTTTGTTTTCATTTGAGGATATGCCTCCTTCTTTGCCACCCGCTATTGCTAACCTTTTGCAGGAATATGAGGACGTCTTTCCCTACCGAGCTGCCACCGGGACTACCTCCTATTAGTGGAATTGAGCACCAAATTGATCTAATTCCTGGTGCTACGTTGCCCAACCGCTACCATATAGAACCAATCCGAGGAGACAAAGGAGATAACGCCAAATTCAGGAACTACTCGACGAGATCATATTCGTGAGTCCCTTAGCCCTGTCTTTGTTCCTATTATTTTGGTACCTAAGAAAGATGGTTCTTCGCGCATGTGTACTGATTGTAGAGCTAGCAATAATATTACTATTCGATATCGTCATCCTATTCCACGTTTAGATTACATGCTTGATGAATTGAGTGGCTCTACCATGTTTTCTAAAGTTGATTTGCGTAGTGGTTACCACCAGATTCGTATGAAATTAGGCGATGAATGGAAAACAGCATTTAAAACTAAGTTCGGTTTATATGAGTGGTTAGTAATGCCGTTTGGTTTAACTAATGCACCTAGCACTTTCATGAGATTAATGAACAAAGTTTTACGTGCTTTCATTGGACGTTTTGTGGTAGTCTACTTTGATGATATTCTGATTTATAGCAAATCTTTAGAGGATCATTTGGACCATTTACGTGCTGTTTTCAATGCTTTACGTGATGCACGTTTGTTTGGTAACCTCGAGAAGTGCACCTTTTGCACCAATCAAGTTGCGTTTCTTGGCTATGTTGTTACATCACAGGGTATTCAAGTGGATCTAGCCAAGATTGAAGCTATTGAGAATTGGCCGCAGCCCAAGACGGTCACACAAGTGAGGAGTTTTCTTGGCCTCGCTGGTTGTATAGGCGCTTTGTCAAAGACTTTGGATCAATTGCCGCGTCGCTGAATGAGCTTACCAAGAAGGATGTGCCCTTTGTTTGGGGCGATGCACAACAACAGGCCTTCGTCATATTGAAAGATAAGCTAACACATGCTCCCTTACTCCAACTTCCTGATTTTACTAAGACTTTTGAGCTTGAATGTGATGCTAGTGGAATTGGTTTGGGAGGGGTGTTATTACAAGAGGGAAAACCTGTTGCATATTTTAGTGAGAAATTGAGTGGGGCTAGTCTGAACTATTCTACTTATGATAAAGAATTATATGCATTGGTTCGGACATTAGAAACTTGGCAACATTATCTATGGCCTAAAGAATTTGTTATTCATTCTGATCATGAATCTTTGAAGCATATTCGTAGTCAAGATAAGTTGAATCGTCGTCATGCAAAGTGGGTTGAATTTATTGAGTCTTTTCCTTATGTTATCAAACACAAAAAGGGTAAAGATAATATTATTGCTGATGCTTTGTCGCGCCGTTATGCTTTATTATCTCAACTTGCTTCAAAATATTTGGATTGGAAACTATTAAGGAACAATATGTGCATGATGCTGAATTTGAAGATGTGTTGCAGAATTGTAGAGATGGTAGAACTTGGAACAAGTTCGTCTTCAATGATGGATTTGTGTTCCGTGCTAACAAACTATGCATTCCAAATAGTTCTGTTCGTCTTTTGTTGTTACAGGAGGCGCATGGAGGAGGATTGATGGGACACTTTGGTGTCAAGAAGACGGAGGATGTTCTTGCTGCACACTTCTTTTGGCCACGTATGCGTCGAGATGTTGAGAGATTTGTGGCACGCTGCACTACTTGTCAAAAAGCTAAGTCTCGCCTTAATCCACATGGTTTATATATGCCTTTTCCTGTTCCTAGTGTTCCTTGGGAGGATATTTCTATGGACTTTGTTTTGGGATTGCCACGAACACAGAAGGGGAGGGATAGTATTTTTGTTGTTGTGGATCGGTTTTCTAAGATGGCACACTTTATTCCTTGTCATAAAACGGATGATGTTGCGCATATTGCTGATTTGTTCTTTCGTGAAATTGTTCGTTTGCATGGTGTGCCAAATATTATTGTTTCTGACCGTGATACTAAATTTCTTAGCCACTTTTGAAGATGTTTATGGGCTAAGTTGGGGACTAAATTGCTGTTTAGTACTACATGTCATCCCCAAACTGATGGACAAACTGAAGTAGTAAATAGAACTTTGTCTACTATGTTGTGGGCTGTTTTAAAGAAGAACTTAAAATTGTGGGAAGAGTGTTTACCTCATATAGAATTTTCTTATAATCGTTCGCTGCATTCTACCACAAAGTTGTGCCCGTTTGAGACCGTGTATGGTTTTGTTCCTCGTGCACCTATTGATTTATTGCCTTTACCTACTTCGGTGCAAAATAATTTGGATGCTACACAACGCGCTGAAATGATATTAAACTTGCATAAGACTACTAAAGATAACATTGAACACATGAATGCTAAGTATAAACTTGCTAGGGATAAAGGGAGAAAACATGTTGTGTTTGATGTTGGAGATCTTGTTTGGTTACATTTGCGTAAGGATCGCTTTCCTGATTTACGCAAGTCTAAGTTAATGTCGCGTGCTGCTGGTCCCTTTAAGGTGTTAGAGAAAATAAATGATAATGCATATAAACTTGAGTTGCCTGCAGACTTTGGTACGGTTAGTCCTACGTTTAACATTGCAGATTTGAAGCCTTACTTTGGTGAGGAAGATGAGATTGCGTCGAGGACAACTTCAATTCAAGAAGGGGAGCATGATGTGGACATCCCTTCTATTGATACAACCGTTGTACCTACAGCTACACACATACAAGGACTCATCACAAGATCACGTGCTAAACAACTTAACTATCAGGTACTTTCGTTTCTTGGAACTATTCCTCACATACATGAGAATATGATGCTGCCTAAATCAGATGTATTTCTTACTCTTAGGAATGAAGGACCAAGCATGGATGAGAGGGACAAGCATTGGAGCATGGCCATGCATGGAGATGGCAGCAAGCATGTGATGATCCAAGAGAATGCCACGAATGGAGATTTCAGAACTTTGAGGCCACCATAATGAAGAAAGAAGGCTTGGACGAAATATTCAAGATTAATACTTCACGAATTCGTCCAAAGCTTAATATGGTGCTGCGACACCTTTATTTTGGGCCAGGCCCATGTAGTTTTCGCAGGATTTTAAATAGCCACTTTTTAGAGTCCGTATTTGAGGGGAAAGGACTTCTAGGGTTGGATTCGGCCACCACTTCCATGGCTGGCCGAAACCCCACCTTTTCCTCCTTAAATACTCCCCATAGCCGTCACCCTAGACTCGGATTTTGTTTAGACATTAAGTTAGCCATCGTAGCAACTTTGCCAAGGCTCGAGCGTCGCAGAGGCCTCTTGTGCTTCGCACCTATTCAGGATCCCACCTTTTCAATAAAGCTTTCCTCTTAATCCGCAATATCTTGATTGCAATATTGGTTCTTACTTGTTCTCGATTTCAGGTAGGAATTAAGACCCTCGTTGGTCAGGCTGATCGTGTTCCCGCAGGATCGGTAACCTCCAGGAGATTGGCCTAGCGATTGCATTGGCGCTCGT
This sequence comes from Avena insularis, assembly GCA_023614405.1. Taxonomy (NCBI): domain Eukaryota; kingdom Viridiplantae; phylum Streptophyta; class Magnoliopsida; order Poales; family Poaceae; genus Avena; species Avena insularis. Next base: position 69,709 of record JAJUPC010000261.1, read on the forward strand.
GCTCGCACGTGTAGTCGGATCGTCAAGCCCGAACTCCACCAAATCGATTATCATCATCTCATCGAAAGATCGGACACCTTTGCCCTATCAAGTGGTATCAGAGCTCAGGTTGCTCGGTGAGATTTTACTGTTTTCGTAGATTAGATATGTTTTTACCCATGGACGACCTCGGTTTGTCCATCGGTTTGGGATGCGAGGCGGACGAGAAGAGGAGCTTGATGCCGAGCTTGGCCATGAGTGTCTTCCAGAAGTAGCTCATGAATTTGACGTCGCGGTCGGAGACGATTGTTCTTGGTACACCGTGTAGCCAAATTATTTCCCTGAAAAACAAATTTGCTACATGTGAAGCATCATCGGTCTTATGGCACGGAATGAAGTGTGCCATTTTGGAAAGGCGATCCACTACCACAAATATAGAATCATGTCCATGTTTAGATCTAGGCAATCCTAACACAAAGTCCATGCTAATGTCCGACCAAGGTGCATGAGGAATAGGCAATGGCATATAAAGACCAAAGGGGTTGGATTTAGACTTAGCTTGGATACATGTAGTGCATCGTTGGACGTGGCGCTCCACGTCACGCTTCATCTTTGGCCAAAAGTAGTGAGTGGAAAGCATGTCATATGTCTTGTCACGGCCAAAGTGACCCATAAGGCCTCCACCATGGGACTCTTGAAGAAGCAAAATTTGGAGAGACGATTTCGGAATGCAAAGCATGTTTTGTTTGAAAAGAAAACCCTTATGCAAATAGAAATCATCAATCCCTTTGTTTATTGAACATTTTGCAACAATTGGTCCAAAGAAAGGGTCGGACGTGTACAAAGATTTGATGTCATCAAGACCCAAGACATTTACTTCGAGTCGCGTAAGAAGGTTTGTGTTTTTGCGAGACAAGGCGTCCGCTACCACATTTTCTTTGCCCTTCTTGTACTTGACAATGTAAGGAAAAGATTCCATAAACTCAACCCATTTGGCGTGCCTTTTACTCAAATTGGCTCGGCCCTTAAGATATTTCAACGACTCATGGTCGGAATGGATTATAAACTCTTTGGGCCAAAGGTAGTGTTGCCACACTTGAAGGACACGAACCAAGGCAAAAAGTTCTTTGTCATAAATGGGATAGTTAAGGCGTGCACCATCAAGTTTCTCACTATGGTATGCAATAGGATGCCCATTTTGCATAAGGACGCCTCCAATGCCAATACCACTAGCGTCACATTCAATCTCAAAGGTTTTTGTGAAATCCGTGATGTGGCTTACAACCACTTTTGTGGCCCGATCTTCATAGATTCGAGGGGATTTGGGGGAGGAGAGCGAAGAACACGATGAACACGAGAGGGAAATCGAAGATACAAACGCACACCACACCCAAATCGGTTTGCTCTCGTTGGCCCGAACCACCAACCCAATAGAATCACAAAGGGAGAGACCAAAGGTAGAATCCCTTGCGAGAGATTGGCAAGCTCTTGATAGAATCACACGTAGGGAGAGAGTAGCAACCAAGTAGAATCCCAAAGGGGAGAGACCTAGCACTACTAGAATCCATACATGGGAGAGATCAAGAACTAGAAGAGCGCCTTGACGACTTCAATTAAGAAGGCCTTGATACAACTCATAGATAATCTAATGAGAGGGGGTTCCCATCCAGGGTTTGGCCTAAGCCATGAGTCTCAACTCATCATCTATTCCATCCTAGGGTTTACATATGGGGGTCGGGGCATATATATAGGCCCGCCACGAGCTAGGGGCAAAATAGACATAAACAGGGAGTTCTGGGCGTTACATGGGCTAGGCCCAAAAGGCCTTAACATGCCTGGCGTCGAGCAGGCCGGAGACTCCGGTGTCGGGTCCGGAGACTCCGGTCTGGACCGGAGACTCCGGTCAATCTCCGGTGTCGTCTTCGGAGGGGGCTTCTGGCTGTCCCGGGCTTGGTTCCTGGGTCCGGATCGAAGGACGGTCCGGAAACTCCGGTGTAGTCCGGAGACTCCGGGTTGATGGCCGGAGACTCCGGTCTGGCGTCAGCAACTTCTTGCGTCTTCTCTTCCAGGCCTCATGCTTGGGGGTCTTGGCTCCTGGTTCATCCTTGTCGCATCCGCTTGGCATCACGGTCATGGACCTAGTCATACAATTGATAGTTGGCTCAAGTAGGATCCCATTCAAGTAATGATCAAGGGAAGGCAAAAGATGGAAGGAGTTCACCTTGATTGGGATATTTGGCATATAATGATGTAGACCAATGGTGAACGCCATGTGTTGGGCGACATCATCTCCCCCCTCTTGAAAAAGAGTCGACCTCGACGATACTCCATCATCATCTTGTAAGGAAGGAGGTGTGCCCGTTATGTCTTGATGGATGCTCTCTAGAGCTCGTTTTGTCAACTCGTGCTCAATCGAGGTTGACATTGGAGTATGGGTACCTACACACACCATAGATAAACGGAAGAACGTGTGTGTGTGATAGATAAACACATCATCCATCATGATGCGTCTTCTCTTGTGCACATCACCATTAGCATGAAACAATATGTCATAGAAGGCATGGTGATTATGCAAGCAAAAGGTGGACATATACTTATCATGGCATGTATCAAAATCTTCAAAGGTTGAGAAAGCTATGGGGGCAATCTCAATATGAACCATATGAGCATTATTGCAATCAACAACGGAAGACAATGAAAAACATGAATGATCAAGCATTTCCAAAGTATGAGTATGGTTGCCTACAAACATAGGGAAAGAGCCATTGTTTATCAAGTTTGTTGCAACAATTGTGGGATAAAAGAAAGATTTGTAGCATGGCACATCTATGGCAATATCATCGCACTCAAATAATTCCACATGATCAACATTATGCAAAGGCAAAGCATCACATGGGAATAAGAATGATGCATATGAAATGTCACAAGTAGAGTCCATAACATGCATATCCTCACAATTCATCATGTCCACTAGTGGGATCATGGCATCAACAACACCCGTATGTATACCTTGGTTGTACCTCTCATTTGAAGTGGATGTTGTGAAAGGGGTGGCCTCCATGTGGACGACTTCTTCATCATATATGGGGATGGCATCATCTTCATCCACCATGTACATCTTCTCGATAGGGGGGGGCCATAATATCCAATCATGGCGTCTCTTGCTCCAAGGTACCTAACACATCACGAGAAAACACACTAGAGGTAGAGGGTAAGTTGTTAGAAATTGGGATGGCCTCACTTGCCCTATCAACTACCACTCTAAACTCACTCGGTGTATCACTCATGTCCTCAAAGTGGAAGCACACAATCTCACATATGGTGGAGTCACTCGTCTCACTTTTGCTCTCACTCAAGTGGGCTAAGTGGCTCTCAAACTCACATGGGATTGGTACCACATCATCACTAAAGCACATGGGAATAGGCTCGGTTTCGTCAACTCCACGCGCCTCGTTTGGTGAAGGGAAAATCCCATGCTCACCATCCTCCACCTTGCAACCCTTGTCCAAGGTTTGGCACCATGACTTGAAAGCGTCAACTTGATGAGAGGACATCTTGATTGGTTCATCCAACTTCGCGAAGTAGAGAGCCATAGTGTCCTTCTCATTTGCTGACGATCTTATAGCTTGTGTAGGGGGCTTCCTTGAAGAAGGACTGTCGTGGAAGTTCTTGCCTTTGGAAGCTTCATGGCGAGAGTGACGTCTTGTTTGCTTGTTTGCCTTCTTTGTTCGTGAGGTAGCGCCAACGTCATATGAGGTCTTCTCTCTTGAGGGTCTTGGAACTTGTGTAGTAATCGTCCTCGGAGGAGAAGTCGTGTCATAGATGTTCTTGTAGTTGGGCACCTCATGTCGAACTTGTTTTGTCGATGTAGCTTGGTGGCGCGAACGGTATCTTTCTTTCTTGTTCTCGTGGTGGAGAGGACTTGTATGCCGTCTTGAGCTTGTAGCGCATATAGCATGGATGCTCTTGAGCTCTTGTTGTTGGCGACGCACTTGTCTTGGCTCATGTGTATTGGTACTTGTTGAGTTGTCGCTCCTTCTTGAACTTGATGGGTATCGTGATGGACAACCCTCATGGTATGTAGTTCCTTTTGAAGGATGCGACTTGAAGAGCTTGTCCTTGTCGGCCTCTTGGAGATGTGCCTTCGCTTGCATGGCGTGGAAGTTCTCGGTCTCCATGTGGTGGACGGAGTCATTGTATCTCAAGAGGGAGTCACCATCATAGTCGATGAAGTGTTTGATGTCCTCCATGCTTGAGAAGTCGAAGTCCTCATGGTGCTCCATGTGCTCCATGCTTGGGGAGTCGTCGTTGGTGTAGTACTCGAAGTCCTCCAAGCATGCGGAGCCAATGTCGGTGTAGTGCTCCATCATGTCATCGATGCTTGTGGAGTCGTCGTTGTCGTGGCTCATCATGGATTCCTCTTCATCGGTTCCGGAGTCCCTATACATGTTGCTCACAAGACCAAGTGTGATATAGTGGAAGTTGGATTCAAGGATGCTACGCCTTGGCTCACCTTGTAGATAGTATTGGATCAATGGTATGCACCAAGAGCAAACCAAATACAAAGGATAAGCGGCGTTGTATCAACGAACACAAGAAACACCAAACGCACATGGCTTATGAGGAGCTTAGGTATGGAAAGTGGCAAGCAAATTGGAACAACCGGAAACCAAGATTTGTAAAGGCAAGTAAAGATCCACGGTGGTCACAAAGCAAACAAGTTGATCCACAATATAGAAATTAAGATCAAGGAAACACACACAGTGGGATAAATGGGACTTGTCTGACGAAAGAGCTAAGAACCAAATGAAGGCCTAGCAAAGACTATAAGCTCATGTCGCACAAGTACAAGGAGAGACGCTAGTTCGATTGCACAAAAATTGAAGGGCTACAAGATTTGCACAATAAGTACCACCTACAAGTTTGTCATCGAGCTTGCGCTTCCTATTCTATATGGCACATGTATCTTTTTTTTTGTATTTTGTATTTTTCTCTATTTTTTTTTTTGTTTTTTTCACTTGCTTTTCCTTGTGCCAACAACTATACAAGATAACTATATGAGATAGCGCTCACAAATTTTGCTCGGAATTCTACAAGGTATCAAGTGTGCAAAGCCCAAGCAATCAAAGGAGGAACTAGTCTCAATAGGTGCTTGTTTTATCGCAAAGATTGTGTGGCTCTCAAAGGAAAACAAGTAGGGGAGATCGCGGAAATGATATACCTTTCGTCGAAGATCTTCACACTTGCTCACAGTTTTTTTGTTGGTGCAGATAGCATGAACACGTGGATGATGGTGTAGGGCGCCTTCTCCTCTTCGAAACGAGCTAAAGAACACCAAAATCCGAGTTCGAATGCAAAAGTTATGCTCAAAACAGTGTTGCAGATTTTCTGTTTGCAGGGAGGGCGGAGACTCCGGTCTAGAGGTCCGGAGACTCCGGTCTGGAGCTCAAAAAGGCCGGAGACTCCGGTCTAGGCCGGAGACTCCGGTCCGGGAGATTCCGGGACGTCCAGAACTCGAACGGGACGCGTTTTGGGCGGAAAAACTCGAACCAAAACCTCAAAATTGATGGGGAAATCAAGGAATTGGGCTAAGGGAACGCAAAGAGGTAGATCAACGAGTATAGCAGCGGATCTATGGATCAAAACCTACCAAAACGCTCTCAAAATCCAGATCGATCCAAATCACGAATATGGCTATTTTTGGTGGAAATTTTCGAAATTAGGCAAGAAAAAGGAAATTGGTGGCTAGAAACTCAACACAAACTCGAATCCATGGCAACTAAAGGCTCTGATACCATATGATGTGGCTTACAACCACTTTTGTGGCCCGATCTTCATAGATTCGAGGGGATTTGGGGGAGGAGAGCAAAGAACACGATGAACACGAGAGGGAAATCGAAGATACAAACGCACACCACACCCAAATCGGTTTGCTCTCGTTGGCCCGAACCACCAACCTAATAGAATCACAAAGGGAGAGACCAAAGGTAGAATCCCTTGCGAGAGATTGGCAAGCTCTTGATAGAATCACACGTAGGGAGACAGTAGCAACCAAGTAGAATCCCAAAGGGGAGAGACCTAGCACTACTAGAATCTGGGAGAGATCAAGAACTAGAAGAGCGCCTTGACGACTTCAATTAAGAAGGCCTTGATACAACTCATAGATAATCTAATGAGAGGGGGTTCCCATCCAGGGTTTGGCCTAAGCCATGAGTCTCAACTCATCATCATTCCATCCTAGGGTTTACATATGGGGGTGGGGGCATATATATAGGACCGCCACGAGCTAGGGGCAAAATAGACATAAACAGGGAGTTCTGGGCGTTACATGGGCCAGGCCCAAAAGGCCTTAACACGCCTGACGTCGAGCAGGCCGGAGACTCCGGTGTCGGGTCCGGAGACTCCGGTCTGGACCGGAGACTCCGGTCAATCTCCGGTGTCGTCTTCGGAGGGGGCTTCTGGCTGTCCCGGGCTTGGTTCCTGGGTCCGGACCGGAGGACGGTCCGGAAACTCCGGTGTAGTCCGGAGACTTCGGTGTGATGGCCGGAGACTCCGGTCTGGCGTCAGCAACTTCTTGCGTCTTCTCTTCCAGGCCTCATGCTTGGGGGTCTTGGCTCCTGGTTCATCCTTATCGCATCCGCTTGGCATCACGGTCATGGACCTAGTCATACAATTGATAGTTGGCTCAAGTAGGATCCCATTCAAGTAATGATCAAGGGAAGGCAAAAGATGGAAGGAGTTCACCTTGATTGGGATATTTGGCATATAATGATGTAGACCAATGGTGAACGCCATGTGTTGGGCGACATCAATCCGGTAATGCAAGAAGTGGTGCTTCGGTGAGCCTCGTTTTGAGCTCATCAAAAACCTTTTGTTGTGCTTTTCCCCGAACGAACGTGACATTTTTCTTAGTCAATTCGTTGAGGGGGCAAGCAATGGTAGAAAAGTCTTTCACAAAGCGACGGTAAAATCCAGCCAACCCATGAAAACTACGAAGTTCACTAACATTGGTATGGATGGACCAATCTCGTATGTCCTTAACTTTTGAGACATCAACTTCAATGCCATTAGAAGACACAACAAAACCAAGGAAAATCAGTTTGTCTTTTGCAAAAGTGCACTTTGGGAGATTAGCATAAAGCTTTTCATGACGAAGGATTTGAAGGACCTCCTTAACATGAGTAACATGCTCCTCTAGTGACTTGCTATAGACAAGGATGTCATCAAAGTAAACAACTACACTCTTCCCAATGAGAGATCTCAAAATATGGTTCATGAGGCGCATGAAGGTAGATGGGGCATTTGATAAGCCAAAAGGCATAACCAACCATTCATAGATACCAAGCTTGGTCTTGAAGGCGGTTTTCCACTCATCACCTTCGGCCATGCGAATTTGATGGTAACCACTACGAAGATCAATTTTCGAAAATATAGTGGCTCCACATAACTCATCAAGCATGTCATCAAGACGCGGTATAGGATGTCGATAATGCACGGTGTTAGCATTGATTGGACGACAGTCCATGCATAACCGCAACGTATCATCCATTTTTGGAACTAGAATAATGGGGACCGCGCTTGGGCTAGTGCTTACTTGGATCAAACCTTTGGAGACGAGTTGGTTGATTTGTCGTTCTATCTCCTTCGTCTCTTCCGGGTTTGTGCGATACGTGGCGCGGTTTGGGAGTGGGGCGCCGGGTATGAGGTCGATGTGGTGCTCGATTCCACGAAGAGGAGGAAGGACATGAGGAAGCTCTTCAGGAAATACATCTTGAAATTCCTGCAAAATAGCCATCAAAGAAGGAGGAAGATTTGTCAAGTCATTAGTTCCTTGCGCTAGTCCCTTGCATACAAGGACATAGTGCAAGATGGATGGGTTGTTCCGCACTTCTCTCATCTCACTTTTGGTGGCAAGAAGAACACTCTTAGTTTTTCCACTCGAGTTTGGCTTGTGGCACTCACTCACTATAGTGTGGTTCTCTCACTCACCACTCTTCTCACAAGGTGTTTTTGTGTATTGCGCCCTCGCTAAAGCCTTTGCATTGTCCGCAATTATTTGTCTAGGAGTCATTGGTTGCAAAACACAAGTTTTTTCAAGCCATTTGAAGGTATAAGTGTTTGAGTGACCATCATATAAAGCACGCTTGTCAAATTGCCATGACCTTCCTAGCAACATATGGCAAACTGTCATGGGGACCACGTCACATTCCACCGTGTCTTTGTATGGTCCAATTGAGAACGTTACCGAGACGGTGTGCTTGATCTTGACGGACCCTTGGTCACTTAGCCATTGTATATCGTATGGGTGCTTATGCGGATGGAGGGTGAGGTTGAGTTTCTCACACAATTCCGTACTTGCAAGATTGTGGCAACTCCCTCCATCGATGACAACTTTGATGGACTTCCCATTGATGTCGGCACGAGTTTGGAAGATGTTTGATCGTTGGCTTCATTCTCATTGGCTTGAGTAGTTAAGACCCTTGTGACCACAAGTGATGCAGCCCGTCCTACGACCGCTACTACATCTACTCCCACGAGCTCCCCAAGTGGACCCATGACTCGCGCCCGAGCCAAACTCCTTCAAGCTAAGGTGAACTCGCTCCTCTCCTTGTGTGACTTCGACACACCCTTGGATGGCTTGCTACTTCATACGTGCATCATCAGGTACGAAGAGAAGGACCCAAGGAGCGGAGGGAAAGAAACCAGTCGCTGCCAGACGCAAGCGGTACTATCAGTTGAGCCGGCCGGTATCATTCCCCAAGCCCTGGGTCCCAGCTACCGGACGATCCAGGAAGCACCACTCCATGCCCCAGACGCAAGCGGTACTACCGGCCCATCAACCGGTACTACCGGACAGCGGTACTACCGCCCCCTCCTACCGCTCGCCACAGGCGCCTCCGACAGAAGCTCCAGGCCCTCAAGCGGTACTACCGGTTGTCGGACCGGTACTACCGGTCCTGTCTGATCCTGGACGCCTAAGTTCGGCCCTATGCCTTGTAACCCTACCTATAATTTACCCTTTCGTTCCGAAACTACCCCTGTTTTGTGGCTGGACTATATATAGCCCCCACCCTCCATTGTAAACCCTAGACTTGGATAATAATAGATATTAAGGAAACCCTTTGAGGAACTTATATCTATTGGTCTCATGCTCCTACCAAGGAGCACCGGATTATCCACCCCCCTCTTGGATCTTGCCTAGTGCGTTCAAGTTGTACAAGGCCTTGGGTTCTCGCCCCCAAGTCGTCAAGATCTCACCAAGCACCTCATCCCCCGTTGTTGGCGTGGAGAGCGAGCTTCGCCCAACACCGATCCTAGGGATTATGTTGGACCGGTTGCCACCGGCGTGAGAGATAGGCGTGTATCGTGTTTTGGTGTGCGTATGTTCGTGGTTTTCATCTCTTTCCTCGATTTCATCTTCCGACCACCGCTTTCCCCTCGTTTCTCGTGGGATTCGTGAAAGATCGGGCCAAACCTAGGGTTACCCCATAACATATTGGTATCAAGAGCACGGTTGATCACGAATTTCCCCCCAATTTTTCTTTTATCCACCTTAAAATCGAAAATCCCACCAAAAAGAGCCCCAATTTGCCTTCAGATCGATCTCTGGATTTGGTGAGTTTTTCGTGGTTTTGGTCCATAGATCTGCTTTGGGAGTCGATCTATAGCCGTTGTTCCTAACCTAGCCTTTCGGTCAGATTTCCCACGAATTTGAGGTTTTTGGCAAGTTCTTCTGCTCCGATTCTGGGCAAGCGGTACTACCGAGCAAGCGGTACTACCAAATAGTAACTGTCTACCGGTAGTACAAGCGGTACTACCGCTCACCGGTACTACCGGTCATTTCAAGCGGTACTACCGCTTAACTCTGACCGTGCCTCTTTGCCCTTTATCGCCTCAGTTTCGTTTGCTGACCTTTCCACCTCGCTTGTTCGTGTTTCGCGTGTTTGTCGCCATTTTCACAACAGCTTCCGCATTAAAGTCATTCCGCGCTCAACGACACCGCGACACTCGAACATCATTCCCCACAAACGGTTGCAAGTCGTCAACAATACCAAAGGTATAACTTGCACCACCTTGACAGCCCCATATCTTCCTTTGTGTGTATCTATCCTATGAGAGCAACTCATTTTGTGTTTGTCTACATTGTGCACTTGCCTTCGGAAAGTGAGAGTGTGAGGCCAAATACAAAAGCTAACATAGTAGTATAGAGAGGGAGAAAAAGAATAAAAAAAACAGAAAAGGAAAAGAAAAAGATAGAATAGAAAGATACATAGTCTCCCAATACAAAGAGAATACCAAGCTTGTAAGCCAACAAGAGAGAAGAAAAGAGCGCACCGAGGCAAGTGCACAAATCTATTGCTTATCCTCTTTTGGCAAACGAGTTGTGGTCTCTCCTTGTGTTGGCACGACAACCGAGCGTAGTCTTCGTTAGGACCTTTTGTGCTCATTTTCATAGTCGTGCTAACCCCGTTTTTCTCCACGTGTGTGTTTTCCGTGTTTTTGGTAGATCGTATCCTTTTGCTTTTGATCTTTGGTTCTTTACCACGTAGGACAATAACCTTTTGCTTGGATCGTTTCATTTGGTTTTCCACAATCCTAACCTTCCACCAAAAGCTTTTGAGAGTTCTAGCATAGTTGTGTGTGAGTTTCTTGCCCATTTCACTTTGCACGCTTTTCGCTCACTTGTGTGGCAATTGGTTTGATATAATCTCCAAGGTGAGGTAAAAGGCTAACTCTCCGAACCATTTCTCCATATACAACCCTTGTTGGCTTTGCATCATGGATGTGCATGGAGAGCCATCCCAACCACCACCACCTCCGGAGGATGACACACAATTCATGACAAGATGGGACCATTGGAAGGTCCGAGGTGAATTCAACTACCGTTGTGAAGCTCTCGAGCAGCGCCAAGATGAACAATTTAGCGAGGCCCGTGTGGAATTCAAGAACATCGACAACCGCTTCGAAGAAGTCCGTGGCCAAATGCATGCAATGCAACACAACCTCGGGCATCAAAGTGAAGCTCTTGGTCGTGCACTCGCCTCAACGGATGAGAAGCTTCAACGCATCATCGATGGACTCGCAAGGCCACGATCGCGCGAATCAAGCTCATCTCGGCACTCCTCAAGCGAATCAAGTGCACCTCGCCATCACGCTTCAAGGCACCGGAGGGACCCGTTCTTCAATCCATGAGCTCTTCGCAAGCGGTACCATCTCCGCCACGCCGCAACGCTGCTATGATGGTGACCTCTCCGCAAGACCTCCAAGACGCCGGGTTTAACCGGCCACAACCAAGGGCACTTGTGATTCAACAAGAGCAACCTCGCATGGACCACCAAGGCCATCGACGTCGATATCCCCCTTCAACAACAAGTGAAGCTTCCGAAGAGGACGAACAAGATCACCGTCGATGGGAAGCACTCGAAGATCCTCCAAGGCATCATCATCGACATGATCGTCCACGTCGGCAATATGATGGTCATGACGACCCTCCCCTACACCAAGAAGAAGAAGAGCAGCCCATTGCGCATGCGGCTCGACGTCCTCCTCGCCACATGGCGCAAGCTCATGCTCCTCGGCATCAACCACGACAAGAACAAGAGCAAGCTCCCCAAGCTCGTCGTGAGGACCATGAACCTCCTCCTCGTCCTCAACCGCGTCAACAAAACGAGCAAGCTCCCCAAGCTCATCGTCAACAACAAGTTCCACCACCAAACGCGGCACCTCAACAACCGCAAGAGCAACGCAACAATCACCAAGCAATACATGAGAGCTCGGATGATGATGATGACCGCCAAAATCATGGCAACCGCCGCAACCGGAACCACAATGGAGAAGAAACCTTCGGCAAGCTCAAGTTCACCATGCCAAAGTTCACCGGTTCCAATGAGCCCGAGGAATATCTCTCTTGGGAACTCAAGGTCGACAAGATCTTCCGCATGCACAACTATAGCAATGAGAAGATGATGGCCATGGCATCCCTCGAGTTTGATGAGTATGCCAACCTTTGGTGGGAACAAGTCCAACTCGCTCGCGAAGCAAAAGAAGAGCCTCCAATCGCAACTTGGCAAGATATGAAGGCTCATATGAGATCCCGCTTTGTTCCTTCACACTACACGCGTGACCTCTTCAACAAGCTTCAAACGCTTAGTCAAGGAACAAAGACCGTGGAAGAGTACTTCAAGCAAATGGAGCTCAACATGATCCGTGCCAACATTGAAGAGCGAGATGAACAAACAATGGCACGCTTCCTCAATGGCTTGAACCATCCAATCAAGCGCATCACCGAGTTCCAAAAGTACAACAACATGGTTGAGCTTGTGCACATCGCTTCAAAGGCCGAGCGTCAAGTGCAAGAGGACATCAAGTACAACAAGCCAAAGACGTACTTCACCTACAAGCAAGCGCCAACCACTACTCCAACAACACCAAGTGGAAGCTCCTCAAGTACCACCAAGCTTCCCTTCAAGCCGACTCTCTCTCAAGGAAAACAACCCCCAAGTGGCAAACACACAAGGGATGATCAACCATTCAATGGTGAATGCTACAAGTGTGGAGGCAAAGGGCACAAGTCGAATGCATGTGGAAACAAGAAAGTTTTTTTCATCCATGACAACGGCGATGAAGAATACTTGAGTGAAGAAGAGTTTGGTGCAAGGGTCAAGGAAGCCTTGGCAAGGCAACATTTGGAAGAGGACCAAGAACTTCTTGTGTGTGAGCATGACGCAAGTCCATCGCTTGTGGTCACAAGGGTCTTGACTACCCAAGTCAATGAAAGTGAAGACCAACGCTCGAACATCTTCCAAACTCGTGCCGGCATCAATGGGAAGTCCATCAAAGTTGTCATCGATGGAGGAAGCTGCCACAACCTTGCGAGCACGGAATTGTGTGAGAAACTCAACCTCACCCTTCACCCGCATAAACACCCCTACCATATCCAATGGCTAAGTGACCAAGGATCCGTCAAGATCAAGCACACCGTCTCGGTGACGTTCTCTATTAGGCACTACAAGGACACCGTGGAATGTGACGTGGTCCCAATGACGGTTTATCACATGTTGCTCGGAAGACCGTGGCAATATGACAAACGTGCTTTGCATAATGGTCACTCAAACACTTACACCTTCAAATGGCTTGAAAAAACTTGTGTGTTGCAACCAATGACTCCTAGCCAAATAATTGCGGACAATGCAAAGGCTTTAGCGAGGGCGCAATACACAAAAACAACTTGTGAGAAGAGTGGTGAGCGAGAGAACCACACCATAGTGAGTGAGAGCTACAAGCCAAACTCGAGTGGAAAAACTAAGAGTGTTCTTCTTGCCACCAAAAGTGAGATGAGAGAAGTGCGGAACAACCCATCCATCTTGCACTATGTCCTTGTATGCAAGGGACTAGCGCAAGGAACTAACGACTTGACAAATGTTCCTCCTTCTTTGATGGCTATTTTGCAGGAATTCCAAGACGTATTTCCCGAAGAGCTTCCTCATGGCCTTCCTCCTCTTCGTGGAATAGAGCACCTTGATCGACCTCATACCCGGCGCCCCACTCCCAAACCATGCCGCATATCGCACGAACCCGGAAGAGACGAAGGAGATCGAACGTCAAATCAACCAACTCGTCTCCAAAGGTTTGATCCAAGTAAGCACTAGCCCAAGCGCGGTCCCCGTGATTCTAGTCCCAAAAACGGATGATACGTTGCGGTTATGCATGGACTGTCGTCCAATCAATGCTATCACCGTATGCTATCGACATCCTATACCGCGTCTTGATGACATGCTTGATGAATTATGTGGAGCCACTATATTTTCAAAAATTGATCTTCGTAGTGGTTACCATCAAATTCGCATGGCTGAAGGTGATGAGTGGAAAACCGCCTTCAAGACCAAGCTTGGTCTCTATGAATGGTTGGTTATGCCTTTTGGCTTATCTAATGCCCCATCTACCTTCATGCGTCTCATGAACCATATTTTGAGATCTCTCATTGGGAAGAGTGTAGTTGTTTACTTTGATGACATTCTTGTCTATAGCAAGTCACTAGAGGAGCATGTTACTCATGTTAAGGAGGTACTTCAAATCCTTCGTCATGAAAAGCTTTATGCTAATCTCCCAAAGTGCACTTTTGCAAAAGACAAGCTGATTTTCCTTGGTTTTGTCGTGTCTTCTAATGGCATTGAAGTTGATGACTCAAAAGTCAAGGACATATGGGATTGGCCCATCCCTACAAATGTTAGTGAACTTCGTAGTTTTCATGGGTTGGCTGGCTTTTACCGTCGTTTTGTCAAAGACTTTTCTACAATTGCTTGCCCCCTCAACGAATTGACCAAGAAAAATGTCACGTTCGTTTGGGGAAAAGCACAACAAAAGGCTTTTGATGAGCTCAAAAAGAGGCTCACCGAAGCACCACTTCTTGCATTGCCGGATTTCACAAAAACCTTTGAGATTGAGTGTGACGCTAGCGGTATTGGCATTGGTGGCGTCCTTATGCAAAATGGGCGTCCTATTGCTTACCATAGTGAGAAACTTGATGGCGCACGCCTCAATTATCCCATTTATGACAAAGAACTTTTTGCCTTGGTTCGAGTTCTTCAAGTTTGGCAACACTATCTTTGGCCCAAAGAATTTATCATCCATTCTGACCATGAGTCGTTGAAGTATCTTAAGGGCCAAGCCAACTTGAGTAAAAGGCACGCAAAATGGGTTGAGTTCATGGAGTCTTTTCCTTACATTGTCAAATACAAGAAGGGCAAAGAAAATGTGGTAGCGGACGCCTTGTCTCGCAAAAACACAAGCCTTCTTACACGACTCGAAGTCAATGTCTTGGGTCTTGATGACATCAAATCTTTGTACACGTCCGACTCTTTCTTTGGACCAATATTTGCACAATGTTCAATAGACAAAGGGATTGATGATTTCTATTTGCATAAGGGTTTTCTTTTCAAACAAAACAAGCTTTGCATTCCGAAATCGTCTCTCCAACTTTTGCTTCTTCAAGAGTCCCATGGTGGAGGCCTTATGGGTCACTTTGGCCGTGACAAGACATATGACATGCTCTCCACTCACTACTTTGGCCAAAGATGAAGCGCGACATGGAGCGCCACGTCCAACGATGCACTACATGTATCCAAGCTAAGTCTAAGTCCAACCCCTTTGGTCTTTATATGCCATTGCCTATTCCTCATACACCTTGGTCAGACATTAGCATGGACTTTGTGTTAGGCTTGCCTAGATCTAAACATGGTCATGATTCCATATTTGTAGTCGTGGATCGCTTTTCTAAAATGGCACATTTCATTCCGTGCCATAAGACCGATGATGCTTCACATGTAGCCAATTTGTTTTTCAGGGAAATAATTCGGCTACACGGTGTGCCTAGAACAATCGTCTCCGACCGCGACGTGAAATTCATGAGCTACTTCTGGAAGACTCTCATGGCCAAGCTCGGCATCAAGCTCCTCTTCTCGTCCGCCTCGCATCCTCAAACCGATGGACAAACCGAGGTCGTCAATCGAAGTCTTGGCACACTCCTCCGGGTGTTGATAAGGAAGAACCTTAAAGACTGGGAGGAATGTATTCCACGCCGAGTTCGCCTACAACCGCCTTTAAGCACTCCACCACCATGAGAAGCCCGTTCATGATCGTCTATGGCTTCGAGCCTCTCACCGCGCTCGATATCCTTCCACTTCCACTTCATGAACGTGCCAATATGGACGTTGTCAAGCGTGCCCAAACAATGAAGAAACTCCATGAAGACACACGAGCTACTATCGAGCAACAAGTCCTTCGCCAAGCATCACGGCTAAACAAGACCAAGAAAGAGATGATCTTTGATGAGGGCGACCTTGTGTGGATACACTTGAGTAAAGACCGCTTCCCCAAGGAACGCGACTCCAAGCTAAATCCAAGAGGCGATGGACCATTCAAGGTGCTAAAGCGGATCAACAACAACGCCTACGTCATCGATATACCAACATCGAAGTATCTTGTGAGCTCGACATTCAATGTCAAGGACCTCTCACCCTACCATGGCGAAGAGGAAGTTGTGACGGTTGAAGAGTCGAGGACGACTCTTTCCCAAGGGGGGGGAGCTGATGCAGCCCGTCCTACGACCGCTACTACATCTACTCCCACGAGCTCCCCAAGTGGACCCATGACTCGCGCCCGAGCCAAACTCCTTCAAGCTAAGGTGAACTCGCTCCTCTCCTTGTGTGACTTCGAAACACCCTTGGATGGCTTGCTACTTCATACGCATACACTGTGCATCATCAGGTACGAAGAGAAGGACCCAAGGAGCGGAGGGAAAGAAACCAGTCGCTGCCAGACGCAAGCGGTACTACCGGTTGAGCCGGCCGGTACTACCGCTCCCAGCGGTCCTACCGGCCCCAGCTACCGGATGATCCAGGAAGCACCACTCCATGCCCCAGACGCAAGCGGTACTACCAGCCCATCAACCGGTACTACCGGACAGCGGTACTACCGCCCCCTCCTACCGCTCACCACAGGCGCCTCCGACAGAAGCTCCAGGCCCTCAAGCGGTACTACCGCTCCCGGAGCGGTACTACCGGTTGCCGGACCGGTACTACCGGTCCTGTCTGATCTGAGCAGCCTAAGTTCGACCACATGCCTTGTAACCCTACCTATAATTTACCCTTTCGTTAAAACTACCCCTGTTTTGTGGCTGGACTATATATAGCCCCCACCCTCCATTGTAAACCCTAGACTTGGATAATAATAGATATTAAGGAAACCCTTTGAGGAACTTATATCTATTGGTCTCATGCTCCTACCAAGGAGCACCGGATTATCCACCCCCCTCTTGGATCTTGCCTAGTGCGTTCAAGTTGTACAAGGCCTTGGGTTCTCGGTTTCTCGCCCCCAAGTCGTCAAGATCTCACCAAGCACCTCATCCCCCGTTGTTGGCGTGGAGAGCGAGCTTCGCCCAACACCGATCCTAGGGATTATGTTGGACCGGTTGCCACCGGCGTGAGAGATAGGCGTGTATCGTCTTTTGGTGTGCGTGCGTTCGTGGTTTTCATCTCCTTCCTCGATTTCATCTCCCGACCACCGCTTTCCCCTCGTTTTCTCGTGGGATTCGTGAAAGATCGGGCCAACCATTGGGTTACCCCATAACAACAAGCGATGGACTTGCGTCATGCTCACACACAAGAAGTTCTTGATCCTCTTCCAAATGTTGCCTTGTCATGGCTTCCTTGACCCTTGCATCAAACTCTTCTTCCCTCAAGTATTCTTCATCGCCGTTGTCATGGATGAACAAAACTTTCTTGTTCCCACATGCGGCCGACTTGTGTCCTTTGCCTCCACACTTGTAGCATTCACCATTGAATGGTTGATCATCCCTTGTGTATTTGCCACTTGGGAGCTGTTATCCTTGAGGGAGTGTTGGCTTGAAGGGAAGCTTGGTGGTACTTGAGGAGCTTCCACTTGGTGTTGTTGGAGTAGTGGTTGAGGCTTGCTTGTATGTGAAGTACGTCTTTGGTTTGTTGTACTTGATGTCCTCTTGCACTTGACGCTCGGCCTTTGATGCGATGTGCACAAGATCAACCATGTTGTTGTACTTTTGGAACTCAGTGATGCGCTTGATTGGATGGTTCAAGCCATTGAGGAAACGTGCCATTGTTTGTTCATCGCGCTCTTCAATGTTGGCACGGATCATGTTGAGCTCCATTTGCTTGAAGTACTCTTCCACGGTCTTTGTCCCTTGACTAAGCGTTTGAAGCTTGTTGAAGAGGTCACGCGTGTAGTGCGAAGGAACAAAGCGGGATCTCATATGGGCCTTCATATCTTGCCAAGTTGAGATTGGAGGCTCTTCTTTTGCTTCTGGAGCGAGTTGGACTTGTTCCCACCAAAGGTTGGCATACTCATCAAACTCGAGGGATGCCATGTCCATCATCTTCTCATTGCTATATGATGCAGCCCGACCTACGGTCGTTACTACATCAAGGTCTCCAACTTACGCCAAGTCGTCATGGACTCCAAAGGTGAATCCGTTCCTCTATGCGAGCCCCCTTCCTGCCCTATTGAATGGTATGCTACTTCATACTCCGTCACATATGCATGATAGGTTCACACCGACCAGTACGGAGGCAAGGGAGGAAGCCAGGAACATCAAGCCCGACAAGACGGAGGCTTGGAAGAGGAGACGGAAGAAGACAGGTCGATAGCTGCCAGGTCCGAGCGGTACTACCGGTTGTCGGAACCGGTACTACGGTCAGCATACTACCCCTTCTACCGCTTCACATCGACGGCTCCAACGGATGCTCCAAGACCAAGCGGTACTACGGTGCTAGAGCGGTACTACGGTGATGACCGGTACTACCGGTCCTAAGTCCGTACTACCGGTCATGTGTGCCCTCTGGCACTTTTGTTGGCTGACCCATGTATTCTTTACTTACCTATTCGCCTAGTTTATCCCCAAACTACCCTTGTTTAGTGGCTGGCCTATAAATAGAGCCCCCCACCCCTCATGTATCCCTTAGGCATAGATGATAGACTAAAGACAACCCCCATTGTGGAATCTCTAGTTTTGCCTCATCCCCTTTACCAAGGGGATCGACTATCGTCACCAACCTCGATTGGACTTTGCATCACGCATCCATCGTTGAACAAGGCCTTGGAGTTCGATGTCTCGTCTCCAAGTTGTCAAGACCCTCCCCAAGGTATTCTTCCCACTCCGATGTGGATTTGAGGGAGCACGTTGACCGATCTTTCCTTGCGAGGATTCTATCGGACCGGTGGCCGCCGTTCGGGAGCAATCGGCCTTGTATCGTGTGAGTTTTGCGTGTGTTCATCATGTTCTTCGCGAGGTGTGTGTTCGCTCCGCTACCTTCTCCTTTCCCTCGCTTTCCCATCGATTTGACCACGAGATCCGTGAAGATCGGGCACCCAAGAGGTTAACCCCTCCATCATCTGGTATCAGCAGCTTTTGGTTGCCACGGATTTCTCATCGATTTGGTCTTTTCCCCATAAATTCGAAAATTCCACCAAAAACAGCCCCAATTCGTGTTTTGGATCGATCTGTGATTTGAGTGCGTTTTGGTAGGTTTTGATCCGTGGATTACTTGCTAAACTTGTTGATCTACCTTCCTTTGCGTTCACATGGCCTAATTCCTTGATTTCCCCCTTCGATTTGGTGTTTTTCTTGAAGATTTTCCGCCCAAATCACCCCAAAATCGCGAAAACGCGTCAAATCTGGGCGTCCCTGGACCAAGCGGTACTACCTTTTGCATGCTTTGCATCTTTCATGTTGACAAGGAGAACCGAAGAGAGTTACCTATGGCTACCCTTCATCGAGCTATCTCTACAAGATAAGGTGACTTCCTTCTACTTGAGGACTCATGCTATAATCTTCATGAATTGGCTACGCTTTGAGTGTTGCTTTGCTTTTGTTGTGAGCTTTGTAGGCTTCAAGGAAGGTGAAGGAACATTGAAGTGTTGTCAAGTCAATCTTCCCGAGGACGACTATATGGTGAACCCAGGATCAAGAAGGTCTCTCGGGCTTCTACTTTGTGATGAGCATGTAGAGTCGAGGACGACTCTTTTGAAGGGGGAGATGATGCACCCGACCTACGGTCGTTACTACATCAAGGTCTCCAACTTCGCCAAGTCATGGACTCCAAAGGTGAATCCGTTCCTCTATCGAGCCCCTTCACCCTATTGAATGGTATGCTACTTCATACTCCGTCACATATGCATGATAGGTTCACACCGACCAATGCGGAGGCAAGGGAGGAAGCCAGAACATCAAGCCCGACAAGATGGAGGCTTGGAAGAGGAGACAAGAAGACAGTCGATAGCTGCCAGTCCAAGCGGTACTACCGGTTGTTTGAACTGTACTACAGCCATGATACCGCTTCTTCACCGCTTCGCTCGACGGCTCCAACGGATGCTCCAAGACCGCATAGCGGTACTACCGGTGCTAGAGCGGTACTCTTGGTGATGATGACCCGGTACTACGGTCCTAAGTCCCAGACTACGGTCATGTGTGCCTCTGGCCTTTTGTTACACGACCCATGTATTCCCCTTACTTACCTATTCGCCTAGTTTATCCCCAAACAACCCTTGTTTAGTGGCTGGCCTATAAATAGAGCCCCCCCACCCCTCATGTATCCCTTAGGCATAGATGATAGACTAAAGACAACCCCCATTGTGGAATCTCTAGTTTTGCCTCATCCCCTTTACCAAGGGGACCGACTATCGTCACCAACCTCGATTGGACTTTGCATCACGCATCCATCGTTGAACAAGGCCTTGGAGTTCGATGTCTCGTCTCCAAGTTGTCAAGACCCTCCCCAAGGTGTTCTTCCCTCTCCGATGTGGATTTGAGGGAGCACGTTGACCGATCTTTCCTTGCGAGGATTCTATCGGACCGGTGGCCGTTCGAGCAATCGGCCTTGTATCGTGTGAGTTTTTGCGTGTGTTCATCGTGTTCTTCGCGAGGTGTGTGTTCGCTTCCGCTACCTTCTCCCTTTCCCCTCGCTTTCCCATCGATTTGACCACGAGATCCGTGAAGATCGGGCACCCAAGAGGTTAACTCCTCCATCACTATAGTTGTGCATGCGGAAGATCTTGTCAACCTTGAGTTCCCACGAGAGATATTCTTCGGGTTCATTGGAACCGGTGAACTTGGGCATGGTGAATTTGAGCTTGCCGAAAGTTTCTTCTCCATTGCGGTTCCGGTGGCGGCGGTTGCCATGATTTTGGCGGTCGTCATCATCATCCGAGTTCTCATGTCTTGCTTGGTGATGGTTGCGTTGTCCTTGCGGTTGTTGAGGTGCCGCGTTTGGTGGTGGAACTTGGTTTTGATGATGAGCTTGGGGAGCTTGCTCGTGTTGTTGGCGCGGTTGAGGACGACGACGAGGTTGTTGATCCTCACGACGAGCTTGGGGAGCTTGCTCTTGTTCTTGTCATGGGTGATGCCGAAGAGCATTGTCTTGCGCCCTATGGTGAGGAGGACGTCGAGCCGCATGCGCAATGGGCTGCTCTCCTTCTTCTTGATGTGGAGGAGGCTCGTCATGATGATCATGTTGCTGATGTTGACGATCATGTCGATGATGACGCCTTGGAGGATCTTCGAGTGCTTCACGTCGACGGTGATCTTGTTCGTCCTCTTCAGATGCTTCACTTGTTGTTGAAAGAACATGTCGACGGCGATGGGCTTGGTGGTCCATGTGAGGTTGTTCTTGTTGAATCACAAGTGCCCTTAGTTGTGGCCGGTTCGCTTCACGTCTTGGAGGTCTTGCGGAGAGGTCACCATCATAGCTTGACGTTGCGGCGTGTCGCAGAGATGGTACCGCTTGAGAAGAGCTCATGGATTGAAGAACGGGTCCATCCCGGTGCCTTGAAGCGTGACGGCGAGGTGCACTTGATTCACTTGAGGAGTGCCGAGATGAGCTTGAATCGCGCGAGCGTGGCCTTGCTAGCCCATCAATGAGGCGTTGAAGCTTCTCATCTGTTGAGGCGAGGGCGCGACCAAAAGCTTCATTTTGATGACCGAGGTTGTGTTGCATGGCATGCATTTGGCCTCGGACTTCTTCGAAGCGGTTGTCGATGTTCTTGAACTCCACGCGGGCTTCGCTAAATTGTTCATCTTGGCGCCGCTCAAGAGCTTCACAACAGTAGTTGAATTCTCCTCGGACCTTCCAATGGTCCCATCTTGTCATGTATTGTGTGTCGTCCTCCGGAGGTGGTGGTGGTTGGGACGGCTCGCCATTCCTGTCCATGATGCAAAGCCGACAAGGGTTGTATATGGAGAATAAGGGTGCGTAGAGTTAGCCTTTTACCTCACCTTGGAGATTATATCAAACCAATTGCCACAAAAAGGAGCGAACAGCGTGCAAAGTGAAATGGTAAAGAAACTCACACACAAATATGCTACAACTCTCAAAAGCTATTGGTGGAAGGTTAGGATTGTGGAAAACCAAACGAAACGATCCAAGCAAAAGGTTATTGTTCTAAGTGGTAAAGAACCAAAGATCAAAAGCAAAAGGATACGATCTACAAAAACACGGAAAAACGCACACGTGGAGAAAAACGGGGTTAGCACGACTATGAAAATGAGCACAAAAGGTCCTAACGAAGACTACGCTCGGTTGTCGTGCCAACTCAAGGAGAGACCACAACTCGTTTGCCAAAAGAGGATAAGCAACAGATTTGTGCACTTGCCTTGGTGCGCTCTTTCCTCTCTCTTTTGGCTTATAAGCTTGGTATTCTCTTTGTATTGGGAGACTATGTATCTTTCTATTTTTTTGGTTCTTTTTCTCCCTTTTTATGCTACTATGTCAACTTTTGTATTTGGCCTCACACTCTCACTTTCCAAAGGCAAGTGCACAATGCTTAGACAAACACAAAATGAGTTGCTCTCATAGGATAGATACACACAAAGGAAGATATGGGGCTGTCAAAGTGGCGCAAGTTATACCTTTGATATTGTTGACGACTTGCGACCGTTGGTGGGGATGATGTTCGAGTGTCGCGGTGTCGTTGAGCGCGTGGTGACTTTGATGCGGAAGCTATTGTTAAAATGGCGACAAACACGCGAAACACGAACAAGTGAAGTGGAAAAGTGTTATGGGGTAACCCGGGGGTTGGCCCGATCTTTCACGAATTCCACGAGAAACGAGGGGAAAGCGGTGGTCGGGAGATGAAATCGAGGGAGGAGATGAAAACAACGAACACACGCACACCAAAACACGATACACGCCTATCTCTCACGCCGGTGCAACCGGTCCAACATAATCCCTAGGATCGGTGTTGGGCGAAGCTCGCTCTCCACGCCAACAACGGGGGATGAGGTGCTTGGTGAGATCTTGACGACTTGGGGGCGAGAAACCGAGAACCCAAGGCCTTGTACAACTTGAACGCACTAGGCAAGATCCAAGAGGAGGGTGGACAATAGGTGCTCCTTGGTAGGAGCATGAGACCAATAGATTAAAAGATCCTCAAAGGGTGTCTTAATCTATCATTATCCAAGTCTAGGGTTTACATATGAGGGGTGGGGCTATATATAGGCCAACCACATAAACAGGGGTAGTTCTGGAATAAAACTGGAAGTTTGGGCGAAATTGGGGGTTACATGGGCCAGGCCCAAAAGGCTTTAACATGCCTGGCGTCGGTCGGTCCGGAGTCTCCGGACCCATGCCTGGCGTCGGTCGGTCCGGAGACTCCGGTCTGGACCGGAGACTCCGGTCAATCTCCAGACCCGTCTCTGGAGGGGGCTTCTGGCTGTCCCGGGCCTGGGTCTCCGGTCTGGACCGGAGGAAGGTCCGAAGACTCCGGTGTAGGAGACCGGAGACTCCGGTCTACACCGGAGACTCCGGTGTCTGGCTCCAAATGCTTCTTCTCCTGGTCACCTTCCTTGGTGGCTTGGTGTGGTGGTGCTGCTTCATATCTGAGGATACACAACGTAGGTGCATGAAGTAGCAAGCCATCCAAAGGTAGGCCAAAATGACATGAGGAAAGGAGCGAGTTAACCTTGGCTTGTAGGAGCTTGGCACGGGCGCGAGTCATTGGTCCACTTGGGGGACTAGGTGTTGTAGATGGAGGTGCGTCCGTGGGGACGGCTGCATCGACTCCCCCTTGGGAAAGAGTCGTCCTCGACTCTTCAACCTTCTCAACTTCATCTTCGCCATGGTAGGGTGAGAGGTCCTTGACATTGAATGTCGGGCTCACAAGATACTTGGATGTTGGGATATCTATGATGTAGGCGTTGTTGTTGATCCTCTTTAGCACTTTGAACGGTCCATCACCTCGTGGCTTTAGTTTGGAGTCGCGGTCCTTGGGGAAGCGGTCTTTACTCAAGTGTATCCACACAAGGTCGCCTTCTTCGAAGATCATCTCTTTCTTGTTCTTGTTTATCCTTGATGCTTGGCGAAGGACTTGTTTCTCGATCGTAGCTCTTGTGTCTTCATGGAGTTTCTTCATTGTTTGGGCACGTTTGACCACGTCCATATTGGCACGTTCATGAAGAGGTAGTGGAAGGATATCGAGCGCGGTGAGGGGCTCGAAGCCATAGACGATCATGAACGGGCTCCTCATGGTGGTGGAGTGCTTGGCGCGGTTGTAGGCGAACTCAGCATGTGGAATACATTCCTCCCAGTCTTTAAGGTTCTTCTTTATCAACACCTGGAGGAGTGTGCCAAGACTTGATTAGCGACCTCGGTTTGTCCATCGGTTTGAGGATGCGAGGGACGAGAAGAGGAGCTTGATGCGAGCTTGGCCATGAGAGTCTTCCAGTAGCTCATGAATTTTACGTCATGATCGGAGCGATTGTTCTTAACACCGTAGCCAATTATTTACCTGAAAAACAAATTTGCTACATGTGAAGCATCATCGGTCTTATGGCACGGAATGAAATGTGCCATCTTGGAAAAGCGATCCACTACTACAAATATAGAATCATGTCCATGTTTAGATCTAGGCAAGCCTAACACAAAGTCCATGCTAATGTCCGACCAAGGTGCATGAGGAATAGGCAATGGCATATAAAGACCAAAGGGGTTGGACTTAGACTTAGCTTGGATACATGTAGTGCATCGTTGGACGTGGCGCTCCACGTCGCGCTTCATCTTTGGCCAAAAGTAGTGAGTGGAGAGCATGTCATATGTCTTGTCACGGCCAAAGTGACCCATAAGGCCTCCACCATGGGACTCTTGAAGAAGCAAAAGTTGGAGAGACGATTTCGGAATGCAAAGCTTGTTTTGTTTGAAAAGAAAACCCTTATGCAAATAGAAATCATCAATCCCTTTGTCTATTGAACATGTTGCAAAAATTGGTCCAAAGAAAGGGTCGGACGCGTACAAAGATTTGATGTCATCAAGACCCAAGACATTTACTTTGAGTCGTGTAAGAAGGCTTGTGTTTTTGCGAGACAAGGCGTCCGCTACCACATTTTCTTTGCCCTTCTTGTATTTGACAATGTAAGGAAACGACTCCATGAACTCAACCCATTTTGCATGCCTTTTACTCAAGTTGGCTTGGCCCTTAAGATACTTCAACGACTCATGGTCGGAATGGATGATAAATTCTTTGGGCTAAAGATAGTGTTGCCACACTTGAAGGACTCGAACCAAGGCAAAAAGCACTTTGTCATAAATGGGATAGTTGAGGCGTGCGCCATCAAGTTTCTCAGTATGGTAAGCAGTAGGACGCCCATTTTGCATAAGGACGCCACCAATGCCAATACCACTAGCGTCACATTCAATCTCAAAGGTTTTCGTGAAATCCAGTAATGCAAGAAGTGGTGTTGCATCCCAACACATGGCATTCACCATTGGTCCACACCATGCTACATCAACCACACCCTCAAAGGTGAACTCATTCCATACTCCACCCTCCTTTGGCTATCATGTGAATGGAATCCTACTTGAGACACGTGCCAATGCTATGACCAGGACCATGACCATGACACCAAGAGGAGATGACAAGAGGACCCCGAGATCAAGACCCCAAGCAAGAGGCCTGAAGAGAAGACGCAGAAGCTGCTGAAGCTAGACCGAGTCTCCGGTCCATCTCCGACCGACCCCCAAACCAAAGGCAGTCAGATAAAGGCCCCTCCGAGATGACACGGAGATTGGCCGAGTCTCCGTCCAGACCAGAGTCTCCGGACCAGTGTATCGGCCTCTCGCGCCTCGGGTTGGGCCTGGCCCATGTAACGCCCAGAACTTCCTAGTTATGCCTATTTTACCCCTAGCTCGTGGCTGGCCTATATATAAGCCCCCACCCCCTCCTTGAACCCCTTGGAGTTGATGATGAAAGAAGGCTTATGCCTAACCCTAGATGGGAACCCCTCTCTATAGTTAATCTATGAGTTGTACAAGGCCTTGGAGTTCGGTTGTTCGTCTCCAAGTCGTCAAGACCCTCCTCAAGTGTTTGGTCTCTCCTCATCAAGGATTCTAGTAGTGCTAGGTCTCTCCCTTTGGGATTCTACTTGGTTGCTACTCTCTCCTTTTGATTTGGATTCTATCATCCGCTTGCCGATCTCTCCTTTGGTGATTCTACCTAACGGTCTCTCGCCGAGGATTCTATTGGATTGGCTGTTCGAGCCAACGGGAGCAAATCGAATCGGGTTGTGTTTGCGTGTGTTTGTATCTTTACCTTGCGTTTGTGTTGCGTTCATCGTGTTCATCAGGTATTCCCTCACGCCCCGCATCAAATCCGTGAAGATCGGGCCACCCTAGGGACAATCCCACAAGGGATCCCATATCAACTGGTATCAGCAGCTTTTGGTTCCCACGGATTTGACTTCGTTCCCCCATATCCACCATAAATTCAAAAATACCAAAAATTTTAGCCCCAATTTGCTTTTGGATCGATTTCTTGATTTGGTGAGTTGATTGTGGTTTGATCCATTAGAAACTTGTCCTTGGATTTGGTCTACCTTTGCCCTGCGTTTCCTAGCCCAATTTGGTCGAAATTTTCTGGATTTGAGGGTTAAAGGGCCGAATTTCCGCTCACGAACTCGAGCTGTTCGTCGTCTTGGAACAGCACCGAGTCTCCAGTCATCACACCGGAGTCTCCGGACCACACCAGAATCTCCGGCCCCAACACACCGGAGTCTCCGGCCCTGAACAAAAATTTGACCCCTTTTCCTTTTTCGACTAACTCCCCTTGTGTGTTTGTGTTTTGCCTGAGTGTCTATCAACTAACAAGCTTCCGCAACGCCAACAACACCTCGTGCTCGACATCGACACCGCGGAACTCGAACCATCCCTTCACCAACGATTGCAAGTTCAACATCACCAAAAGGTATAATGATGCAGCCCGTCCTACGGACGCACCTCCATCTACAACACCTAGTCCCCCAAGTGGACCAATGACTCGCGCCCGTGCCAAGCTCCTACAAGCCAAGGTTAACTCGCTCCTTTCCTCATGTGATTTTGGCCTACCTTTGGATGGCTTGCTGCTTCATGCATCTACGTTGTGTATCCTCAGATATGAAGCAGCACCACCACGCCAAGCCACCAAGGAAGCAGGACCAGGAGAAGAAGCTGCTGCAGCTCTGCACACCGGAGTCTCCGGTGTAGACCGAAGTCTCCGGTCCCCTACAACGGAGTCTCCGGACCTTCCTCCGGTCCGGCCCCAGGAACCAAGCCCGGGACAGTCTGATACCCCCTCCGGAGACGGGTCCGGAGATTGACCGGAGTCTCCGGCCCAGACCGGAGTCTCCGGACCGACCGACGCCAGGCATGTTAAAGTCTTTTGGGCCTGGCCCATGTAACCCCCAATTTCGCCCAAACTTCCAGTTTTATTCCAGACCTACCCCTTTTTATGTGGTTGGCCTATATATAGCCCCACCCCTCATATGTAAACCCTAGACTTGGATAATGATAGATTAAGACACCCCTTGTGGATCTTTTAATCTATTGGTCTCATGCTCCTTGATAAGGAGCACCTATTGTCCACCCTCCTCTTGGATCTTGCCTAGTGCGTTCAAGTTGTACAAGGCCTTGGGTTCTCGGTTTCTCGCCCCCAAGTCGTCAAGATCTCACCAAGCACCTCATCCCCCGTTGTTGGCGTGGAGAGCGAGCTTCGCCCAACACCGATCCTAGGGATTATGTTGGACCGGTTGCCACCGGTGTGAGGATAGCCGTGTATCGTGTTTTGGTTTGCGTGTGTTCGTGGTTTTCATCTCCTCCTCGATTTCATCCCCGACCACCGCTTTCCCCTCGTTCCTCGTGGAATTAAATGAAAGATCGGGCCAACCAGGGTTACCCTTAACATCTTGGTATCAAGAGCAAGGTTGATCACGAATTTCCCCCAATTTTCTTCTATCCACCATAAATTGAAATTTCCCAAAAAACAGCCCCAATTTGCCTTTGGATCGATCTGTCGTTTTGGAGAGTTTTTGGTGGTTTTGATCCGACCAAATCGTGTCTAAGGTGTTGGTTCAACTTTTGCCTGCGTTTCCCAGCCCAATTTTGGCCAAATTTTCGCGGATTTGAGGACTCTAGGCGTGGATTTCCGCTCAAGAACACGAGCAGACATCCCACACCGGAGTCTCCGGCCTGCACACCGGAGTCTCCGGTCTACACCGGAGTCTCCGGCCCGAGACCGGAGTCTCCGCCCCAACGCCGATTTGCCCATTTTTCCTCTTTTCCTGCATTGGCTAATCTGTCCACTTGTTGTTTGTGTTCCGTGTGCGTGTCACCAACTAACAGATAGCTTCCGCAACATCGTCGCGCTCTTCGACACCACGGACCCCAAACTCTTCCCCGCTCCATCGACACAAGATCATCACCATCAACTAAGGTATAACTTGTGTCAACCCTTGTAGCCATATCTTCCTTTGTGTGTACCTATCCTATGAGAGCAACTCATTTTGTGTTTGTCTAAGCATTGTGCACTTGCCATTGGAAAGTGAGAGTGTGAGGGCAAATACAAAAGTTAACATAGTAGCATAGCAAGGGAGAAAAAGAAAAAGAATCAAAAAAAAGAGAGAAAAAGAAAAAGAAAAATAGAAAGATACATAGTCTCCCAATACAAAGAGAGAATCAAGCTTGTAAGCAAAAGAGAGAGGAAGAAGCGCGCCAAGGCAAGTGCACAAATCCGTTGCTTACCCTCTTTTGGCAAACGAGTTGTGGTCTCTCCTTGCGTTAACGACACCGGCGTAGTCTTCGTTAGGCCATTTCGTGCTCACTTTCATAGTCGTGCTAACCCCATTTTTCTCCACGCGTGTGTGTAGTCGTAGGTTCTCGTCACCTTTTGAGTTGACCTTCTCCTTTTGACTTGCGTTTTGTTGGATCTTGATGCAGCCCGTCCTACGGACGCACCTCCATCTACAACACCTAGTCCCCCAAATGGACCAATGACTCGCGCCCGTGCCAAGCTCCTACAAGCCAAGGTTAACTCGCTCCTTTCCTCATGTG
The DNA here is from genome assembly GCA_023614405.1 of Avena insularis. Lineage (NCBI taxonomy): Eukaryota > Viridiplantae > Streptophyta > Magnoliopsida > Poales > Poaceae > Avena > Avena insularis. Next base: position 98,568 of record JAJUPC010000261.1, read on the forward strand.
ATTTTGACCTACCTTTGGATGGCTTGCTACTTCATGCATCTACGTTATGTATCCTCAGATATGAAGCAGCACCACCACACCAGGCCACCAAGGAAGCAGGACCAGGAGAAGAAGCTGCTGGAGCTCTGCACACCGGAGTCTCCGGTGTAGACCGGAGTCTCCGGTCCCCTACACCGGAGTCTCCGGACCTTCCTCCGGTCCAGACCGGAGACCCAGGTCCGGGACAGTCAGAAGCCCCCTCCGGAGACGGGTCCAGAGATTGACCGGAGTCTCCGGCCCAGACCGGAGTCTCCGGACCCCAGACCGGAGTCTCCGGACCGACCGTCGCCAGGCCTGTTAAGGCCTTTTGGGCCTGGCCCATGTAACCCCCAATTTCGCCCCAAACTTTCAGTTTTATTCCAGAACTACCCCTGTTTATGTGGTTGGCCTATAAATAGCCCCACCCCTCATATGTAAACCCTAGACTAGGATAATGATAGATTAAGAAACCCCTTGTGGATCTTTTAATCTATTGGTCTCATGCTCCTTGATAAGGAGCACCTATTGTCCACCCTCCTCTTGGATCTTGCCTAGTGCGTTCAAGTTGTACAAGGCCTTGGGTTCTCGGTTTCTCGCCCCCAAGTCGTCAAGATCTCACCAAGCACCTCATCCCCCGTTGTTGGCAAGGAGAGCGAGCTTCGCCCAACACCGATCCTAGGGATTATGTTGGACCGATTGCCACCGACCTGAGGGTTAGGCGTGTACCGTGTTTTGGTTTGCGTGTGTTCGTGGTTTTCATCTCCTCCCTCGATTTCATCCTCCGACCACCGCTTTCCCCCTCGTTCCTCGTGGAATTCGTGAAAGATCGGGCCAACCCCGGGGTTACCCCATAACATCTTGGTATCAAGAGCAAGGTTGATCACGAATTTCCCCCCAATTTTTCTTCTATCCACCATAAATTCGAAATTTTTCCAAAAAACAGCCCCAATTTGCCTTTGGATCGATCTGTCGTTTTGGAGTGTTATTTGTGGTTTTGATCCGACCAAATCTTGTCTAAGGTGTTGGTTCAGCTTTTGCCTGCGTTTCCCAGCCCAATTTTGGCCAAATTTTCGCGGATTTGAGGACTCTAGGCGTGGATTTCCGCTCAAGAACACGAGCAGTCATCCCACACCGGAGTCTCCGGTCTACACCGGAGTCTCCGGCCCGAGACCGGAGTCTCCGGCCCTAGACGCCTGTTTTGCCCATTTTTCCTCTTTTCCTGCATTGGCTAATCTCTCCACTTGTTGTTTGTGTTCCGTGTGCGTGTCACCAACTAACAGATAGCTTCCGCAACATCGCCGCGCTCTTCGACACCACGGACCCCAAACTCTTCCCCGCTCCATCGACACAAGATCATCACCATCAACTAAGGTATAACTTGTGTCAACCCTTGTAGCCATATCTTCCTTTGTGTGTACCTATCCTATGAGAGCAACTCATTGTGCACTTGCCATTGGAAAGTGAGAGTGTGAGGGAAAATACAAAAGTTAACATAGTAGCATAGCAAGGGAGAAAAAGAAAAAGAAAAAGAATCAAAAAAAAAGAGAAAACGCAAAAGAAAAATAGAAAGATACATAGTCTCCCAATACAGAGAGAGAATCAAGCTTGTAAGCAAAAGAGAGAGGAAGAAGCGCGCCAAGGCAAGTGCACAAATCCGTTGCTTACCCTCTTTTGGCAAACGAGTTGTGGTCTCTCCTTGCGTTGGCACGACACGGCGTAGTCTTCGTTAGGCCATTTCGTGCTCACTTTCATAGTCGTGCTAACCCCATTTTTCTCCACGTGTGTGTGTAGTCGTAGGTTCTCGTCACCTTTTGAGTTGACCATTTCCTTTTGACTTGCATTTTGTTGGATTTTCTCCACTTTTGACTATCCTTTGCGTTCGGTTGGTTCTTTGGCTTTCCCACAATCCTACCCATCCACCAAAAGCTTTTGAGGGTTGTAGCTCCTTTGTGTGTGAGTTTCTTTGCCATTTCACTTTGCACGCTGTTCGCTCCTTTGTGTGGCAATTGGTTTGATATAATCTCCAAGGTGAGGTAAAAGGCTAACTCTACGCACCTTTACTCTCCATATACAACCCTTGTCGGCTTTGCATCATGGACAGGAATGGCGAGCCGTCCCAACCACCACCACCACCTCCGGAGGACGACAATCCATACATGACAAGATGGGACCATTGGAAGGTTCGAGGAGAATTCAACTACCGTTGTGAAGCCCTTGAGCGGCGCCAAGATGAACAATTTAGCGAAGCCCGAGTGGAGTTCAAGAACATCGACAACCGCTTCGAGGAAGTCCGAGGCCAAATGCATGCCATGCAACACAACCTCGGTCATCAAAATGAAGCTCTTGGTCGTGCCCTCGCCTCAACGGATGAGAAACTTCAACGCCTCATTGATGGGTTAGCAAGGCCACGCTCGCGCGACTCAAGCTCATCACGACACTCCTCAAGCGAATCAAGTGCTCCTCGCCGTCACGCTTCAAGGCATCGGGATGGACCCGTCCTTCACTCCATGAGCTCTTCTCAAGCGGTACCATCGCCGCGACACGCAACGTCAAGCTATGATGGTGACCTCTCCGCAAGACCTCCAAGACGTGAAGCGGACCGGCCACAACAAAGGGCACTTGTGCTTCAACAAGAACAACCTCACGTGGACCACCAAGCCCATCGCCATCGACATGTTCTTTCCACAACAAGTGAAGCATCCGAAGTAGAAGAACAAGTTCGCCGGCGGCGTGAAGCACTCGACGACCCACCAAGGCGTCCTCCTCGACATGAACGTCATCGCCGTCAACATGATTTAAACGACGAGCCTCCTCCACATCAAGAAGAAAGAGAACAGCCCATTGCGCATGCGGCTCGACGTCCTCCTCGCCACATGGCGCAAGATAATGCTCCTCGGCATCAACCACGACAAGAACAAGAGCAAGCTCCCCAAGCTCACCGTGAGGACCAACAACCTCCCCCTCGTCCTCAACCGCGACAACAACAGAGCAAGCTCCCCCAAGCCGTCGTCAAGCCAAGTTCCACCACCAAGCGTGGCACCTCAACAACCGCAAAACAACGCCACCATCAACAAGCAAGACATGAGAGCTCGGATGATGAAGATGGCCGCCAAAATCATGGCAACCCGTCATAGCCGAACCGCAATGAGGAAGAAACTTTCGCAAGCTCAAGTTCACCATGCCCAAGTTCACGGTTCCAATGATCCCGAAGAATACCTCTCATGGGAACTCAAGGTTGACAAGATCTTACGCATGCACAACTTTAGCAATGAGAAGATGATGGCCATGGCATCCCTCGAGTTTGATGAATATGCCAACCTTTGGTGGGAACAAGTCCAACTCGCTCGTGAATCAAAAGAAGAGCCTCCAATCTCAACTTGGCAAGATATGAAGGATCATATGAGATCCCGCTTTGTTCCTTCACACTACACGCGTGACCTCTTCAACAAGCTTCAAACGCTTAGTCAAGGAACAAAGACCGTGGAAGAGTACTTCAAGCAAATGGAGCTCAACATGATCCGTGCCAACATCGAAGAGCGGGATGAACAAACAATGGCACGTTTCCTCAATGGCTTGAACCATCCTATCAAGCGCATCACCGAGTTCCAACGGTACAACAACATGGTTGAGCTTGTGCACATTGCATCAAAGGCCGAACGTCAAGTGCAAGAGGACATCAAGTTCAACAAACCAAAGACATACTTCACATACAAGCAAGCTCCAACCACTACTTCGACAATACCAAGTGGAAGCTCCTCAAATACCACCAAGCTTCCCTTCAAGCCAACCCTTCCTCAAGGAAAACCGCCCCAAGTGGCAAGTACACAAGAGATGAACAACCATTCAATGGTGAGTGCTACAAGTGTGGACGCAAAGGACACAAGTCGGCCGCATGTGGGAACAAGAAAGTTTTGTTCATCCATGACAACGGCGATGAAGAATACTTGAGTGAAGATGAGTTTGATGCAAGGGTCAAGGAAGCCATGGCAAGGCAACATTTGGAAGAGGACCAAGAGCTACTCATGTGTGAGCATGGCCTTAAGTCCATCGCTTGTGGTCACAAGGGTCTTAACTACTCAAGCCAATGAGAATGAAGACCAACGATCAAACATCTTCCAAACTCGTGCCGGTATCAATGGGAGGTCCATCAAAGTTGTCATCGATGGAGGGAGTTGTCACAATCTTGCAAGCACGGAATTGTGTGAGAAACTCAACCTCACCCTCCATCCGCATAAACACCCCTACCATATCCAATGGCTAAGTGACCAAGGATCCGTCAAGATCAAGCACACCTTCTCGGTAACGTTCTCAATTGGGCCCTACAAAGACACGGTGGAATGTGACGTGGTCCCAATGACGGTTTGCCATATGTTGCTCGGAAGGCCGTGGCAATTTGACAAGCGTGCTTTGCATAATGGTCACTCAAACACTTATACCTTCAAATGGCTTGACAAAACTTGTGTGTTGCAACCAATGACTCCTAGCCAAATAATTGCGGACAATGCAAAGGCTTTAGCGAGGGCGCAATACACAAAACCATCTTGCGAGAAGAGTGGTGAGCGAGAGAACCACACTATAGCGAGTGAGTGCCACAAGCCAAACTCGAGTGGAAAAACTAAGAGTGTTCTTCTTGCCACCAAAAGTGAGATGAGAGAAGTGCGGAACAACCCATCCATTTTGCACTATGTCCTTGTATGCAAGGGACTAGCGCAAGGAACTAATGACTTGACAAATGTTCCTCCTTCTTTGATGGCTGTTTTGCAGGAATTCCAAGATGTATTTCCCGAAGAGCTTCCTCATGGACTACCTCCTCTTCGTGGAATCGAGCACCGCATCGACCTCATACCCGGCCCACTCCCAAACTGCGCGTATCGCCTTAACCGGAAGAGACGAAGGAGATAGAACGACAAATCAACCAACTCGTCTCCAAAGGTTTGATCCAAGTAAGCACTAGTCCAAGCGCGGTTCCCGTGATTCTCGTCCCAAAAACGGATGATAGGTTGCGGTTATGCATGGACTGCCGTCCAATCAATGCTATCACCGTGCGTTATCGACATCCTATACCGCGTCTTGATGACATGCTTGATGAGTTATGTGGAGCCACTATATTTTCGAAAATTGATCTTCGTAGTGGTTACCATCAAATTCGCATGGCCGAAGGTGATGAGTGGAAAACCGCCTTCAAGACCAAGCTTGGTCTCTATGAATGGTTGGTTATGCCTTTTGGCTTATCAAATGCTCCATCTACCTTCATGTGACTCATGAACCATATTTTGCGATGTCTCATTGGGAAGAGTGTAGTTGTTTACTTTGATGACATCCTTGTCTATAGCAAGTCACTAGAGGAGCATGTTACTCATGTTAAGGTCCTTCAAATCCTTCGTCATGAAAAGCTTTATGCTAATCTCCCAAAGTGCACTTTTGCAAAAGACAAGCTGATTTTCCTTGGTTTTGTTGTGTCTTCCAATGGTATTGAAGTTGATGTCTCAAAAGTCAAGGACATACGAGATTGGCCCATCCCTACAAATGTTAGTGAACTTCGAAGTTTTCATGGGTTGGCTGGCTTTTACCGTCGCTTTGTGAAAGACTTTTCTACCATTGCTTGCCCCCTCAACGAATTGACCAAGAAAATGTCACGTTCGTTTGGGGAAAAGCACAACAAAAGGCTTTTGATGAGCTCAAAAAGAGGCTCACCGAAGCACCACTTCTTGCATTACCGGATTTCACAAAAACCTTTGAGATTAAATGTGACGCTAGTGGTATTGGCATTGGTGGTGTCCTTATGCAAAATGGGCGTCCTATTGCTTACCATAGTGAGAAACTTGATGGCGCACGCCTCAACTATCCCATTTATGACAAAGAACTTTTTGCCTTGGTTCGAGTCCTTCAAGTGTGGCAACACTATCTTTGGCCCAAAGAATTTATCATCCATTCCGACCATGAGTCGTTGAAGTATCTTAAGGGCCAAGCCAACTTGAGTAAAAGGCATGCAAAATGGGTTGAGTTCATGGAGTCTTTTCCTTACATTGTCAAATACAAGAAGGGCAAAGAAAATGTGGTAGCGGACGCCTTGTCTCATAAAAACAAGCCTTCTTACGACTCAAGTAAATGTCTTGGGTCTTGATGACATCAAATCTTTGTACGCGTCCGACCCTTTCTTTGGACCAATTTTTGCAACATGTTCAATAGACAAAGGGATTGATGATTTCTATTTGCATAAGGGTTTTCTTTTCAACCAAAACAAACTTTGAATTCCGAAATCGTCTCTCCAACTTTTGCTTCTTCAAGAGTCCCATGGTGGAGGCCTTATGGGTCACTTTGGCCGTGACAAGACTTATGACATGCTCTCCACTCACTACTTTTGGCCAAAGATGAAGCTGACGTGGGCGCCACGTCCAACGATGCGCTACATGTATCCAAGCTAAGTCTAAGTCCAACCCCTTTGGTCTTTATATGCCATTACCTATTCCTCATGCACCTTGGTCGGACATTAGCATGGACTTTGTGTTAGGCTTGCCTAGATCTAAACATGGTCATGATTCTATATTTGTAGTAGTGGATCGCTTTTCCAAAATGGCACACTTCATTCCGTGCCATAAGACCGATGATGCTTCACATGTAGCAAATTTGTTTTTCAGGGAAATAATTCGGCTACACGGTGTACCAAGAACAATCGTCTCCAACCGCGATGTGAAATTCATGAGCTACTTCTGGAAGACTCTCATGGCCAAGCTCGGCATCAAGCTCCTCTTCTCGTCCGCCTCGCATCCTCAAACCGATGGACAAACCGAGGTCGTCAATCGAAGTCTTGGCACACTCCTCCGGGTGTTGATAAAGAAGAACCTTAAAGACTGGGAGGAATGTATTCCACATGCCGAGTTCGCCTACAACCGCGCCAAGCACTCCACCACCATGAGGAGCCCGTTCATGATCGTCTATGGCTTCGAGCCCCTCACCGCGCTCGATATCCTTCCACTACCTCTTCATGAACGTGCCAATATGGACGTGGTCAAGCGTGCCCAAACAATGAAGAAACTCCATGAAGACACAAGAGCTACGATCGAGAAACAAGTCCTTCGCCAAGCATCGAGGCTAAACAAGAACAAGAAAGAGATGATCTTCGAAGAAGGCGACCTTGTGTGGATACACTTGAGTAAAGACCGCTTCCCCAAGGACCGCGACTCCAAACTCAAGCCAAGAGGTGATGGACCGTTCAAAGTGCTAAAGAGGATCAACAACAACGCCTACATCATAGATATCCCAACATCCAAGTATCTTGTGAGCCCGACATTCAATGTCAAGGACCTATCACCCTACCATGGTGAAGATGAAGTTGAGAAGGTTGAAGAGTCGAGGACGACTCTTTCCCAAGGGGGGGAGCTGATGCAGCCCGTCCTACGGACGCACCTCCATCTACAACACCTAGTCCCCCAAATGGACCAATGACTCGCGCCCGTGCCAAGCTCCTACAAGCCAAGGTTAACTCGCTCCTTTCCTCATGTGATTTTGACCTACCTTTGGATGGCTTGCTACTTCATGCATCTACGTTATGTATCCTCAGATATGAAGCAGCACCACCACACCAGGCCACCAAGGAAGCAGGACCAGGAGAAGAAGCTGCTGGAGCTCTACACACCAGAGTCTCCGGTGTAGACCGGAGTCTCCGGTCCCCTACACCGGAGTCTCCGGACCTTCCTCCGGTCCAGACCGGAGACCCAGGTCCGGGACAGCCAGAAGCCCCCTCCGGAGACGGGTCCGGAGATTGACCGGAGTCTCCGGACCGACCGTCGCCAGGCATGTTAAGGACTTTTGGGCCTGGCCCATGTAACCCCCAATTTCGCGCCAAACTTCCAGTTTTATTCCAGAACTACCCCTGTTTATGTGGTTGGCCTAAAAATAGCCCCACCCCTCATATGTAAACCCTAGACTAGGATAATGATAGATTAAGACACCCCTTGTGGATCTTTTAATCTATTGGTCTCATGCTCCTTGATAAGGAGCACCGATTGTCCACCCTCCTCTTGGATCTTGCCTAGTGCGTTCAAGTTGTACAAGGCCTTGGGTTCTCGGTTTCTCGCCCCCAAGTCGTCAAGATCTCACCAAGCACCTCATCCCCCGTTGTTGGCGAGGAGAGCGAGGTTCGCCCAACACCGATCCTAGGGATTATGTTGGACCGGTTGCCACCGGCGTGAGGGATAGGCGTGTACCGTGTTTTGGTTTGCGTGTGTTCGTGGTTTTCATCTCCTCCCTCGATTTCATCCTCCGACCACCGCTTTCCCCCTCGTTCCTCGTGGAATTCGTGAAAGATCGGGCCAACCCCGGGGTTACCCCATAACAGATCTTCTCCACTTTTGACTATCCTTTGCGTTCGGTTGGTTCTTTGGTTTGTCCACAATCCTACCCATCCACCAAAAGCTTTTGAGAGTTGTAGCTCCTTTGTGTGTGAGTTTCTTTGCCATTTCACTTTGCACGCTGTTCGCTCCTTTGTGTGGCAATTGGTTTGATATAATCTCCAAGGTGAGGTAAAAGGCAAACTCTACGCACCTTTACTCTCCATATACAACCCTTGTCGGCTTTGCATCATGGACAGGAATGGCGAGCCGTCCCAACCACCACCACCACCTCCGGAGGACGACAATCCATACATGACAAGATGGGACCATTGGAAGGTTCGAGGAGAATTCAACCACCGTTGTGAAGCCCTTGAGCGGCGCCAAGATGAACAATTTAGCGAAGCCCGAGTGGAGTTCAAGAACATCGACAACCGCTTCGAAGAAGTCCGTGGCCAAATGCATGCCATGCAACACAACCTCGGTCATCAAAATGAAGCTCTTGGTCGTGCACTCGCCTCAACGGATGAGAAGCTTCAACGCCTCATTGATGGACTAGCAAGGCCACGCTCGCGCGAATCAAGCTCATTTCAGCACTCCTCAAGTGAATCAAGTGCACCTCGCCGTCACGCTTCAAGGCACCGGGATGGACCCGTTCTTCAATCCATGAGCTCTTCGCAAGCGTTTCCATCTCCGTGTCACGCCGCAACGTCAAGCTATGATGGTGACCTCTCCGCAAGACCTCCACGACGTGAAGCGAACCGGCCACAACCAAGGGCACTTGTGATTCAACAAGAGCAACCTCACATGGACCACCAAGGCCATCGCCGTCGACATGTCCTTCAACAACAAGTGAAGCATCCGAAGAGGACGAACAAGATCACCGTCGACGTGAAGCACTCGAAGATCCTCCAAGGCGTCATCATCGACATGATCGTCCACGTCGGCAACATGATGGGCATGACGAGCCTCCTCCACATCAAGAAGAAAGAGAACAGCCGATTGCGCATGCGGCTCGACGCCCTCCTCGCCCCATGGTGCAAGATAATGCCCCTCGGCATCAACCACGACAAGAACAAGAGCAAGCTCCCCAAGCTCGTCGTGAGGACCAACAACCTCCTCCTCGTCCTCAACCGCGCCAACAGCAAGAGCAAGCTCCCCAAGCTCGTCGTCCAAACCAAGTTCCACCACCAAACGCGGCACCTCAACAACCGCAAGAGCAACGCCACCATCAACAAGCAAGACATGAGAGCTCGGATGATGAAGATGGCCGCCACGATCATGGCAACCGTCGTAACCGGAACCTCAATGAGGAAGAAACTTTCGGCAAGCTCAAGTTCACCATGCCCAAGTTCACCGGTTCCAATGATCCCGAAGAATACCTCTCATGGGAACTCAAGGTTGACAAGATCTTCCGCATGCACAATTTTAGCAATGAGAAGATGATGGCCATGGCATCCCTCGAGTTCGATGAATATGCCAACCTTTGGTGGGAACAAGTCCAACTCGCTCGTGAATCAAAAGAAGAGCCCCCAATCTCAACTTGGCAAGATATGAAGGCTCATATGAGATCCCGCTTTGTTCTTTCACACTACACGCGTGACCTCTTCAACAAGCTTCAAACGCTTAGTCAAGGAACAAAGACCGTGGAAGAGTACTTCAAGCAAATGGAGCTCAACATGATCCGTGCCAACATTGAAGAGCGTGATGAACAAACAATGGCACGTTTCCTCAATGGCTTGAACCATCCTATCAAGCGCATCACCGAGTTCCAACGGTACAACAACATGGTTGAGCTTGTGCACATTGCATCAAAGGCCGAACGTCAAGTGCAAGAGGACATCAAGTTCAACAAGCCAAAGACATACTTCACATACAAGCAAGCTCCAACCACTACTTCGACAACACCAAGTGGAAGCTCCTCAAATACTACCAAGCTTCCCTTCAAGCCAACCCTTCCTCAAGGAAAACCGCCCCCAACTGGCAAGTACACAAGAGATGAACAACCATTCAATGGTGAGTGCTACAAGTGTGGAGGCAAAGGACACAAGTCGGCCGCATGTGGGAACAAGAAAGTTTTGTTCATCCATGACAACGGCGATGAAGAATACTTGAGTGAAGAAGAATTTGATGCAAGGGTCAAGGAACCCATGGCAAGGCAACATTTGGAAGAGGACCAAGAACTACTCATGTGTGAGCATGACGCAAGTCCATCGCTTGTGGTCACAAGGGTCTTAACTACTCAAGCCAATGAGAATGAAGACCAACGATCAAACATCTTCAAAACCCGTGCCGGTATCAATGGGAGGTCCATCAAAGTTGTCATCGATGGAGGGAGTTGCCACAATCTTGCAAGCACGGAATTGTGTGAGAAACTCAATCTCACCCTCCATCCGCATAAACACCCCTACCATATCCAATGGCTAAGTGACCAAGGATCCGTCAAGATCAAGCACACCGTCTCGGTAGCGTTCTCAACTGGACCATACAAGGACACGGTGGAATGTGACGTGGTCCCAATGACGGTTTGCCATATGCTTTTAGGCAGGCCGTGGCAATTTGACAAGCGTGCTTTGCATAATGGTCACTCAAACACTTATACCTTCAAATGGCTTGACAAAACTTGTGTGTTGCAACCAATGACTCCTAGCCAAATAATTGCGGACAATGCAAAGGCTTTAGCGAGGGCGCAATACACAAAACCATCTTGTGAGAAGAGTGGTGAGCGAGAGAACCACACTATAGTGAGTGAGTGCCACAAGCCAAACTCGAGTGGAAAACTAAGAGTGTTCTTCTTGCCACCAAAAGTGAGATGAGAGAAGTGCGGAACAACCCATCCATTTTGCACTATGTCCTTGTATGCAAGGGACTAGCGCAAGGAACTAATGACTTGACAAATGTTCCTCCTTCTTTGATGGCTGTTTTGCAGGAATTCCAAGATGTATTTCCAAGAGCTTCCTCATGGACTACCTCCTCTTCGTGGAATCGAGCACGCATCGACCTCATACCGGCGCCCACTCCCCAAACTGCGCAGATCGCATGAACCCTAAGAGACGAAGGAGATAGAACGACAAATCAACCAACTCGTCTCCAAAGGTTTGATCCAAGTAAGCACTAGTCCATGCGCGGTTCCCGTGATTCTAGTCCCAAAAACGGATGATACGTTGCGGTTATGCATGGACTGCCGTCCAATCAATGCTATCACCGTACGTTATCGACATCCTATACCGCGTCTTGATGACATGCTTGATGAGTTATGTGGAGCCACTATATTTTCGAAAATTGATCTTCGTAGTGGTTACCATCAAATTCGCATGGCCGAAGGTGATGAGTGGAAAACCGCCTTCAAGACCAAGCTTGGTCTCTATGAATGGTTGGTTATGCCTTTTGGCTTATCAAATGCTCCATCTACCTTCATGCGCCTCATGAACCATATTTTGCGATCTCTCATTGGGAAGAGTGTAGTTGTTTACTTTGATGACATCCTTGTCTATAGCAAGTCACTAGAGGAGCATGTTACTCATGTTAAGGAGGTCCTTCAAATCCTTCGTCATGAAAAGCTTTACGCTAATCTCCCAAAGTGCACTTTTGCAAAAGACAAGCTGATTTTCCTTGGTTTTGTTGTGTCTTCCAATGGCATTGAAGTTGATGTCTCAAAAGTCAAGGACATACGAGATTGGCCCATCCCTACAAATGTTAGTGAACTTCGAAGTTTTCATGGGTTGGTCGGCTTTTACCGTCGCTTTGTGAAAGACTTTTCTACAATTGCTTGCCCCCTCAACGAATTGACCAAGAAAAATGTCACGTTCGTTTGGGGAAAAGCACAACAAAAGGCTTTTGATGAGCTCAAAAAGAGGCTCACCGAAGCACCACTTCTTGCATTACCGGATTTCACAAAAACCTTTGAGATTGAATGTGACGCTAGTGGTATTGGCATTGGTGGCGTCCTTATGCAAAATGGGCGTCCTATTGCTTACCATAGTGAGAAACTTGATGGCGCATGCCTCAACTATCCCATTTATGACAAAGAACTTTTTGCCTTGGTTCGAGTCCTTCAAGTGTGGCAACACTATCTTTGGCCCAAAGAATTTATCACCCATTCCGACCATGAGTCGTTGAAGTATCTTAAGGGCCAAGCCAACTTGAGTAAAAGGCACGCAAAATGGGTTGAGTTCATGGAGTCGTTTCCTTACATTGTCAAATACAAGAAGGGCAAAGAAAATGTGGTAGCGGACGCCTTGTCTTGCAAAAACACAAGCCTTCTTACACGACTCGAAGTAAATGTCTTGGGTCTTGATGACATCAAATCTTTGTACGCGTCCGACCCTTTCTTTGGACCAATTTTTGCAACATGTTCAATAGACAAAGGGATTGATGATTTCTATTTGCATAAGGGTTTTCTTTTCAAACAAAACAAGCTTTGCATTCCGAAATCGTCTCTCCAACTTTTGCTTCTTCAAGAGTCCCATGGTGGAGGCCTTATGGGTCACTTTGGCCGTGACAAGACATATGACATGCTCTCCACTCACTACTTTTGGCCAAAGATGAAGCGCGACGTGGAGCGCCACGTCCAATGATGCTCTACATGTATCCAAGCTAAGTCTCAGTCCAACCCCTTTGGTCTTTATATGCCATTGCCTATTCCTCATGCACCTTGGTCGGACAGTAGCATGGGCTTTGTGTTAGGCTTGCCTAGATCTAAACATGGTCATGATTCTATATTTGTAGTAGTGGATCGCTTTTCCAAGATGGCACATTTCATTCCGTGCCATAAGACCGATGATGCTTCACATGTAGCAAATTTGTTTTTCAGGTAAATAATTCGGCTACACGGTGTGCCAAGAACAATCGTCTCCGACCGCGACGTAAAATTCATGAGCTACTCGAAGACTCTCATGGCCAAGCTCGGCATCAAGCTCCTCTTCTCGTCCGCCTCGCATCCTCAAACCGATGGACAAACCGAGGTCGTCAATCGAAGTCTTGGCACACTCCTCCGGGTGTTGATAAAGAAGAACCTTAAAGACTGGGAGGAATGTATTCCACATGCTGAGTTCGCCTACAACCGCGCCAAGCACTCCACCACCATGAGGAGCCCGTTCATGATCGTCTATGGCTTCGAGCCCCTCACCGCGCTCGATATCCTTCCACTACCTCTTCATGAACGTGCCAATATGGACGTGGTCAAACGTGCCCAAACAATGAAGAAACTCCATGAAGACACAAGAGCTACGATCGAGAAACAAGTCCTTCGCCCAGCATCAAGGCTAAACAAGAACAAGAAAGAGATGATCTTCGAAGAAGGCGACCTTGTGTGGATACACTTGAGTAAAGACCGCTTCCCCAAGGACCGCGACTCCAAACTAAAGCCACGAGGTGATGGACCGTTCAAAGTGCTAAAGAGGATCAACAACAACGCCTACATCATAGATATCCCAACATCCAAGTATCTTGTGAGCCCGACATTCAATGTCAAGGACCTCTCACCCTACCATGGCGAAGATGAAGTTGAGAAGGTTGAAGAGTCGAGGACGACTCTTTCCCAAGGGGAGCTGATGCATCCCGTCCTACGGACGCACCTCCATCTACAACACCTAGTCCCCCAAGTGGACCAATGACTCGCGCCCGTGCCAAGCTCCTACAAGCCAAGGTTAACTCGCTCCTTTCCTCATGTGATTTTGGCCTACCTTTGGATGGCTTGCTACTTCATGCACCTAAGTTGTGTATCCTCAGATATGAAGCAGCACCACCACACCAAGCCACCAAGGAAGCAGGACCAGGAGAAGAAGTCAGGAGCGCTGACACCGGAGTCTCGGTGTAGACTGAGTCTCCGGTCTCCTACACGAGTCTCCGGACCTTCCTCCGTCTGCACAGGAGACCCGTGCCCGGACAGCCTGAAGCCCCCTCCGAGACGGGTCTCGAGATTGGACGAGTCTCCGGTCTGACTGGAGTCTCCGGACCCAGACCGAGTCTCCGACCGACCGACGCCAGCATGTTAAAGCCTTTTGGGCTGGCCCATGTAACCCCAATTTCGCCCAAACTTCCAGTTTTATTCAGAACTACCCCTGTTTATGTGGTTGGCCTATATAGCCCCACCCCTCATATGTAAACCCTAGACTTGGATAATGATAGATTAAGACACCCCTTGTGGATCTTTTAATCTATTGGTCTCATGCTCCTTGATAAGGAGCACCTATTGTCCACCCTCCTCTTGGATCTTGCCTAGTGCGTTCAAGTTGTACAAGGCCTTGGGTTCTCGGTTTCTCGCCCCCAAGTCGTCAAGATCTCACCAAGCACCTCATCCCCCATTGTTGGCGTGGAGAGAGAGCTTCGCCCAACACCGATCCTAGGGATTATGTTGGACCGGTTGCCACCGGTGTGAGGGATAGGCGTGTATCGTGTTTTGGTTTGCGTGTGTTCGTGGTTTTCATCTCCTCCCTCGATTTCATCCCCCGACCACCGCTTTCCCCCTCGTTCCTCGTGGAATTCGTGAAAGATCGGGCCAACCCAGGGGTTACCCCTTAACATATAACTTGCACAACCATTGTTAACCCCCTTCTTCCTGTGTGTGTTACCTAACCTATCGAGAGTAACCCTCCTATGTTTGCCGAAGCATTGTGCGCTTGCTCTTGCATAGTCATGATATAGAGGCAATAACAAAATTGACTCCATAGTGAAAAATAAAAGCTACTAAGCAAAAGAAACAAAAGAAAAGATACCAATAGCTAAAGAGAGTCCAAAGCTTCTAAGCAAGAGTGCGAGCAAGAGCAAGGCAAGCGTACAAATCCGTTGCTTCTCAACCTTGTGCGAACGGGCTACGGTCTCCTAGTGTTGGCACGACACCGAGCATTAGTCTTTGTTAGGTCCAATTTTGTTCTTTGCTCATTTTTCATAGTCGTGCTAGCCACATTAATCTCCACCGTGTGTGTATAGTCGTAGGTTCTCGTCACCCTTTTTGACCTTTTCCTTTGACTTTGTTTTTGTTGGATTTTACCCACTTTTGACAATATCCTTTTCTTTTGATTGTTCCATTTGCTTTCCACCTTTCTAACCTACCACCATAGGCCTTTGTGTGTGTGTGTCTTGTGTACCCGCTATTAGCTTTGCTCTCGGCAACAACAATCTTTCCAATCGTTGACTCCGGTGAGGCAAGGTAGCAATTACCATTCCACCAATCTCACCATATCTATCAAGTGTGTTTGTGCACCATGTCTAGGGCAAGTGGAGCTAGCGGAGATAGCAATTTCAACAACCAAGATGGCTTTGCCACGCGCCACAACTTATGGGCGCAACGCCAAGAATTCAACAATCAATTTGAGTGACTCGAGCACCGTCTTGATGATAATTTTCGAGAATTTGAGTACCGTGAGCGGCAACGTCAAGAGGAGCACCATGCTCAATTCCAAGCTCTTCACCAAGCTATCGCCAACCTTGGCAACCGACACGGTCATCGCTCAAGCTCGTCAAGTTCCTCCCCAGACGCTTCCTCAAGTCGACATGGCGAGTCTTCAAGGTCACACTCCGCCGGAGAACCCCACCACCATAATGGGAACCCACAAGCTCGTCATAAAGCCCTCAAGCGGTGGACCCAACTGCTCCCCAACCTCAACAACAACGACAAGAGCATGGTCCACCACCACACCAAGCAATCATCGACGTGCACCAACCTCAAGAACGCCAAGATGAAGCTAACCATAATGATCGGCATCGTCATCCTCCTCATGACCACCACGAGCAACGTCAACAACATCAAGAACCGGTATGGGACACAAGTGATGATGATGAGGATGCACGCCAAGCTCGACGCAATAACCGACATGCACAACACCACCACCGACACCGTCAAGCTATGAACGTCAATGATGCCGACCAATGGCGAAGAAGAGACTTCGAGCATCATCAAGAAAACCCCCCACAACAACCTCAAGGCAATCAAGAGCCTCCTCCCCCGCCTCCACGCCCTCCAAGTGACGCAAGTATGCACCAAGAACGTCGCAACAACCACCATGAGCGTGATGATGGCAAGTTTGGGAAGCTC
Source organism: Avena insularis (assembly GCA_023614405.1). Lineage (NCBI taxonomy): Eukaryota > Viridiplantae > Streptophyta > Magnoliopsida > Poales > Poaceae > Avena > Avena insularis. Next base: position 114,951 of record JAJUPC010000261.1, read on the forward strand.
AAGTTCGTTATGCCCAAGTTCAAAGGAGAAGAAAATGCCGATGCATACCTTGAATGGGAGCTCAAAGTCGACAAGATCTTCCGAGTCCACAACTTTTCCGAAGAGAAGAAAGTGGCAATGGCATCTCTTGAGTTTGAGGACTACGCCAATGTTTGGTGGGAAGACTACCAAAGCAATCGTGAGAAGCAAGAAGAGCCACCGGTCACCACTTGGACCGAGATGAAGAATGTGATGTATGCAAGATTTGTCCCCGAGCACTATCGCCAAGACCTTTTCGACAAGCTACAAAACTTGAAGCAAGGCACAAAGACAATTGAAGAGTTCTATAAGGAGATGGAGATGACTATGATGAGAGCCGATGTGAAGGAACTTGAAGAGCAAACAATAGCATGGTTCCTCAACGGTTTGAGCCGCCCAATACGCAAGATAGTCGATTTCCAACCTTACAAGACTCTCGTGAACCTTCTTCACCAAGCAACCAAGGCCGAGCGCCACTTGCAAAAGGAACATGCTTATGAGAAGCAAAGGGCGTACTACGCTTCACTCAACTCGAGTAGCCCCTCCAAGCCAACAAACCAAACAACAAGCTCCTCCAAGCAATCCAAGACACCTATGGCATCCACCTCCAACACAACAACGGAAAGTCAAGTAGTTTGCTACAAGTGTGGAGGAAAGGGCCACAAGTCTTATGAGTGCATCAACACAAGAGTCATGCTAACGGATGAGAACGGCGCAACATATTCCGTGAGAGAACACGAATTTGAAGCTATGAACCAAGCCGCTATAGCAAAAGATGCCGCAATGCAAGATGAGGACACACTTCTTTGTGAACATGATCCAAGCCCCTCACTTGTCATCGCCCAAGTTTTGACGACCAACTCCATCCCAAGAGAGGATCAACGCCTCAATATCTTCCAAACCCGAGCCGGAATTGATGGCAAGTCCATAAAAGTTATCATTGATGGAGGAAGTTGTCACAACCTTGCGAGCATCGATCTTTGTGAGAAACTCAAGTTACCATACATGGAGCACCCTCAGCCCTATCATGTCAAGTGGCTTGATGACAATGGCACCATTCAAATCAAACACAAGGTCAACGTCTCCTTCAAGATTGGTCCATATCAAGACACCGTCGAGTGTGATGTCGTGCCTATGACCGTGTGTCACATGCTCCTTGGAAGACCATGGCAATACGACAAGGGTGCACTACATGATGGTACCTCCAACCAATACTCCTTTAAGTGGAAAGACAAGACATTGGTGCTACAACCTATGACGCCAAGCCAAATTATCACTTCCAACATGACGTCGCTGCCCAAGATAAAGCAAGCTAAGGACCCTTGTGAGATGAGTGGTGAGAGAGTGATCCACAAACACGTGAGTGAGTGCTACCAGCCCCAAATGAGTGGAAAAATCATGAGTGCCACGTCGCAAGCCACCACACGTGAGAAGAGTGATTTGAGCGTACCCAATACTAACAATCCTTCATACAACTCTTTCTCCTTGTTGTCGGTTTTGCAGGATACACAACCTCACCTACCACATACAAGGAACACGCTACAAGATCTCCAACCACACCTTGATGACAAGCACAACTTCAAGATCTTCGACCAATTTGAACAAGGCTACGATTAATCGAGATCCCACAACATACAAGCTCAAGACCTTGCACACCTTCCTCCCTATATGATGATGGAACTTCACGAGGACGACTCGTTTTGAAGCGGGGGGAGATGTTGCAGCCCAACACATGGCATTCACCATTGGTCCACACCATGCTACATCAACCACACCCTTAAAGGTGAACTCATTCCATACTCCACCCTCCTTTGGCTATCATGTGAATGGAATCCTACTTGAGACACGTGCCAATGCTATTACCAGGACCATGACCATGACACCAAGAGGAGATGACAAGAGGACCCCAGAGATCAAGACCCCCAAGCAAGAGGCCTGGAAGAGAAGACGCAAGAAAGCTAGCTAGGTTAGACCGAGTCTCTTTAGACCGATCTCCTCCGGGTCTCCACCACACTGAGTCTCGGGTCCATCTCCTGATCACCCCAAACCAGCCCAGGGCCCCTGAAGGCCTCCGGAGACGACACCGGAGATTGACCGGAGTCTCCGACCATCACACCGGAGTCTCCGGACCGCGTGTATCGGGCCTGCGCGCCTCGGGTTGGGCCTGGCCCATGTAACGCCCAGAACTTCCTAGTTATGCCTATTTTACCCCTAGCTCGTGGCTGGCCTATATATAATCCCCCACCCCCTCCTTGAAACCCTTGGAGTTGATGATGAAAGAAGGCTTATGCCTAACCCTAGATGGGAACCCTCTCTATAGTTAATCTATGAGTTGTACAAGGCCTTGGAGTTCGGTTGTTCGTCTCCAAGTCGTCAAGACCCTCCTCAAGTGTTTGGTCTCTCCTCATCAAGGATTCTAGTAGTGCTAGGTCTCTCCCTTTGGGATTCTACTTGGTTGCTACTCTCTCCTTTTGATTTGGATTCTATCATCCGCTTGCCGATCTCTCCTTTGGTGATTCTACCTAATGGTCTCTCGCCGAGGATTCTATTTGGATTGGTTGTTCGAGCCAACGGGGGCAAATCCAATCGGGTTGTGTTTGCGTGTGTTTGTATCTTTACCTTGCGTTTGTGTTGCGTTCATCGTGTTCATCGGGTATTCCCTCACGCCCCGCATCAAATCCGTGAAGATCGGGCCACCCTAGGGACAATCCCACAAGGGATCCCATATCAAGTGGTGCTTCGGTGAGCCTCTTTTTGAGCTCATCAAAAGCCTTTTGTTGTGCTTTTCCCCAAACGAACGTGACATTTTTCTTGGTCAATTCGTTGAGGGGGCAAGCAATGGTAGAAAAGTCTTTCACAAAGCGACGGTAAAAGCCAGCCAACCCATGAAAACTACGAAGTTCACTAACATTGGTAGGGATGGGCCAATCTCGTATGTCTTTGACTTTTGAGACATCAACTTCAATGCCATTGGAAGACACAACAAAACCAAGGAAAATCAGCTTGTCTTTTGCAAAAGTGCACTTTGGGAGATTAGCGTAAAGCTTTTCATGGCGAAGGATTTGAAGGACCTCCTTAACATGAGTAACATGCTCCTCTAGTGACTTGCTATAGACAAGGATGTCATCAAAGTAAACAACTACACTCTTCCCAATGAGAGATCGCAAAATATGGTTCATGAGGCGCATAAGGTAGATGGAGCATTTGATAAGCCAAAAGGCATAACCAACCATTCATAGAGACCAAGCTTGGTCTTGAAGGCGGTTTTCCACTCATCACCTTCGGCCATGCGAATTTGATGGTAACCACTACGAAGATCAATTTTCGAAAATATAGTGGCTCCACATAACTCATCAAGCATGTCATCAAGACGCGGTATAGGATGTCGATAACGCACGGTGATAGCATTGATTGGACGTCAGTCCATGCATAACCGCAACGTATCATCCGTTTTTGGGACTAGAATCACGGGAACCGCGCTTGGACTAGTGCTTACTTGGATCAAACCTTTGGAGACGAGTTGGTTGATTTGTCATTCTATCTCCTTCGTCTCTTCCGGGTTAGATGCGCGGCACGCAGTTTGGGAGTGCGCCGGTATGAGGTCGATCTTGATGCTCGATTCCACGAAGAGGGGGTAGTCCATGAGGAAGCTCTTCGGGAAATACATCTTGGAATTCCTGCAAAACAGCCATCAAAGAAGGAGGAACATTTGTCAAGTCATTAGTTCCTTGCGCTCGTCCCTTGCATACAAGGACATAGTGCAAAATGGATGGGTTGTTCTGCACTTCTCTCATCTCACTTTTGGTGGCAAGAAGAACACTCTTAGTTTTTCCACTCGAGTTTGGCTTGTGGCACTCACTCACTACAGTGTGGTTCTCTCGCTCACCACTCTTCTCACAAGATGGTTTTGTGTATTGCGCCCTCGCTAAAGCCTTTGCATTGTCCGCAATTATTTGGCTAGGAGTCATTGGTTGCAACACACAAGTTTTGTCAAGCCATTTGAAGGTGTAAGTGTTTGAGTGACCATTATGCAAAGCACGCTTGTCAAATTGCCATGGCCTGCCTAAAAGCATATGGCAAACCGTCATTGGGACCACGTCACATTCCACCGTGTCCTTGTATGGTCCAATTGAGAACGTTACCGAGACGGTGTGCTTGATCTTGACGGATCCTTGGTCACTTAGCCATTGGATATGGTAGGGGTGTTTATGCGGATGGAGGGTGAGGTTGAGTTTCTCACACAATTCCGTGCTTGCAAGATTGTGGCAACTCCCTCCATCAATGACAACTTTGATGGACCTCCCATTGATACCAGCACGAGTTTGGAAGATGTTTGATCGTTGGTCTTCATTCCCATTGGCTTGAGTAGTTAAGACCCTTGTGACCACAAGCGCTGGACTTGCGTCATGCTCACACATGAGTAGCTCTTGGTCCTCTTCCAAATGTTGCCTTGCCATGGCTTCCTTGACCCTTGCATCAAATTCGTCTTCACTCAAGTATTCTTCATCGCCGTTGTCATGGATGAACAAAACTTTCTTGTTCCCACATGCGGCTGACTTGTGTCCTTTGCCTCCACACTTGTAGCACTCACCATTGAATGGTTGTTCATCTCTTGTGTACTTGCCACTTGGGGGCGGTTTTCCTTGAGGAAGTGTTGGCTTGAAGGGAAGCTTGGTGGTATTTGAGGAGCTTCCACTTGGTGTTGTCGAAGTAGTGGTTGGAGCTTGCTTGTATGTGAAGTATGTCTTTGGCTTGTTGAACTTGATGTCCTCTTGCACTTGACGCTCTACTTTGATGCAATGTGCACAAGCTCAACCATGTTGTTGTACCGTTGGAACTCGGTGATGCGCTTGATAGGATGGTTCAAGCCATTGAGGAAACGTGCCATTGTTTGTTCATCACGCTCTTCAATGTTGGCACGGATCATGTTGAGCTCCATTTGCTTGAAGTACTCTTCCACGGTCTTTGTTCCTTGACTAAGCGTTTGAAGCTTGTTGAAGAGGTCACGCGTGTAGTGTGAAGGAACAAAGCGGGATCTCATATGAGCCTTCATATCTTGCCAAGTTGAGATTGGGGGCTCTTCTTTTGATTCACGAGCGAGTTGGACTTGTTCCCACCAAAGGTTGGCATATTCATCAAACTCGAGGGATGCCATGGCCATCATCTTCTCATTGCTAAAATTGTGCATGCGGAAGATCTTGTCAACCTTGAGTTCCCATGAGAGGTATTCTTCGGGATCATTGGAACCGGTGAACTTGGGCATGGTGAACTTGAGCTTGCCGAAGTTTCTTCCTCATTGTTCCGGTTATGACGGTTGCCATGATTGTGGCGGCCATCTTCATCATCCGAGCTCTCATGTCTTGCTTGTTGATGGTGGCGTTGCTCTTGTGGTTGTTGAGGTGCCGCGTTTGGTGGTGGAACTTGGTTTGGACGACGAGCGTGGGAAGCTTGCTCTTGTTGTTGACGCGGTTGAGGACGAGGAGGAGGTCGTTGGTCCTCACGGCGAGCTTGGGGAGCTTGCTCTTGTTCTTGTCGTGGTTGATGCCGAGGGGCATTATCTTGCGCCATGTGGCGAGGCTGTTCTCTTTCTTCTTGATGTGGAGGAGGCTCGTCATGTCCATCATGTTGCCGACGTGGACGATCATGTCGATGATGACGCCTTGGAGGATCTTCGAGTGCTTCACGTCGCCGGTGATCTTGTTCGTCCTCTTCGGGTGCTTCACTTGTTGTTGAAGGGACATGTCGACGGCGATGGCCTTGGTGGTCCATGTGATGTTACTCTTGTTGAATCACAAGTGCCCTTGGTTGTGGCCGGTTCGCTTCACGTCGTGGAGGTCTTGCGGAGAGGTCACCATCATAGCTTGACGTTGTGGCGTGACGCGGAGATGGAACTGCTTGCGAAGAGCTCATGGATTGAAGAACAGGTCCATCCCGGCACCTTGAAGCGTGACGGCGAGGTGCACTTGATTCACTTGAGGAGTGCCGAAATGAGCTTGATTCGCGCGAGCGTGGCCTTGCTAGTCCATCAATGAGGCGTTGAAGCTTCTCATCCGTTGAGGCGAGTGCACGACCAAGAGCTTCATTTTGATGACCGAGGTTGTGTTGCATGGCATGCATTTGGCCACGGACTTCTTCGAAGCGGTTGTCGATGTTCTTGAACTCCACTCGAGCTTCGCTAAATTGTTCATCTTGGCGCCGCTCAAGGGCTTCACAACGGTGGTTGAATTCTCCGCGAACCTTCCAATGGTCCCATCTTGTCATGTATGGCTTGTCGTCCTCCGGAGGTGGTGGTGGTGGTTGGGACGGCTCGCCATTCCTGTCCATGATGCAAAGCCGACAAGGGTTGTATATGGAGAGTAAAGGTGCGTAGAGTTAGCCTTTTACCTCACCTTGGATATTATATCAAACCAATTGCCACACGAAGGAGCGAACAACGTGCAAAGTGAAATGGCAAAGAAACTCACTGACAAAGGAGCTACAACTCTCAAAAGCTTTTGGTGGATGGGTAGGATTGTGGGAAAGCCAAAGAACCAACAGAACGCAAAGGATAGTCAAAAGTGGAGAAAATCCAACAAAATGCAAGTCAAAAAGGAAATGTTCAACTCAAAAGGTGACGAGAACCTACGACTACACACACGCGTGGAGAAAAATGGGGTTAGCATGACTATGAAAGTGAGCACGAAAAGGCCTAACGAAGACTATGCTCGGGTGTCGTGCCAACGCAAGGAGAGACCACAACTCGTTTGCCAAAAGAGGGTAAGCAACGGATTTGTGCACTTGCCTTGGCGCGCTTCTTCCTCTCTCTTTTGCTTACAAGCTTGATTCTCTCTTTGTATTGGGAGACTATGTATCTTTCTATTTTTCTTTTTCTTTTTCTCTTTTTTGATTCTTTTCTTTTCTCCCTTGCTATGCTACTATGTTAACTTTTGTATTTGCCCTCACACTCTCACTTTCCAATGGCAAGTGCACAATGCTTAGACAAACACAAAATGAGTTGCTCTCATAGGATAGGTACACACAAAGGAAGATATGGCTACAAGGGTTGACACAAGTTATACCTTAGTTGATGGTGATGATCTTGTGTCGATGGAGCGGGGAAGAGTTTGGGGTCCGTGGTGTCGAAGCGCGATGTTGCGGAAGCTATCTCGTTAGTTGGTGACACGCACATGGAACACAAACAACAAGTGGAAAGGTTAGCCAATGCGCAAAGAGGAAAATGGCGGCTGGGTCCGGAGACTCCGGTGTAGACCGGAGACTCCGGTGTGCAGGCCGGAGACTCCGGTGTGGGAGGTCTGCTCGTGTTCTTGAGCGGAAATCCACGCCTAGAGTCCTCAAATCCGCGAAAATTTGGCCAAAATTGGGCTGGGAAACGCAGGCAGAAGCTGAACCAACACCTTAGACAAGATTTGGTCGGATCAAAACCACCAAAAACACTCCAAAACGACAGATCGATCCAAAGGCAAATTGGGGCTGTTTTTTGGGAAACTTTCGAATTTATGGTGGATAGAAGAAAAATTGGGGGGAAATTCGTGATCAACCTTGCTCTTGATACCAAGATGTTATGGGGTAACCCGGGGGTTGGCCCGATCTTTCACGAATTCCACGAGAAACGAGGGGAAAGCGGTGGTCGGGAGATGAAATCGAGGGGGGAGATGAAAACAACGAACACACGCACACCAAAACACGATACATGCCTATCTCTCACGCCGGTGGCAACCGGTCCAACATAATCCCTAGGATCGGTGTTGGGCGAAGCTCGCTCTCCACGCCAACAACGGGGGACGAGGTGCTTGGTGAGATCTTGACGACTTGGGGGCGAGAAACCGAGAACCCAAGGCCTTGTACAACTTGAACGCACTAGGCAAGATCCAAGAGGAGGGTGGACAATAGGTGCTCCTTGGTAGGAGCATGAGACCAATAGATTAAAAGATCCTCAAAGGGTGTCTTAATCTATCATTATCCATGTCTAGGGTTTACATATGAGGGGTGGGGCTATATATAGGCCAACCACATAAACATGGGTAGTTCTGGAATAAAACTGGAAGTTTGGGCGAAATTGGGGGTTACATGGGCCAGGCCCAAAAGGCTTTAACATGCCTGGCGTCGGTCGGTCCGGAGACTCCGGTCTGGGGTCCGGAGACTCCGGTCAATCTCCGGACCCGTCTCCGGAGGGGGCTTCTGGCTGTCCCGGGCCTGGGTCTCCGGTCTGGACCGGAGGAAGGTCCGGAGACTCCGGTGTAGGAGACCGGAGACTCCGGTCTACACCGGAGACTCCGGTGCAGCCTGGCTCAGCTTCTTCTCCTCGTCCTGCTTCCTTGGTGGCTTGGTGTGGTGGTGCTGCTTCATATCTGAGGATACACAACGTAGGTGCATGAAGTAGCAAGCCATCCAAAGGTAGGCCAAAATCACATGAGGAAAGGAGCGAGTTAACCTTGGCTTGTAGGAGCTTGGCACGGGCGCGAGTCATTGGTCCACTTGGGGGACTAGGTGTTGTAGATGGAGGTGCGTCCGTAGGACGGGCTGCATCAAAAAGTCAGCAAACGAAGTTGAGGCGTCAAAGGAGAAAAGAAACACGGTCAGAGGCGGGCGGTAGTACCGCTAGGAACGACCGGTAGTACCGGTGATTTGTAGTACCGCCGACGATCGTAATGTACCAGCGCTGGATCGAACGAGATCAACTTGACAAAATCCTCAAATTCGTGGTGCTCTGACCGAAAGGCTGGGCTAGGAACATAAAAAGGCTATAGATCGACTCCAAAAGTAACAGATCTATGGACCAAAACCATGAAAAACTCACCAAATCTAGAGATCGATCCGAAGGCAAATTGGGGCTCTTTTGGTGGGATTTTCGATTTTAAGGGGATAGAAGAAAAATTGGGGGGAAATTCGTGATCAACCGTGCTCTTGGTACCAATATGTTATGGGGTAACCCCTTGGGGTGGCCCGATCTTTCAAAAATCTCCACGGGGAACGAGGGGAAAGCGGTGGACGGGGGAAGAAGGGAAGAAAACCACGAACACACGGACTCAAATCACGATACACGCCGATAACTCACGCCGGTGGCAAGCGGTCCAACATAATCCCTAGGATCGGTGTTGGGCGAAGCTCTCTCTCCACGACCAACAACGGGGGCGAGATGCTTGGTGAGATCTTGACGACTTGGGGCGAGAAACTGAGAACCCAAGGCCTTGTACAACTTGAACGCACTAGGCAAGATCCAAGAGGAGGGTGGATAATAGGGTGCCCCTTGGTAGGAGCATGAGACCAATAGATGAAAGATCATCAAAGGGGTGTCCTTAATCTATTATTATCCAAGTCTAGGGTTTACAATAGAGGGTGGGGGCTATTTATAGGCCAGCCACATAAACATGGGTAGTTTCGGAACGAAATAGCGAAATATAGTGAGGGTGCAGATATTTGGGCCAACTTGACACGATCTGGTCCACGCACGTCCGGTAGTACCGGTCTCAACCGGTAGTACCGCTTCGAGAACAAGCTGCGCTTGCGATCTGGGATCTTCGTTGGCGTCGTCCCAGTGAGGGCGGTTACGGTAGTGCCGCTGACCGGTAGTACCGGGTCCAGATCCGGTAGTACCGCTTGCATTCCTGGGACTTCTGTCGGCGTCTGCATGAAGGCGGTAGTAGTGGGCGGTAGTGCCGCTGGCCGGTAGTACCGGTCGGCGGGTCCGGTAGTACCGCTGGAGACAGAGAGTATTTAGCTTCTTTCGCTGGTGCTCCTCTGTTCACTGGGTCCTTCTCTTCGTACTTGATGATGCACAAGGTATGCGTATGAAGTAGCAGGCCATCCAAGGGTGTATCAAAGTCACACAAGGAAAGGAGCGAATTCACCTTAGCTTGTAGGAGTTTGGCTCGGGCGCGAGTCATGGGTCCACTTGGGGAGCTCGTGGGAGTAGATGTAGTAGCGTTCGTAGGACGGGCTGCATCAATATGCCATTACCTATTCCTCATGCACCTTGGTCGGACATTAGCATGCACTTTGTGTTAGGATTGCCTAGATCTAAATATGGACATGATTCTATATTTGTGGTAGTGGATCGCTTTTCCAAAATGGCACACTTCATTCCGTGCCATAAGACCGATGATGCTTCACATGTAGCAAATTTGTTTTTCAGGGAAATAATTCGGCTACACGGTGTACAAAGAACAATCGTCTCCGAACACGACGTCAAATTCATGAGCTACTTCTGGAAGACACTCATGGCCAAGCTCGGCATCAAGCTCCTCTTCTCGTCCTCCTCGCATCCTCAAACCGATGGAAAAACCGAGGTCGTCAATCGAAGCCTTGGCACACTTCTACGTATGTTGATAAAGAAGAACCTTAAAGCCCGGGGAATGTATCCTCATGCCGAGTTACGCCTACAACAGCCGCAACACTCCACCACCATGAGGAGCCCATTCATGATCGTCTATGGATTCGAGCCTCTCACCGCGCTCGATATCCTTCCCCTTCCCCTTCATGAACGCTCCAATATGGACATTGACAAGCGTGCCCAAACAATGAAGAAAATTCATGAAGACACAAGAGCTACGGTCGAGCAACAAGTACTTTGCCAAGCATCAAGGCTGAACAAGAACAAGAAGGAGCTAATCTTCGAAGAAGGCGACCTTGTGTGGATACACTTGAGAAAAGACCGCTTCCCCAATGATCGTGACTCCAAGCTCAAACCAAGGGGAGATGGCCCCTTCAAGGTCCTCAAAAGAATGAACAACAATGCATACGTCATCGACATACCAACCTCCAAGTACCTAGTGAGCAATACGTTCAACGTCAAAGACCTATCGCTATACCATGGAGAGAATCAAGATGTCAACCATGAAGAGTCGAGGACGACTCTTTCCCAAGGGGGGGAGCTGATGCAGCCCGTCCTACGGACGCATCTCCATCTACAACACCTAGTCCCCCAAGTGGACCAATGACTCGCGCCCGAGCCAAGCTCCTACAAGCTAAGGTTAACTCGCTCCTTTCCTCATGTGATTTTGGTCTACCTTTGGATGGCTTGCTACTTCATGCAACTACGTTGTGTATCCTCAGCTATGAAGCAACATTACCACACCAAGCCCCCAAGGATGAAGGACCAGGAGAAGACGTTTGGCGGACACCGGAATCTCCGGTGTACACCGGAGTCTCCGGTCCTGTACACCGGAGTCTCCGGACCATCCTCCGGTCCGGCCCTAGGAACCAAGCCAGGGACAGTCAGAAGGCCCCTCCGGAGACGGGTCCGAAGATTGACCGGAGTCTCCGGACCCAACACCGGAGTATCCGGCCTGCTCGACGCCAGGTATGTCAAGGCCTTTTGGGCCTGGCCCATGTTGATGGAGGGGTTAACCTCTTGGGTGGCCCGATCTTCACGGATCTCGTGGTCAAATTGATGGGAAAGCGAGGGGGAAGGGAGAAGGTAGTGAAAGCGAACACACACCTCGCGAAGAACACGATGAACACACGCAGAACTCACACGATACAAGGCTGATTCCCGAATGGCGGCCACCGGTCCGATAGAATCCTCACAAGGAAAGATCGGTCAACGTGCTCCCTCAAATCCACATCGGAGAGGGAAGAACACCTTGGGGAGGGTCTTGACAACTTGGAGACAAGACAATGAACTCCAAGGCCTTGTTCAACGATGGATGTGTGATGCAAAGTCCAATCGAGGTTGGTGACGATAGTCGGTCCCCTTGGATAAGGGGATGAGGCAAAACTAGAGATTCCACACAAGGGGGTTGTCTTTAGCTATCATCTATGCCTAAGGTGATAGGGAAAAGGTGTCCGATCTTTCGATGAGATGGTGATAGTCGATTTGGGTGGAGTTCGGGCTTGACGATCCGACTACACATGCGAGCACGAGCGCCAATGCAATCGCTAGGCCAATCTCCTGCAGGTTACCGATCCTGCGGGAACACGATCAGCCTGACCAGCGAGCGTCTTAATTCCTACCTGAAATCGAGAACAAGTAAGAACCAATATTGAAATCAAGATATTGCGGATTAAGAGGAAAGCTTTATTGAAAAGGTGGGATCCTGTATAGGTGCGAAGTACAAGAGGCCTCTGCGACGCTCGAGCCTTGGCGAAGTTGCTATGATGGCGAACTTAATGTCTAAACAAATTCCAAGGAAAAGGTGGGGTTTCGGCCAGCCATTGATGGGGCAAAGGTGTCCGATCTTTCGATGAGATGGCGATAATCGATTTGGTGGAGTTCGGGCTTGACGATCCGACTACGTGCGACCTGGCGTAATGCAATCGCTAGGACAATCTCACGGAGGTTACCGATCCTGCGTGAACACGATCGGCTGACCAGTGAGGGTCTTAATTCCCTACCTGAAATCGAGAACAAGTAAGAACCAATATTGCAATCAAGATATTGCGGATTAAGAGGAAGGCTTTATTGAAGAGGTGGGATCCTGAATAGGTCTTGCGAGTACAAGAGGCCTCTGCGGCCTTTCGAGCCTTGGTGAAGTTGCGATTATGGCTAACAATGTCTAAACAAAATCCGAGTCTAGGGGTGGCTATGGGGAGTATTTAAGGCGAAAAGGTGGGGTTTGGCCAGCCATGGAAGTGGCGAATCCAACCCTAAAAAGTCCTTTTCCTCAAATACGGACTCTAAAAAGTGGCTAATTAAAATCTGCGAAAATTACATGGGCACGGCCCAAAATAAAGGTGTCGCAGCACCATATTAAGCTATGGGCCAATTAAAGTAATGATCTTGAATAATTTGTCCAAGCCTTCTTTCTTCATTATGATGGCCTCAAAGTTCTGAAATCTTCACCCGTGGCCTTCTCTTGAATCATCACATGCTTGCTGCCATCTCCATGCATGGCCATGCTCCAATGCTTGTCCCTCTCATCCATGCTTGGTCCATCATTCCTAAGAGTAAGAAATACATCTGATTTAGGCATCATATTCTCATGTATGTGAAGAATAGTTCCAAGAAACGAAAGTACCTGATAGTTAAGTTGTTTGCACGAGATCGAGTGATAGGTCCTTGTATGTGTGTAGCTGTAGGTACAACGGTTGTATCAATAGATGTGATGTCCACATCATGCTCCCCTTCTTGAATTGAAGTCGTCCTCGACGCAATCTCATCTTTCTCACTAAAGTAAGGCTTCAAATCTGCAATGTTGAACGTAGGACTAACCGTACCAAAGTCTGCAGGCAGCTCAAGTTTATATGCATTATCGTTTATTTTCTCTAACAATTTAAAAGGACCAGCAACACGTGGCATTAACTTAGACTTGCGTAAATCAGGAAAACGATCTTTACGCAAATGTAACCAACAAGATCTCCAACATCAAACACAACATCTCCCTTTATCCCCAGCAAGTTTATACTTAGCATTCATGTGTTCTATGTTATCTTTAATAGTCTTATGCAAGTTTAATATCATTTCAGCGCGTTGAGTAGCATCCAAATTATTTTGCACCGAAGAAGGTAAAGGCAATAAATCAATACGTGCACCAGGAACAAAACCATACACGATCTCAAACGGGCACATCTTTGTGGTAGAATGCAGCGAACGATTATAAGCAAATTCTATATGAGGTAAACACTCTTCCCAAAATTTTAAGTTCTTTAAAATAGCCCGCAACATAGTAGACAAAGTTCTATTTACTACTTCAGTTTGTCCATCAGTTTGGGGATGACATGTAGTACTAAAAAGCAATTTAGTCCCCAACTTAGCCCATAAACATCTCCAAAAGTGGCTAAGAAATTTAGTATCACGGTCAGAAACAATAGTATTTGGCACACCATGTAAACGAACATTTTCACGAAAGACCAAATCAGCAATATGCGCAGCATCATCCGTTTTATGACAAGGAATAAAGTGTGCCATCTTAGAAAACCGATCCACAACAACAAAAATACTATCCCTCCCTTACGTGTTGTTGGCAATCCCAAAACAAAGTCCATAGAAATATCCTCCCAAGGAACACTAGGAACAGGAAGAGGCATATATAAACCATGTGGATTAAGGCGAGACTTAGCTTTTTGACAAGTAGTGCAGCGTGCCACAAATCTCTCAACATCTCGACGCATACGTGGCCAAAAGAAGTGTGCAGCAAGAACATCCTCCATTTTCTTGACACCAAAGTGTCCCATCAATCCTCCTCCATGCACCTCCTGTAACAACAAAAGACGAATATAACTATCTGGAATGCATAGTTTGTTAGCACGGAACACAAATCCATCATTGAAGACGAACTTGTTCCATGTTCTACCATCTCTACAATTCTGCAACACATCTTTAAATTCAGCATCATGCACATATTGTTCCTTAATAGTTTCCAATCCAAATATTTTGAAGTCAAGTTGATATAACAAAGTATAACGGAGCGACAAAGCATCAGCAATAATATTATCTTTACCCTTTTTGTGTTTGATAACATAAGTAAAAGACTCAATAAATTCAACCCACTTTGCATGACGACGATTCAACTTAGCTTGACTACGAATATGCTTCAAAGATTCATGATCAGAATGTATAACAAATTCTTTAGGCCATAGATAATGTTGCCAAGTTTCTAATGTCTGAACCAACGCATATAATTCTTTATAATAAGTAGAATAGTTCAGACTAGCCCCACTCAATTTCTCACTAAAATATGCAACAGGTTTTCCCTCTTGTAATAACACACCTCCCAAACCAATTCCACTAGCATCACATTCAAGCTCAAAAGTCTTATTAAAATCAGGAAGTTGGAGTAAGGGAGCATGTGTTAGCTTATCTTTCAATATCACGAAGGCCTGTTGTTGTGCATCGCCCCAAACAAAGGGCACATCCTTCTTGGTAAGTTCATTCAGCGACGCGGCAATTGATCCAAAGTCTTTGACAAAGCGCCTATAAAAACCAGCGAGGGCAAGAAAACTCCTCACGTGTGTGACCGTCTTGGGCTGCGGCCAATTCTCAATAGCTTCAATCTTGGCTGGATCCACTTCAATACCCTATGATGTAACAACATAGCCAAGAAACGCAACTCGATTGGTGCAAAAGGTGCACTTCTCAAGATTACCAAACAAACGTGCATCACATAAAGGATCGAAAACAACACGTAAATGGTCCAAATGATCCTCTAAAGATTTGCTATAAATCTGAATATCATCAAAGTAAACTACCATAAAATGTCCAATGAAAGCACGTAAAACTTCGTTCATTAATCTCATGAAAGTGTTAGATGCATTAGTTAAACCAAACGGCATCACTAACCACTCATATAAACCGAACTTAGTTTTAAAAGCTGTTTTCCATTCATCTCCCAATTTCATACGAATCTGGTGGTAACCACTACGCAAATCAAGTTTAGAAAACATGGTAGAGCACAGGGGCTAAGGGACTCACGAATATGATCTCTGTCGAGTAGTTCCTCAATTTGGCGTTGTATCTCCTTTGTCTCCTCTGGATTGGTTCTATATGGCGCGCGGTTGGGCAACGTAGCACCAGGAATTAGATCAATTTGGTGCTCAATTCCTCTAACAGGAGGCAGTCCTAGTGGCATCTCAGCGGGAAAAACGTCCTCATATTCCTACAAAAGGTTAGCAATAGCGGGTGGCAAAGAAGGAGGCATATCCTCAAATAAAAACAAAACCTCTTTGCAGATAATTGCATAACATTGAGTATTGTTTACATCCAGTTCAGCAATAACAATTTTATTTGCAAGCATACATGGACTCTTTAAACGAATTTCAGTAGCATGTTTAGAATCAGATTTAGTGTTCTTTGATGGTACAAAATCTGCAGCAGCAATCTGATTCTCACTTTTATTTTTCTCCTCAGTTTTAGCTCTACTGGCTCTAGCAAGATCATCTTTTAAAATATGTTCGGGAGTCATAGGTTTTAGACCAATTTTCTTTCCACCATGCATAATAGAATAGTGATTAGTTTTGCCATTATGAACAGATTATCTATCAAATTTCCATGGTCTACCAAGTAACAAAGAACAAGCTTGCAGAGGTACATCACAATCAACAAAATCAGAATATGTACCAATAGTAAAATGCACGCGTACCGTTCTTGTTACCTTGATCTTGCGAGAACTCTCAAACCATTGGATGTAATATGAATGTAACATCCCTAAAATCATGTTTTCAAAGCTTGCATATCATCCATGCATTCATAATCATTTCAGGATCATTTTCAAAGTCATTACAAAAACAGAAGCATTTGAATGCTTATTATTTTATGTAAGCAAAGCATTGACCCAAATGTTACTCTCTAATATGAGATTGTTTGTTTTAAATCAAATGTATTTGATCCTATGGTTGATTGATGTATTCAAAAAGCTTGGACAAAAATTTCAAAACAAAATATGACTTTGAAACCATTTTTATGTCTTTATTAAAACTTTGGTAAAGGCACTGTTTTTTTTAAAACTCCAAAAGACCAAAGCAAGTTTGGTGAAACAGCATGGTTTTATACTTAAAAATGTGCAAGTTTCACTTTATAAAAATCCCGAAAGAGTTTAAATTGAAACACATTTGAAATCATTTGAAAATGTTTCCTAGAAATTCAAACAGAAAAAGAAAAAGGATAAAGAAACAGAAAAGGGCTGGCGCTGGCAATTGAGCCCACAAACAGGAGCAGCCCACTAACCAGCCCACCCAGGATTTCGCTCTCTTCCTGATTTTCTCACCGCACCCACGCTACCCAACCAGTCGCTGACTAGTGACCCCATCGCCACGTCGTCATCGTCCTCCCCATAAACCGCGCGATGAACACGTCGTCGCCGACTGTTTCCTCCTCTTCACTGCCTCGATCAATTGCATTGATTCACCGCGAGATTTTCGCCCCTTCTCAGGCTATTTAATCCCCACCTCACCACGGTCCTTCCCCCCCAAACACCCACACCCAGTCGCCCCCAGGATGCTCGTATTTGAGCTTACTCCGCCGTTGTACAAACGAACTCCGGCGGTGAATTCCGGTGAGCACACTTCGCCCCTTGCCTTTTTATCTTGCCAGAATGATCTCCGCAACCTTGCGCATCGTTTAACCCCAAGGGTGTATGCTAGGACCATCCAGAGTCTCGCCAGCGTCAACACCAGAACGCCACCGACGATCGTGTCCACTCCGGTGAGTTCTCCCCGTAAGCCCCCGACCGCCCCTTCTTTCTCTTTGATGCTCACGTGTTCGCCAGACTTGTGCGCGTCTAATGACACCATCCTTTTTGCTAGGCGCGACCTATATCTTCGCCAACGACAACGAGCGACCGTAACCGACGGCTGTAGGTTCTCCGACGAGCAATAGCGGCCGAGTCCGTGCGCCCCTGTCCCTCCCTCGACCACCTCGAGCACCACGACAACCCCATGAACTCGGTAAGCCCCTCTGTTTCCTCCCTTGCTTCCTAGAACCACCGGAGCGTCGTCGGCAGCAACGCCGCCGCCACCAGCAACCAGTTGTGTCGCCGGTTTTAGGTCAGAGAGTTTTGATCCACTGGATCTAGATCCAATGGTTTATTTAGAAGTCAGGCCGAAGAGGTACGGGCAGATCTGAGCCGAAGGTTTTAATTTAGATCTAGCGATGCGCGAGCGTGATCCGGTGTGAAGCTATACCGTCCAATCAGACGCTGCCGTGTGGCCTGTTATTCGATTTAAAAATCTGTGTTTGATCTATTAGTGAATCAAACTTGCAAAATTCATAATTTTTGATCCACACGTTCAAATTTTGTAAATTTTATATCATTGGAATCAAGAGAAAGAATTATATCCATTTATGCAATGTGTTTAATGTTTTGCTTCTGTAAAATAGATTATTTTTGCAGATACATCTATAGGCTTAATATGAGTATAGAAATTATTTGAAAAATGATTTAAAGACTAAATAAAGTTTATTTAGTGTATTATTGTCTTGTTTGTGATTTAGTACTGTATACTTGTCTTGTTTGATTTAGAGAAATCATCACATGGCATTTGCATGCATTCATATATTTTTGTTTGTATATTTTGATATGTGAATGTGGTGCTACTATTTTATGTGTAGATTTTGGTGCTAATAGTGATTGTAATTGTGAAGATTGTTGTTGCTACTCTCCCAACTACCAAGGCAAGTGGTGCTTCATGTTTTTATCCCAATATTTTACCTGTGCATTAGAAATATTTTGTATAGGTCTTGCATGATTATTTTGCTAAGTATCTATATGCTATGCTTGGGAAATCCTAGTAGTTGTAGAAATGTTAGAATTTCCTTTAATTTAAGATACTAGTCATTGCCATGCTTAGCCTAGATAATAGCAAACAAGGGTGGAATATAATCATGCTATGGAAAATATTGTTAAGTCTCTGACTTATGGTTTTGCTTAATAAAAACAACTAAGTGAATGAAACACCTGGGTGGAATGGTAATTGCTTGGTGGTTTTTGGTTGAGTGGTTACACAAGGCCCATTTCTATGGTTTACCTTGTGTATCTCACTTGTAGATTGCCACCCAGGAACAAAGGGATTTGAGATGCAAAATGTTAAGAAGCTTATAGTGTAGCCACATGGCATTATGGGCTCTGCCTGGATCATATAGGTTGCAATAACTTAGCCAAATGGGCAGTTGGTGGTAGGGGAATGATAGGTTTGGAGTGCGTCCATTTTGGTCTAAGGGAAGGCTTCTGAAAGGTCTTATCTTGGTGAAAATCAAGTCTTGTGGGGAAGTGCACAACCTCTGCAGATGGAAGAATCTAAGTACTTAGCCATGTCCCTGGTATTGGACAATTTGAGCATCAAGACATGGAAGCTATCAAGAATCTCCTCATCCCAATTTTCTAAGTTAAAACTTGTGGTCGAACAAGGGTGAAGGTTCACCAATTTCTATTGGTGGTTCCTTGGGAAAGTTTTACCAAAGAAAAACTTAGTATTTTCAACTAATAGGTAAAACCTATTTTGAGCAAAGCAAGCCTAAGCTACACTTAGCCAAATTCATATAGTAACTACATGTTAATATTCTACAAAGGTATCACTTGCCAATACTATTCCAATGTATTAACCCACTGTGGCTGTAACTTGTGATGTTGCAGGATACTCTGATGATGATTAGGGGTTATGAGTCTACACTCAACATGCTTGCCTGTGGCACATGAAGATGAAGACTTTATTTATATTGTTATTTTTGAA
This sequence comes from Avena insularis, assembly GCA_023614405.1. NCBI lineage: Eukaryota > Viridiplantae > Streptophyta > Magnoliopsida > Poales > Poaceae > Avena > Avena insularis. Next base: position 134,070 of record JAJUPC010000261.1, read on the forward strand.
CTCTTGTATTAGGCCTATGGCCATGGAGTTGTAAAAGACTATGTTATCTCTGGAATGACGATGTAATAATGACCTTTGTTTCTGTGTACTTCATCTTAAACTGTGGATGCTAGCAATTGATCCAGGGACTAGAATTGCAATCACAGGGATCCTTACCTTTATAAGGGAGGGATCTTACAGATGGTATCAGAGCACTGTGTTTCCTGTAGGATTATAACCCTAGGATTGGATTAGAAACCACTAAGGAAAAAATTCAACACTTTGAAAATTTTCTACACTTGTCTTTTCTTATCGTAAACTTTTCTAATCTTCTTTCTCATCTCTATTTGTAGATGAACTCCATCAACGAATCCATAAGGAAGGGACCACTCATGACCATGACTTTGGAGTGTGAGACTGAATTTCCAAAAGCCCTCAAGAACCTTATGGTTACCATGGGGATACATGGTGCAGCTGTGTACAAAGGTTTCCCTGTGATGGATGAAGGAGAGGAGTATTGGTGGGTGCAACTTCACTTGTACAAAAACAAGGAAGACAACCACAAGGAATCAGGATTCTGCATGGTCACCAACTCAGTGATACACACCACATTCTTTGACTCTGCAAGAGATGTAGCTTGGAAGGCCATCAAGGAGCTTGGTGATAGACTCAAGTGCAGAATGCTTAACACCCAAAATGACCTTAGGGAAGAAAAGAAGCATACCCAAGAGTTGGAGACTACCAACCAATAACTAAGGAAAGACATCATAGACTTGATTTGGTAATCTTGTGAACAAGATAGACATTTGGCTACTAAGGATGCTTTGATAGCCATTTTGTCTAGTGAGTGAGAATTGTAATGTACTTCGTTAGTTGGACCACCACACTTATCGTTTTATTTCTAATTTTTTTGTCTAAGTTATGTCGAACCTTGGAATGCTTGTAATGGATTTATGTATGCCATGACTTGTGTGTTTGCCAATGATATGCTTGTGATACTTTGTCTTGTGATTTTCTATTGATGTTGATTCTAACTTTTCTTATCTTATAAAATAGATGCCTAATGTTACTATCAGCACGACGAAAGAGTTCAAGGGAACTCGTTTTGGCACTCATCTTATTGAGCTCACTAGTGTGCTCAATCTTTCGCTCCCTAGCATCATGATGCTTCCCCTCACCAAGTTTGAGAGGAAGGACCTTTGGGGCTTCAAGGTTACTCAGCCAGGACGCCAGACTGAGCCAGTCACGGAGGCTATCACCTTCAAGCTTATGCATGACGGCAGGTAGAGAGGCCTAGAGGTAGTCATGCAGGATTTACTTGGGCGTCTGTTAGGAAGGCACTCTCGGGAGCTTAGAGGTACTCACTTTCACGCCTTCGGAAGACGCGATGAGGATGGTGAGGCTATTGAGTTCGAGGATGCTGCTAGAGAGACGGCAGAGCCGATTCGTCTTTACCTTCAGGACCTAGAGGTTCTTCTTAGGCACCTAGATACTGATAGGACCAACGTCATGCTTAGCAATGACGAGCTCCAGGTGCATCTTTGTGAGAAGGATAAGCTCTTCGCGGAGCAAGACGAGATAGTCAAGGAAATGGAAGCTAAGTTTGAGAGCCAAGACAGGAAGTTCAAGAGCCAAGAGAAAAGAGTCCAAGATAGGAACATACGAGAGATGAATGCAGAACTAGAGGCCAAGGACTTCGAGCTCGAGCATCAGCAGGGTGTGATTGAGAGACTTCATTCATAGAAGAGGGCTCTCAAAGCCAAGATAGAGGCCTTGACTACCAATGTCGAGGAATACAAGACCGCTATGGAGAATGCAGGTCTTACACTTGTTGATGAGGAGGTTGATGCAGAGGAGTAGTGATGACTACTCATTTACCATGGTTATGATTATTGAGTCGCAATGACCATCCAACATGTGGATGGCTTGCTATTGGTGTGTTTGCCTTTCAAACTTGTTGTTTATGTCATTGAACTTTATCTTATTTTGATGTTGTTTTGGTGATTGTCTATGTGATGTTTTGTGCATAATAAACATCTATGGGTATCTCATTCTTATCTTTATTGAAAACCATAGATGCCTCCTCGACGTGCCAACCCCAACCCAAACAACAACAATGTCACCCCCGAGATGCAGCAGCTGATGACAGCACAGGCACAGCTGATGCAGATGATGACCACTTTCATGCAGAATCAGAATAACAACAACAACAACAACAACAACAACAATCAGAACAATCCACCAGGATTTGACATGCTCACCAGATTCCTAAGACTGAGGCCTGCAAAGTTCTCAGGAACCACTGATCCCATGGTGGCCAATGATTGGCTACGTTCGGTGCACAAAGATTTAGTGACTGTCGGCTGTACCGACGAGGAGAAAGTCAGGTTTGCAGCACACCTGTTGGAAGGACCAGCAGCTACTTGGTGGGATAACTTCCAGATCACCACTCCTATTAAGGATGTGACATGGGCTATGTTTGAAGATGGTTTCCGTACAGCTCACATCTCATCCGGAGTGATGAGTTTGAAGAAGAAGGAGTTCCATAACCTGAAGCAGCGCCACCGCAGCGTGGCTGAATATATTGAGGAGTTCAACAATCTGGCGCGTTATGCACCGGATGAAGTTGATATCGATGCCAAGAGGAAATTGAAGTTCCTCGAAGGACTGAATGATGAACTAAATCTGCAGTTATCTGTGGCCTATGTCCCTACCTACCAATATCTTTGTGACAAGGCTACCATCTTGGAGAACAAGATGAAACAGGTTGAAAGCAAAAAGAGGAAGCACAGCTCTAACAAGCATAACTCAGGATCGTCTCACAAACGTTCCCATCATGATGATAGTGGGAGTTCTGGATCCCACAAGCATGGAAAGTACAATAGCCACCACAACCACAACCGCCATCATGACAACAAGCATCACCGTAGTCATGATAATGACAAGTACAAGAACCACAAGGGTGGACACAAGAGTCACCACAGTGGAAGTGCAAGTGGAAGTGGTAGTCAGCCTGAAAAAAGAGATATCAGTCAGGTTGAATGTTTCAAGTGTAAGAAGCTGGGGCATTATGCAAATGAGTGCCTAGAAAATAAAGTTGAAGGACCCAACAAGCCCAACCCTTTCCAGAAGGGACAAGTGAACCACATCAATGTGGAAGAGATTTATGAGGAGTCCGATGCTGTGGCTGGTAAGTTCAAACTCAATTCTATTCCAGCACTTATTCTTTTTGATACTGGTGCATCACATTCATTCATATCAAAAGCATTTGTTGATAGAAATGGGTTTCCAACGGAGAATATTGGGTGCCAATAAAAGTAAGTTCTCCCGGTGGAGATATGATAGTAAGTCTTGGATGTCGTGATCTAGTGATAGAATTTGGGAAGCATAAGTTTCCAGTGAGTCTGATAATCCTAGATTCCCAAGGACTGGATGTAATTTTGGGAATGGACTGGATGACCAAGTATGAAGGAGTACTAGATTGTGCCAATCGTATTGTCGCACTCACAACCCCGGAAAAGAAACGGATAAGATTCAAGTCTAACTTTGAATCAAAAGGGAGTAAGCTAAATTCTCTTAAGGGGGTTAGCATAGATAGTGTGCCAATTGTGAGTGAATATCCGGATGTGTTTCCGGAAGAATTGCCGGGAATGCCACCAGATAGAGATGTGGAATTTCTGATTGACTTGCTGCCAGGATCAGGACCAATAGCAAAGAGACCTTACAAGATGTCAGTTGATGAGTTGAAAGAACTCAAGAAACAACTTGGAGAACAGTTGCAGAAAGGGTTTATTCAACCAAGTTCTTCATCCTGGGGAGCACCAGTCTTGTTTGTAGAAAAGAAAGATAGAAGTCAAAGGTTATGCATAGATTATCGTTCACTCAATGAGGTGAATATCAAGAACAAATATCCTTTGCCCAGAATTAATGACTTGTTTGATCAGCTAGAAGGAGCCTGTGTGTTCTCAAAGATTGATCTCCGGTAGGGTTATTTTTAGCTTAAGATAAGGGAGCAAGACATACCCAAGACAGCTTTCACCACTAGGTATGGATTGTATGAGTACACCGTGATGCCATTTGGTTTGACCAGTGCACCAACTTACTTCATGAATATGATGAACAAAGTGTTCATGGAGTTCCTTGACAAGTTTGTTGTCGCTTTCATCGATGACATTTTGATCTACTCCAAGAGAAAAGAAGAGCATGAAGGACATTTGCGTTTGATACTTGAGAAGCTTAGAGAGCATAAGCTGTATGACAAATTCAGCAAGTGTGAATTCTGGTTAAATGAAGTTGGATTTCTTGGACACGTTGTGTCAGGAGATGGTGTAGCAGTTGATCCCGCAAAAGTGTCAGCTGTAACTGAATAAGAATCTCCTAAGTCAGTAAAGGAAGTTCATAGTTTTCTTGGCTTGGCAGGATACTACAGAAGATTCATTGAGAATTTCTCCAAGGTAGCTAAGTCAATGATGGAATTACTAAAGAAAGACAAGAAATTTGCTTGGACTGAAGGATGTGAACTCAGTTTCCAAGAGTTGAAGAAGAGACCAGTGACCGCACCAGTCCTATGTCTGCCAGATTTGGAAAAAGATTTCCAAGTGTATTGTGATGCATCTCATCATGGATTAGGTGCAGTTCTAATGCAAGAAGGGAAAGTTGTGGCTTATGCCTCGAGACAACTCAAAACTCATGAGGTAAATTATCCTACTCATGATTTAGAGTTAGCCTCTGTTGTCCATGCACTTAAAACATGGAGACATTATCTTTTGGGGAAGCGATGTGAAGTGTTCACAGATCACAAAAGTTTGAAGTATATCTTCACTCAGAAAGAAATCAACATGAGACAAAGAATATGGCTAGAACTCATCAAGGACTATGACTTGAGTTTGCAATACCATCCCGGTAAAGCAAATGTTGTAGCCGATGCTCTAAGCCGTAAGGTATTTGTGAATGGCCTTACTAAGGGAGAGTTGCCAGATGATCTGTGTGCCCAATTTAGAGACCTTAGATTGGAGATTGTGCCTGAGGGACATCTCATGTCATTGGATGTTCAACCCACATTGTTGTACAAGATCAAGGAAGCCCAAAAGACGGACAAGGAAATAGAAGAGATTAAGGAAAAGATTGGCAAGGGAAAAGCCAAAGGATTCCATGAAGATGAAAAGGTACTTTATGGTATGAAGGATTGGCAACGTATCTGCGTTCCGCAAGATCCGGAACTTCGGAAACTAATTTTACAGGAAGCACACAACTCACCATATTCCATTCATCCGGGTAACACCAAAATGTACATGGATATGAAGGAAAGATTTTGGTGGAATAATCTCAAGAAGGACGTCGCCGAACATATTGCTTTGTGTGATGTATGTAGTAGAGTGAAAGCGGAACATCAGAAACCAGCAGGATTGCTACAACCACTACCTATTCCTGATTGGAAGTGGGACAAGATTGGCATGGATTTCATCACCGGATTGCCAAGGACCAGGTCAGGATATGATTCTATTTGGGTAGTAGTGGATCGCCTCACTAAAGTGGCTCATTTCATACCCGTGAAGACAACCTATACAAGTGCTAAGTTAGCCAAGATCTGTATGAATAGGATTGTGTGTCTGCATGGAGTACCCAAGAGTATTGTGTCTGATAGGGGAACTCAGTTCACTTCTCATTTTTGGAGGCAACTACATGAGTCATTGGGAACGAGATTAGAATTCAGCACTGCTTTTCATCCTCAGACGATGGATGCATGTAAAGGACCAACCAGATTCTAGAAGATATGTTGAGGGCATGTGGCCTAGACTATGGAGCTAGTTGGGATGAAAGTCTGCCTTACGCAGAATTCTCTTATAGCACAATTATCAAGCCAGTATTGAGATGGCACCATTTGAGTTTCTCTATGGGGGAAAGTGTACTACCCCATTGCTATGGAATGGTGTGGGAGAAAGAAATTTGTTCGGACCAGAACTAATCAAAGAGGCTGAAGAGAAAGTCAAGCTAGTAAAGGACAGATTGAAGATAGCACAGTCCTGACAGAAGAGCTACGCAGATCCTAAGCATAGAGAAGTCACCTATGAAGTGGGTGATAGAGCTTATCTTAGAGTGTCACCACTTCGTGGAGTGAAGAGATTTGGAGTCAAAGGAAAATTGGCCCCAAGATATGTTGGACCATTCAAGATTCTAAGTCGTAAAGGAGAAGTAGCTTATGAGATTGAATTGCCAGAATCATTGTCTGCCGTTCACAATGTGTTTCATGTGAGTCAGCTAAAGAAATGTCATCCAGAGATGGAAGAGACTTCTTTGAAAGATACTATACCTTTGGAGGAGGTCCAATTGGAAAGTGATCTCACTTATGAAGAAAAACCTATCAAGATTCTTGAGACTGCAGAAAGAGTTACTCGGACAAAGACTATCAAGTTCTGCAAAGTACAGTGGAACCATCATTCCGAAGAAGAAGTAACATGGGAAAGAGAAGATGATCTTCGGAAAGACCACCCTCACCTATTTGCTAGCCAATCCGAATCTCGAGGGCGAGATTCACCTTAAGGGGGTTAGATTTGTAACATCCCTAAAATCATGTTTTCAAAGCTTGCATATCATCCATGCATTCATAATCATTTTAGGATCATTTTCAAAGTCATTACAAAAACAGAAGCATTTGAATGTTTATTATTTTATGTAAGCAAAGCATTGACCCAAATGCTACTCTCTAATATGAGATTGTTTGTTTTAAATCAAATATATTTGATCCTATGGTTGATTGATGTATTCAAAAAGCTTGGACAAAAATTTCAAAACAAAATATGACTTTGAAAACATTTTTATGTCTTTATTAAAACTTTGGTAAAGGCACCGTTTTCTTTTAAAACTCCAAAAGACCAAAGCAAGTTTGGTGAAACAGCATGGTTTTATACTTAAAAATGTGCAAGTTTCACTTTATAAAAATCCAAAAAGAGTTTAAATTGAAACACATTTGAAATCATTTGAAAATGTTTCCTGGAAATTCAAACAGAAAAAGAAAAAGGATAAAGAAACAGAAAAGGGCTGGCGCTGGCAATTGAGCCCACAAACAGAAGCAGACCACTAACCAGCCCACCCGGGATTTCCCTCTCTTCCTGATTTTCTCACCGCACCCGCGCTACCCAACCAGTCGCTGACTAGTGGCCCCATCGCCACGTCGTCATCGTCCTCCCCAAAAACCGCGCGATGAACACGTCGTTGCTGGTCGTTTCCTCCTCTTCACTGCCTCGATTAATTGCATTGATTCACCGCGAGATTTTCGCCCCTGCTCTGGCTATTTAATCCCCACCTCACTGTGGTCCTTTCCCCCAAAACACCCACACCCAGTCGCCCCCAGGCTGCTCATATTTGAGCTCACTCCGCTGCTGTACAGACGAACTCCGGCCGTGAATTCCGGTGAGCACACTTCGCCCCTTGCCTTTTTATCTTGCCAGAATGATCTCCGCAACCTTGCGCATCGTTTAACCCCAATGGTGCATGCTAGGACCATCCAGAGTCTCGCTAGCGTCAACACCAGAACGCCACCGATGACCGCGTCCACTCCGGCGAGTTCTCCCCATAAGCCCCGACCGCCCCCTTCTCTCTCTTTGATGCTCATGTGTTCGCCAGACTTGTGCGCGTCTAATGACACCATCCTTTTTGCTAGGCGCGACCTATATCTTCGCCAACGACAACGAGCGACCGAAACTGTATTTAGATCTAGCGGTGCGCGAGCGTGATCCGGTCTAATCAGACGCCACTGTGGCTCGTTATTCGATTTAAAAATCTGAATTTGATCTATTAGTGAATCAAACTTGCAAAATTCATAACTTTTGATCCACACGTACAAATTTTATAAATTTTATATCATTGGAATCAGGAGAAAGAATTCTATCCTTTTATGCAATGTGTTTAATGTTTTGCTTCTGTAAAATTGATTATTTTTGCAGAGATATCTATAGGCTTCATATGAGTATAGGAATTATTTGAAAAATGATTTAAAGACTAAATAAAGTTTATTTAGTGTATTATTGTCTTGTCTGTGATTCAGTACTGTATACTTGTCTTGTTTGATTTAGAGAAATCGTCACATGGCATTTGCATGCATTCATATATTTTTGTTTGTATATTTTGATATGTGAATGTGGTGCTATTATTTTATGTGTAGATTTTGGTGCTAATAGTGATTGTGGTTGTGAAGATTGTTGTTGCTACTCTCGCAACTACCAAGGCAAGTGGTTCTTCATGTTTTTATCCCAATATTTTACCTATGCATTATAAATATTTTGTATAGGTCTTGCATGATTATTTTGCTAAGTATCTATATGCTATGCTTGGGAAATCCTAGTAGTTGTAGAAATGTTAGAATTTCCTTTAAGTTAAGATACTAGTCATTGCCATGCTTAGCCTAGCTAATAGCAAACAAGGGTGGAATATAATCATGCTATGGAAAATATTGTTAAGTCTTTGACTTATGGTTTTGCTTAATAAAAACAACTAAGTGAATGAAACACATGGGTGGAATGGTAATTGCTTGGTGGTTTTTGGTTGAGTGGTTACACAAGGCCCATTTCTATGGTTTACCTTGTGTATCTCACTTGTGGATTGCCACCCAGGAACAAAAGGATTTGAGATGCCAAATGTTAAGAAGCTTCTAGTGCAGCCACATGGCATTATGGGATCTGCCTGGATCATATAGGTTGCAATAACTTAGCCAAATGGACTGTTGGTGGTAGGGGAATGATAGGTTTGGAGCGCGTCCATTTTGGTCTAAGGGAAGGCTTCTGAAAGGTCATGTCTTGGTGAAAATCAAGTCTTGTGGGGAAAGTGCACAACCTGATCATCATGATCATCATCACGTACCGGTGGTCGAGCGTTGCGGTGGTAATGTCGGGGTCGGCCAGCAGGGTGTGGAGGTTGTTCAACCTCCTCGTCAAACAGATCGTCGTCGTCGAGGTCATAGTAGTACCCGTCGTCTGCCCCCAATGTCGCAGCAGCAGCCGTGGTGGAAGCCTGAGGTGCCTCAGCTGCAGCGGTAGCCGCCTAAGGTGCGGCGGCAGCTGAACCAGTAGTACGATCCATGATCGGAATGCGCCGTGCGCCATGCCGAGGTGCCAATGGGGCGGGTGTGGGTGTCGGCAATCTGTCCAAAACCTCCTTGAACCGAGCGTCAAGCTTGTCGTTGAAGGATTTCTCGATCCATCGATCTTGTCCATGGCGTTGGTAAGCTTGGTGTCAAACTCCTCTAGTCGTGCATCCACATCTTTAGCGCGACTGACCAATAGCTCGGAGAAGTGGGCATATAGTTCTTGGTTCGTCATTATGGCAGGGTTATGCGAAGTATCTGCCATCCACACATGGCGCACGGCGCATTCCGATCACGGGTCGGACTGCTGGTTATTCGCGCCGCACCTGACTACCGCTGCGGTGACGAACCTCGGACTTCCAATGTGCCGCTTTGCAACATTGGAGACGAACGACGGGTACTACTACGACCCCGACGACGACGATCTGTTTGACGAGGAGGTTGAACAACCTCCACAGGTTCCTGCTGGCCGTCCCCGACATTACTACCGCAACGCTCGACCACCGGTACGTGATGATGATCATGTTGCAAAGCTTAAATTAAATATTCCATCTTTTGAGGGTAAATATAATCACGATGCATATCTTACATGGGAGATAGAAGTAGAACAACGTTTTGCATGCTTAAAATATCCCGAGAATATGCGTGTCAGTGCTGCTACATGTGAATTTACTAAATTTGCTTCCCTTTGGTGGTCTGAGTATTGTCGTTTAAATCCTACTACTATTCCTAGTACTTGGACTCCTTTAAAAACTGCTATGCGTGTTCGTTTTGTACCTCCCACTTATCAACGTGATTTACTAAAGAATCTGACACGTTTAGAGCAAGGGAAAAAATTTGTAGAAGAGTATTATCAGGAATTGCAAACGGGGATGGTTCGGTGTGGTCTTGTTGAATCTAATGAACAAATGCTTGCACGTTTCTTTGGTGGATTAAACAAGGACATTCAGCACATATTAGATTATAAGGAATATAATTCTATCACTCGTTTGTTTCATCTTGCTTGCAAAGCTGAACGTGAAGTGCAGGATCGCCAAACACCATGGAGGAGGACTAATAATTCTGCAGGTCGCACATCCTCTTCAACATCCCGACAATCAGCGCCTCCTCGTGATTCGCCACCAGCTACTACCACATCCAAGGCCACCACAAGATTTCCAGCTGCTCCTCCACCATCATCCAATGCTCCTGCTCGTAGTGCATCTTCTATGGCTTCCACGGGTAAGACAAAGGATATACAATGCCGTCTTTGGGGTTTTGGTCATATTGAGAGACAGTGCACAACACAACGTGTGATGATGGTGCAAGAAGATGGTCAATACGATTCAGCGAGTGACTTCGATGAAGATACACTAGCCCTTATTTCTGCTCGAGATGGAGATAATTCTGATGCTGATGAAGAGCCAGAGGTAATGGGAGCTGAAGCTGCTGATCAATACAAGAGCTTAATTACACAACGTGTGTTGAGTGTGCAATTGAGCAAATCTGAGCAAGATCAACGCCACAACCTGTTCCAAACACGTGGTGTTGTCAAGGAAAGAGCTATACGGATCATCATTGATGGAGGGAGTTGTAATAATCTAGCCAGTGTTGAATTGGTAGAGAAGCTTGCGCTTCCAACAAGACAACGCCCACATTCATATTACATCCAATGGTTTGAGAGTTCTCGCAAGATCAAGGTAACAAGAACGGTACGCGTGCATTTTACTATTGGTACATATTCTGATTTTGTTGATTGTGATGTTGTACCTATGCAAGCTTGTTCTTTGTTACTTGGTAGACAATGGCAATTTGATAGAGAATCTGTTCATAATGGCAAAACTAATCACTATTCTCTTATGCATGATGGAAAGAAAATTGGTCTAAAACCTATGACTCCCGAACAGATTTTAAAAGATGATCTTGCTAGAGCTAGTAGAGCTAAAACTGAGGAGAAAAATAAAAGTGAGAATCAGATTGTTGCTGCAGATTTTATACCACCAAAGAACACTAAATCTGATTCTACACATGCTACTGAAATTCGTTTGAAGAGTCCATGTATGCTTGCAAATAAAATTGATATTGCTGAACTAGATGTAAACAATACTCAATGTTATGCAATTGTCTGCAAAGAGGTTTTGTTTTCATTCGAGGATATGCCTCCTTCTTTGCCACCCATTGCTAACCTTTTGCGGGAATATGAGGACGTCTTTCCCATGAGCCACGGGACTACCTCCTATTAGAGGAATTGAGCACCAAATTGATCTAATTCCTGGTGCCACATTGCCCAACCGCCCATATAGAACCAATCCGGAGGAGACAAAGGAGATACAGCAAATTCAGGAACTACTCGACAAAGATCATATTCGTGAGTCCCTTAGCCCCTGTGTTGTTCCTATTATTTTGGTACCTAAGAAAGATGGTTCTTCGCGCATGTGTACTGATTGTAGAGCTATCAATAATATTACTATTCGATATCGTCATCCTATTCCACGTTTAGATGACATGCTTGATGAGTGGCTCTACCATGTTTTCTAAAGTTGATTTGCGTAGTGGTTACCACCAGATTCGTATGAAATTAGGAGATGAATGGAAAACAGCATTTAAAACTAAGTTCGGTTTATATGAGTGGTTAGTAATGCCGTTTGGTTTAACTAATGCACCTAGCACTTTCATGAGATTAATGAACGAAGTTTTACGTGCTTTCATTGGGCGTTTGTGGTAGTATACTTTGATGATATTCTGATTTATAGCAAATCTTTAGAGGATCATTTGGACCATTTACGTGCTGTTTTCAATGCTTTACGTGATGCACGTTTGTTTGGTAACCTTGAGAAGTGCACCTTTTGCACCAATCGAGCTGCGTTTCTTGGCTATGTTGTTACATCACAGGGAATAAAAGAGGATCCAGCCACGATTGAAGCTATTGAGAATTGGCCGCTTGACCCAAGACGGTCACACAAGTGAGGAGTTTTCTTGGCCTCGCTGGTTTTTATAGGCGCTTTGTCAAAGACTTTGGATTAATTGCCCTTGCTGAATGAGCTTACCAAGAAGGATGTGCCCTTTGTTTGGGCGATGCACAACAACAGCCTTCGTCATATTGAAAGATAAGCTAACACATGCTCCCTTACTCCAACTTCCTGATTTTACTAAGACTTTTGAGCTTGAATGTGATGCTAGTGGAATTGGTTTGGGAGGGGTGTTATTACAAGAGGGAAAACCTGTTGCATATTTTAGTGAGAAATTGAGTGGGGCTAGTCTGAACTATTCTACTTATGATAAAGAATTATATGCGTTGGTTCGGACATTAGAAACTTGGCAACATTTTCTATGGCCTAAGGAATTTGTTATTCATTCTGATCATGAATCTTTGAAGCATATTCGTAGTCAAGCTAAGTTGAATCGTCGTCATGCAAAGTGGGTTGAATTTATTGAGTCTTTTCCTTATGTTATCAAACACAAAAAGGGTAAAGATAATGTTATTGCTGATGCTTTGTCACGCCGTTATGCTTTGTTATCTCAACTTGACTTCAAAATATTTGGATTGGAAACTATTAAGGAACAATATGTGCATGATGCTGAATTTAAAGATGTGTTGCAGAATTGTAGAGATGGTAGAACTTGGAACAAGTTCGTCTTCAATGATGGATTTGTGTTCCGTGCTAACAAACTATGCATTCCAGATAGCTCTGTTCGTCTTTTGTTGTTACAGGAGGCGCATGGAGGAGGATTGATGGGACACTTTGGTGTCAAGAAGACGGAGGATGTTCTTGCTGCACACTTCTTTTGGCCCCGTATGCGTCGAGATGTTGAGAGATTTGTGGCACGCTGCACTACTTGTCAAAAAGCTAAGTCTCGCCTTAATCCACATGGTTTATATATGCCTCTTCCTGTTCCTAGTGTTCCTTGGGAGGATATTTCTATGGACTTTGTTTTGGGATTACCACGAACACAGAAGGGGAGGGATAGTATTTTTGTTGTTGTGGATCGGTTTTCTAAGATGGCACACTTTATTCCTTGTCACAAAACGGATCGGTTTTCTAAGATGGCACAACCATAATACCCGAAATTTGGTAGGGCTTGCCTGGAAGTTTATATATCTTAGTATGTGTTCCCTTGCGGCCGAGGTTTGAGATGAGGCTACCTCGTGAAGATTTACCACCTATGCAGTTCCCAAGATGACAGATGGTCATGGTTGGGAGGCCAAACTAATAGGAGAGGTGCCTATACTAGGGTGTGTAATTGAAAGGTTAGGATTGATTATTCGCATACTGAGTATGGTGAATTCAGGATTGTTCCTGACGGATGTATTGAATATTGTGGTGAAAGTGTACCATCTCTGCAGAGTGTCCAACTATTCTAATAGACGCGTCCGCGGTTATGGACTGTTGGAGTGGCCATACTGTTCCGTCGTCAGATGTTTTCAAATGACTTGTGAAATGAATCATGACTTTGACTTGACCACAACAGGGTTGTGAATTTGAAAAGTGAGTTCCCACTTAGGTGTTGTAAAACCTTAAACTAGCTTTCTTTACTTCTGAACTCAGCTAGAGATAAACCTGGATTTTTGCAAAACAACCTAGATCTCAGTATTCCTACTTGAAACCTCCCTACTTGTTAGTGATAGTTTGCGAGTACTTAAAGAGTACTCATGGCTTTGTCCCTGGCTATTGTGCACAAATCTTGGGGAGCTTCTCTATTTGTTATTTAAAACACTCTTTTGCTCATATCATAATATCTTGTAGTTTCCAGTTGGACTCATTTGTTGTTTTCAAATTGGTTTGTCGAATCTTGTAAATTGCTTGCATCATTTGACTTTATTTTGGCAATCTTCGGATCCTCGATATAGTTCTACTCCCTCCCAAGTATTCATCATTGGATTTGTGCGAAAGCACACCTTTGGAGGAATTATTACTATGTTTGCCTTCTAGAACTTGTCACCCATTTCGGCAATCGATGCCAATGGGGGAGAAGTTTTAGAGGGTTTAAGGGAAGTTGGTTTATGCATTGAGTTTGTTCTTGTGCATTCGCCTCTCATGCTCTTGCATCTTTGTTGTTGCTTTGCATGTGGTATATATAGAGGAAACTCCACCAATGATAATGATTGGCAATATATGCAATGAAATTCAAGTTCATCACACATGCATAGATTGTGGGGGAGTTTGCTCTATATATAGTGGTGGTACCAATATCACATACTCTTGTAGCATTTGATATTGGTATTACCATTTTATTCATTAAAATTCCTTATATAAACCCTCTTAAAGGGATTGTCATCAATTACCAAAATGGGGGAGATTGAAAGAACATGTTGGGCCCCCATGTGTGGTTTTGGTAATTAATGACAATCTTTATGGACTAATGTGTGTATTAAGTTATACTTGTAGGATTTGTCCATTGGCATCGCTTGGAGCATGTGTTGGCTTTAAGGTCAATGAAATGCAAAGAAGATTTGTTGGGCAAGCTCAATATGCGAGGTCGATGATGAGGATTTAAGGAAGGCGTTCCATCTTGAGAAGGGAAAGATCGTCTACATCGAGTTCAAGTGGAATGCTCAAGGCAAATGATAGGGCAAAGGTGTCCGATCTTTCGATGAGATGAAGATAATCGATTTGGTGGAGTTCGGGCTTGACGATCCGACTACACGTGCGAGCACGAGCGCCAATGCAATCGCTAGGCCAATCTTGTAGAGGTCCCAACCTTTAATAAGGTAGAGATCCCTGTGTTTACAATGCTAGTCCCTGGATCAATAGCTAGCATCCACAGTTAAGATGTAATATCAAGAAACAAAGGTCATAATATAACTTTTATAACCAGGAATAACATAATTTTATTACATCTTACATAGCTCTTTTGGCTATTACATTACATTGTAGCAGAATATCTATAGGCATGGGGTCCTTCATCTTCAAAGTGCCACAGGCAAACATGTTGGTTGTAGACTTGTAATCCTAATCAATCAACTTCACTAATATCAAACAAACCTGCAACATAACAAGGTACAGCCACAAGGGTCAATACATTTGAATTGTATTGGCAAGTTTCACTACTATGTGGAATACAAGTGGATCCTATCTTTACATGCATATTTGGCTAAGTAGGGTTTTAGGCTCATTTGCAGAAAGCAATAATTTATCCTATCTTTTCAAAATGGTTTTGATCTTTTGTCAAATCTTTCTGAACTCCTTGGTAAATCCCCAAGTGTTTCTTGTCTTTGTCAAAATCTCTTGAGCTCCTTGGTAAATCCCCAAGTGCTTCAAGTTTTTATCAAAATCCCTTGATCTCCTTGGTACACCCCAAGTACTTCAAGATTTTATCTAAAACTCTTGAGCTCCTTGGTAAATCCCCAAGTGCTGCAAGCCTTTTGTTGTCACTTTAAAGTTTTGCTTTTAGAAATTGGAATGTCGAGATTTCCCATAGCTTCAAACTTTAGTTGCTCAGTATTGTCCATAACCGGGGACACGGCTAAGTACTTAGAATTTTTATCTTCTGCAGAAGTTGTACACTTTACCCACATGACACAATCTCATCTTGTTGCCACCAGTGGCCGCTGGATAAGTACTCACCAAGATGGAGTACTGGCAGATTGAGAATGTGACAAAGTCTTCCAGAGGGTCCTCCCATACACCATTGCTAGCTTGTCTTCAGGCACCAATGTAGGGTTCCTAGTTCCCTCATTTCCAGTAAACCTGAAGACCAATGCATGGGTCTTCCCAATGTAGTTGACTAAGCCAGAGCCATATTAGCATGTGGCTGTACACGAAAGCCACTGTTGGAGAAACATGTTCAATCTCTAAGTCCCTGGGTGGTTTTCTTTTGGTGCACAACACAAAGAGATTGCCATTGACATGGTTCCTTTTGTTGCCACCTTGTCCAAAACTTGAGTATCCTTGTCCACCCAGGTGGTTCATTGAGTACTTGTTTTATTATATAAAACATAAGTCTTTTCTCAACTTCATAAAAACTCCACATGTATCTCTTCTCAAAATATATAGCTTGGCTAAGCATTTCACAACTACAATGTTTTCACTAAGGAATGTATAAGGGTATCCTACTAGGATTTAGCATAGCATAAGGTATGGAAATTCTTTTAATGCATGTTTCAAAATCCACTAAGTATAATGAAAATAGTAGGACTTGGATGATAGTGTCACTTGCCTTTTTGGTAGGGAATGTTGGTTCACTTCTTGATCTTGCTAGTTTCATACTTTTCTAACTTCACCACAAATCAATCAAGTAAACACAATATCAACTAGAATTCCAACCAATATTCAAACAATTCATCACACACATAAAATCATAGGAACTAAGTCATGCATGCAAGCATGCAAAAGATAGTTTTGTTTTCAAAGGTGGTTTCTACTAGGCTCTATACTTTGTAAGGTTCAAAGTGGTCATATTCTAAAGTGGCAAAGTCATTTGCAAAAGGGTTTTACCTATAATCCATTTTTAAATGAAATCATTATTTCATGTGATGGAAAATGTTTTTAGTAAAGCAAAAATTTTATATTATTCACCAAATAAGTTGTTAGTTCACAAAACTTGGTGTTTTGGGTCAGTAGGTTTGAATCAAAACATTTTTCCAAAGGTTTTTTTCTCAAAAATCATTTCCATAACAAAACCAATATTTTTATTTGGCTAGAAATTGGCTAATTCAACTAATCAATCCTAATATTCACCAAAAACATTTTTAAATCCATAAGTTGGTTCCTAGGGTCAGTAGATTCACAACAAACCAATTTGCAAAGATTTCAACCTCAAAATCATTTTGGAATAATTTTTATAACCTAAACAAGCATACAAATGTTTCTGCAAAAACAAACATTTTACCAGAAGCTTTTTACTAAACAAATTGCATGGTTGGCTAGGGCTTGTTCCACTGATTCCATTGATATAAAATTTGCAATTTTTGGACGTGTGGATCAAAAGTTATAAGGTTTTCAAATTTGCATCTAAATCAGATTCTAAAATCTGTTTTAAAACAAAAGGCCGCCACGTGTTCTCATTAAGCGGTACCGTTCGCGGGCGCGCGCCGCTCTGTGGTTCGTTGGATCTAATCAGATCGCACGGTGCTGGTTGCGTACCCCTTCAGCATTAAGTGATCTAATCGCAGCCGCATGATCTAAATCGCACGATGCACAGCGCGTTAGCCATAGACGGGCGACGCTGGTGGCGGCTGGCGGCGGCGCGCGGTCAGACGGTGTGCTAACGGCGGTTACAGGAAGCAAAGGAGGAAACGAGGATGCTCACCGTGCTCGCGAGGTCGAGATGAAGCTCGAGGTGGTGCTGGTCCGCGGGCGCCGAGTGGGATTAATCGCCGCGGAGTGGAGCTGCCTCGCCACGCCCGTCGTCGAGGATGGTGCTACGGGTCACGAGGGAGCAAACGAAGTGCATGGTCAGACGCGCAAAGATACGGCGATGCTGCGTGCGTGATTGAGAGGGCTCTGGGTGGTTGTTTCTTACCAGGAAAACTCGCCGGAGAGAGAGGCAGACGCGGCGGCGCTCAGTCGAGGTGGTTGCCGATGCTCTGGGTCACCAGAGGAAGTGTGGCTGGGGTCAGTGGATGCGCAAAGTGAAGGAGATCCAGTGAGTGTGAACTAGAGAGGAGGGGGCGGCATGTACTCACCGAAATTGTTCGCGGAACTCGCCGGAGCAGTGAGGGCGCGGGCTCGAATTGGGGCAGCCTAGAGGTAGAGGGGGAGGGTTGTCTGGGGGAAATGAGAGAGGGGAGGGAGGCGTTTAAGCACGCGTGGTCGCAGGGGGAGTTAAAGCCGCTATCAACGCGAATTGATCGCCGGTGTTACTGGCTGCAACGGCAGGGAGTGATTTGGGGGTTGAAGACGATGAACAGGAGAGGTGGGGCCTTGCTGTCAGCGAGGGAGAGAGATAGGGAGAGGGGTCCACCGGTCAGCGTCTCTGTGGGTCAGTAAATAAGTGCGAATCGTTTTCTGCGGGGGAGAGAGGGAGTGGGCTGGTTGGGCCTTGTTGGGCTGGCCAGTTGGGCTGCTGTCTGATTCTATTTTTTTCTTTCTGAAAGCTTTATCTTTTTCTAATTCTATTTTCTGTTTTGGAATTCAAACAACAAATCAAACATTCAAATCAATTCAAAACTCCTCCAAACTTGTGTTGAGTTTTGGTTCTGTTTAACAACATAAACCAAAGTCCAAAGTCAAAAATAATATGTTTATTCTTTTGGGATCTATTTAATAACTAAATAAATAGTCCCTAGTTATTTATTCAAATAGGATTTGTTTTATTTAAAATATTTATTTGAAATCTAAATAAACCAAAAACACTTCAGTAGGTTTTGTTTGAGAATATAAAATACTTGGAAAACTTATTTAAAATAATTTAACAAGTTTTTAATGTTTTAATTAAAATGGAAAAGCCTTTACTTAAATAAAATTGGATATTAAATCCTTATTATTTTATTTATATAAACCTTTACTATTTTTATCAAATAGAAATATTTTATTTCAAAGGCTTGGCCAAGTTTTAATTTGGCTTAAAAATAAAACCTTAATTATAAATCTACCTTTGCCCTTGAAAACCAAATCTTTTTATTAAAAGATCCAAAATAGTAATTCCAAATATTTAAAACTTTCTTTAGTAATTGTTTATCTTTTTAAATCCTTTTAGGATTTATTTGATCAAAATAGGTTTGAAAGATTCCAATTGGAATTAAAAAGTTTCTTCTCACCCTGAAAATCAACAAAGTTTTATTTTATTCATTTATTTTTCACATTACAAGATTTGGAAAATCTTGGGATGTGATAGGCTACCACCCTTAAAATAAATCTCGTCCCGAGATTTGGGAAGGCTAGGGTTACAAGTAGGCTCAAAGCATCTAGGGTACTACCACCCTTAAATTTTCCAAACTAGATTACATATTGGCTTGCTTGGGATCTTGGGGAAACTTCTCTGGGCAAACATTTGCATAGTGTCCTTTGTTTCCACACTTGACACATGTGACAAGGCTGAGATCCTTCATAGGCTTGTTTATCTTGTGCTTCATCTTTTCTGGACAATTTCTTGCATAATGTCCTGGTTCTTTGCAATTGAAACATGTGATAAGCTTGAGTTCTTCACGTGTCTCTTGTGGACAGGTTGCTGCATAATGGCCTAGCTCTTTGCAGTTGTTGCACCATACTTGACCAATCTCTTTATACTTCTGTTTTTCTGGACATTCACTGGAATAGTGTCCCATTTCTTTACAATGATGACATTGCACATGGCTTTTGTCCTTCTTTTTCTTGGGTTTCTCCAAAGCTAGGAGTGCATCTAGTTCATGTTGTTCATATGTTATCTTATAGGTAGGAATGTCTACATGTTTCTTGGACCTTCTATTGCTCTTTGGAAAATTCATATGCCTCTTCTTGGGTCCTTTGAATTGGGTTGTATTGCATGGAGGTATAAGTGGAGCTTTTCCTTTGTCCTCATTCTTCTTGGTAGATTTGGATCCTTCTTGATAGTTTGCAATCATTTGTTGCACTCCACCTTGTTTCCTTTGTTCAACAATGGAATAGATGGAGCATTGGATAGGGACATGATTATTCCCTTCACATAGGTAACAAGTGGCTTGAGATGTGGGACATTGGCCAACTGGATGTTTCTCTTCACAGTTAGTGCATTGATCTCCATGCTCCTTGGAAGTGTGGTCCTTGTCTCCACAAATATTGCAAGCTTTGGTTCCCTTTAGAATAACACAAGCTCCTTTGGAAAAGTTGCTTTCCATGTTGAGCATTTGATCTGTCACCTTATGCAACATTTGGGCTTGGTTCTCCAAAATTCCTTGTAGGGTTGGATCTTCCCCACTGGTGTTGGGTATGAATTGAGCTATCATTTGGTTCAACTGGTTTTGGGTTGATATGAGTTCTCTCATGTTGTCCTCTTGGTTGGTGTTGGTGTCATCAACCTTGATGTTGGAGTTTCTTGGAGTAGTCATTTGTTTGGGTAAGATGGAGATTAGAATAGGAAAAATATTTCTAAGGATTTAATCCTAATCACACACATCACAATTCACACAAGCAATGTGCAAGCATTCACAAGCCAAACATTTCACTCAAACAATGAAATTCATGCACATTTTTAGGCAACAAAATATTTTTGTTACACCACATAAGTTGGTGTGTTTGACTTAACTATATATGGTGGTCCATCTATATGGTTAACTTGTGATCTTTCCATCCTTCTTGGTTGATTCTTCTTTTCATGAGATCATGGTTTCCTTGAGAAAATTCTTGGTCACAAAAACTTCAAAGGTGTTGATGGCTCCTTCTAAGTTGTGTTTCCTTAGACTCCAAATCTTTGAGCAAGATTTCTTGTCCTTAATGATATCCAAGGTTGAGGTCCTTGGAGAATATGCTGAAGATGTTGAAGTCATTAGAGTTGAAGAAGTTGAAGTCATTAGAGTTGAAGGTGTTGAAGTCATTAGAGTTGAAGAAGTCCTTTGCACATGGTGAAGTCCTTGGCCATGGGGTAGGTTTTTCCATCAAGTTAAAATAGAAGAGATGTAGAGTCAAAACCAAAATGGTTGAGGAAAGAGTTTACAAGATTGTTTGTAAATAAGTTTTGGAACAAATACAACTCCTATATTGCTAAGGGTTTTTGTCCAATCCTAGGTTTACAAATCCTATAGGCAACACAATGCTCTGATACCATCTGTAGAGGTCCCAACCTTTAATAAGGTAGAGATCCCTGTGTTTACAATGCTAGTCCCTGGATCAATAGCTAGCATCCATAGTTAAGATGTAATATCAAGAAACAAAGGTCATAATATAACTTTTATAACCAGGAATAACATAATTTTATTACAGCTTACATAGCTCTTTTGGCTATTACATTACATTGCAGCAGAATATCTATAGGCATGGTGATAGGGCAAAGGTGTCCGATCTTTCGATGAGATGAAGATACTCGATTTGGTGGAGTTCGGGCTTGACGATCCGACTACACGTGCGAGCACGAGCGCCAATGCAATCGCTAGGCCAATCTCCTGGAGATTACCGATCCTGCGGGAACACGATCAGCCTGACCAGCGAGGGTCTTAATTCCTACCTGAAATCGAGAACAAGTAAGAACCAATATTGCAATCAAGATATTGCGGAATTAAGAGGAAAGCTTTATTGAAGAGGTGGGATCCTGAATAGGTGCGAAGTACAAGAGGCCTCTGCGATGCTCGAGCCTTGGCGAAGTTGCGACTATGGCTAACTTAATGTCTAAACAAAATCCGAGTCTAGGGGGTCGGCTATGGGGAGTATTTAAGGGCGAAAAGGTGGGGTTTCGGCCAGCCATGGAAGTGGTGGCCGAATCCAACCCTAAAAGTCCTTTTCCCCTCAAATACGGACTCTAAAAAGTAGCTAATTAAAATCCTGCGAAAATTACATGGGCCTGGCCCAAAATAAAGGTGTCGCAGCACCATATTAAGCTATGGACGAATTCGTAAAGTATTGATCTTGAATATTTCGTCCAAGCCTTCTTTCTTCATTATGGTGGCCTCAAAGTTCCGAAATCTTCATCCGTGGCCTTCTCTTGGATCATCACATGGTTGCTGCCATCTCCATGCATGGCCATGCTCCAATGCTTGTCCCTCTCATCCATGATTGGTCCATCATTCCTAAGAGTAAGAAATATATCTGATTTAGGCAGCATCATATTCTCATGTATGTGAGGAATAGTTCCAAGAAACGAAAGTACCTGATAGTTAAGTTGTTTGGCACGAGATCTTGTGATGGGTCCTTGTATGTGTGTTGCTGTAGGTACAACGGTTGTATCAATAGTAGGGATGTCCACATCATGCTCCCCTTCTTGAATTGAAGTCGTCCTCGACGCAATCTCATCTTCCTCACCAAAGTAAGGCTTCAAATCTGCAATGTTAAATGTAGGACTAACCGTACCAAAGTCTGCAGGCAACTCAAATTTATATGCATTATCATTGATTTTCTCTAACACCTTAAAGGGACCAGCAGCACGTGGCATTAACTTAGACTTGCGTAAATCAGGAAAACGATCTTTACGCAAATGTAACCAAACAAGATCGCCAACATCAAACACAACATGCTTTCTCCCTTTATCCCCAACAAGTTTATACTTAGCATTCATGTGTTCAATGTTATCTTTAGTAGTCTTATGCAAGTTCAATATCATTTCAGCACGTTGTGTAGCATCCAAATTATGTTGCACCGAAGAAGGTAAAGGCAATAAATCAATAGGTGCACGAGGAACAAAACCATACACAATCTCAAATGGGCACATCTTTGTGGTAGAATGCAATGAACGATTATAAGCAAATTCTATATGAGGTAAACACTCTTCCCACAATTTTAAGTTCTTCTTTAAAACAGCCCGTAACATAGTAGACAAAGTTCTATTTACTACTTCAGTTTGACCATCAGTTTGGGGATGACATGTAGTACTAAAGAGCAATTTAGTCCCCAACTTAGCCCATAAACATCTCCAAAAGTGGCTAAGAAATTTAGTATCACGATCAGAGACAATAGTATTTGGCACACCATGCAAACGAACAATTTCACGAAAGAACAAATCAGCAATATGCGCAGCATCATCCGTGTTATGACAAGGAATAAAGTGTGCCATCTTAGAAAACCGATCCACAACAACAAAAATACTATCCCTCCCCTTCTGTGTTCGTGGCAATCCCAAAACAAAGTCCATAGAAATATCCTCCCAAGGAACACTAGGAACAGGAAGAGGCATATATAAACCATGTGGATTAAGGCGAGACTTAGCTTTTTGACAAGTAGTGCAGCGTGCCACAAATCTCTCAACATCTCGGCATGATACGACACGGGCCAAAAGAAGTGTGCAACAAGAACATCCTCCGTCTTCTTGACACCAAAGTGTACCATCAATCCTCCTCCATGCGCCTCCTGTAACAACAAAAGACGAACAGAGCTATCTGGAATGCATAGTTTGTTAGCACGGAACACAAATCCATCATTGAAGACGAACTTGTTCCAAGTTCTACCATCTCTACGATTCTGCAACACATCTTTAAATTCAGCATCATGCACATATTGTTCCTTAATAGTTTCCAATCCAAATATTTTGAAGTCAAGTTGAGATAACAAAGGATAACGGCGTGACAAAGCATCAGCAATACCATTATCTTTACCCTTTTTGTGTTTGATAACATAAGGAAAAGACTCAATAAATTCAACCCACTTTGCATGACGACGATTCAACTTAGCTTGACTACGAATATGCTTCAAAGATTCATGATCAGAATGAATAACAAATTCCTTAGGCCATAGATAATGTTGCCAAGTTTCTAATGTCCGAACCAACGCATATAATTCTTTATCATAAGTAGAATAGTTCAGACTAGCCCCACTCAATTTCTCACTAAAATATGCAACAGGTTTTCCCTCTTGTAATAACACCCCTCCCAAACCAATTCCACTAGCATCACATTCAAGCTCAAAAGTCTTAGTAAAATCAGGAAGTTGGAGTAAGGGAGCATGTGTTAGCTTATCTTTCAATATGACGAAGGCCCCTGTTGTGCATCGCCCCAAACAAAGGGCACATCCTTCTTGGTAAGCTCATTCAGCGGCGCGGCAATTGATCCAAAGTCTTTGACAAAGCGCCTATAAAAACCAGCGAGGCCAAGAAAACTCCTCACTTGTGTGACCGTCTTGGGCTACGGCCAATTCTCAATAGCTTCAATCTTGGCTGGATCCACTTCAATACCCTGTGATGTAACAACATAGCCAAGAAACGCAACTCGATTGGTGCAAAAGGTGCACTTCTCAAGGTTACCAAACAAACGTGCATCACGTAAAGCATTGAAAACAGCACGTAAATGGTCCAAATGATCCTCTAAAGATTTGCTATAAATCAGAATATCATCAAAGTAGACTACCACAAAACGTCCAATGAAAGCACGTAAAACTTCGTTCATTAATCGCATGAAAGTGCTAGGTGCATTAGTTAAACCAAACGGCATTACTAACCACTCATATAAACCAAACTTAGTCTTAAATGCTGTTTTCCATTCATCTCCTAATTTCATACGAATCTGGTGGTAACCACTACGCAAATCAACTTTAGAAAACATGGTAGAGCCACTCAATTCATCAAGCATGTCATCTAAACGTGGAATAGGATGACGATATCGAATAGTAATATTATTGATAGCTCTACAATCAGTACACATGCGCGAAGAACCATCTTTCTTAGGTACCAAAATAATAGGAACAACACAAGGGCTAAGGGACTCACGAATATGATCTCTGTCGAGTAGTTCCTGAATTTGGCGTTGTATCTCCTTTGTCTCCTCTGGATTGGTTCTATATGGCGCGCGGTTGGGCAACGTGGCACCAGGAATTAGATCAATTTGGTGCTCAATTCCTCTAATAGGAGGTAGTCCTGGTGGCAGCTCAGCGGGAAAGACGTCCTCATATTCCTGCAAAAGGTTAGCAATAGCGGGTGGCAAAGAAGGAGGCATATCGTCAAATGAAAACAGAACCTCTTTGCAGACAATTGCATAACATTGAGTATTGTTTACATCTAGTTCAGCAATATCAATTTTATTTGCAAGCATACATGGACTCTTCAAACGAATTTCAGTAGCATGTGTAGAATCAGATTTAGTGTTCTTTGGTGGTATAAAATCTGCAGCAACGATCTGATTCTCACTTTTATTTTTCTCCTCAGTTTTAGCTCTACTAGCTCTAGCAAGATCATCTTTTAAACTCTGTTCGGGAGTCATAGGTTTTAGACCAATTTTCTTTCCATCATGCATAAGAGAATAGTGATTAGTTTTGCCATTATGAACAGATTCTCTATCAAATTGCCATGGTCTACCAAGTAACAAAGAACAGGCTTGCATAGGTACAACATCACAATCAACAAAATCAGAATATGTACCAATAGTAAAATGCACGGGTACCGTTCTTGTTACCTTGATCTTGCGAGAACTCTCAAACCTTTGGATGTAATATGAATGTGGGCGTTGTCTTGTTGGAAGCGCAAGCTTCTCTACCATGTCAACACTGGCCAGATTATTACAACTCCCTCCATCAATGATGATCTGTATAGCTCTATCCTTGACAACACCACGTGTTTGGAACAGGTTGTGGCGTTGATCTTGCTCAGATTTGCTCAATTGCACACTCAACACACGTTGTGTAATTAAGCTCCTGTATTGATCAGCAGCTTCAGCTCCCATTACCTTTGTCTCTTCATCAGCATCAGAATTGTCTCCATCTCGAGCAGAAATAAGGGCTAGTGTATCTTCATCAAAGTCACTTGCTGAATCGTACTGACCATCTTCTCGCACCATCATCACACGTTGTTTTGTGCACTGTCTCTCAATATGACCAAAACCCCAACACTTGCGGCATTGTATATCCTTTGTCTTACCCGTGGAAGCCATAAAAGATGCACTACGAGCAGGAGCATTGGATGATGGTGGAGGAGCAGCTGGAAATCTTGTGGTGGCTTAGGATGTGGTAGTAGCTGGTGGCGAATCACGAGGTGGCGCTGATTGTCGGGATGTCCAAGTGGATGTGCGACCTGCAGAATTATTAGTCCTCCTCCATGGTGTTTGGCGATCCTGCACTTCACGTTCAGCGAGTGATAGAATTATATTCCTTATAATCTAAGATGTGCTGAATGTCCTTGTTTAATCCACCAAAGAAACGTGCAAGCATTTGTTCATTAGATTCAACAAGACCACACCGACCATCCCCGTTTGCAATTCCTGATAATACTCTTCTACAGAATTTTTCCCTTGCTCTAAACGTGTCAGATTCTTTAGTAAATCACGTTGATAAGTAGGAGGTACAAAACGAACACGCATAGCAGTTTTTAAAGCAGTCCAAGTACTAGGAATAGTAGTAGGATTTAAACGACAATACTCAGACCACCAAAGGGAAGCAAATTTAGTAAATTCACATGTAGCAGCACTAACACGCATATTCTCAGGATATTTTAAGCATGCAAAACGTTGTTCTACTTCCATCTCCCATGTAAGATATGCATCAGGATTATATTTACCCTCAAAAGATGGAATATTTAATTTAAGCTTTGCAACATGATCATCATCACGCATCGTGGGCGAGCGTTGCGGTAATAATGTCGGGGACGGCCAGCAGGTACCTGTGGAGGTTGTTCAACCTCGTCGTCAAACAGGTCGTCGTCGTCGTGGTCGTAGTAGTACCCGTCGTCTGTCCCCAATGTCGCAGCAGCAGCCACGGCGGAAGTCTGGGGAGCGTCAGCCGCAGCGGTAGCCGCCGGGGGTGCGGCTGCAGCTGAACCAGCAGTCCGACCCGTGATCGGAATGCGCCGTGCGCCATGTGTGGGTGCTGGTGCGGGTGCGGGCAATCGGTTCAAAAGCTCCTTGAACCGAACGTCAAGCTTGGCATTGAAGGATTTCTCGAGTCCATCGATCTTGTCCACGGCGTTGGTGAGCTTGGTGTCAAACTCCCCGAGGCGCGTATCCACGTCTTCAGCGCGACTGACCAAGAGCGCGGAGAAGTGGGCATGTAGTTCTTCGTTCATCATTGTGGCAGGGTTCCGCGAAGTATCTGTCATGGTTAGCACTTAAAAAGCACAGGTATATAGTACGGAAATATGGTGGAAGTCACGTGTAATCCGTCAAGCAATATACGAAGCTCTTACAAGTTCTTACCAAACAGCAGGAAAAGGCGATGTGCAACCGCGAGGATCAGCGGGTCCAGAGATTGAACCAAGCGATTACCAGGAGTCGAGACACCGCACGTGGAGAATATCTGTGGAGCTCTGGGAAGGCTTAGCAAGGGGGGTTAGCAATTATCAAAACAGCAATGCAAAAGTTGAAAGAATGCTCAACGACGGTACTGTGCTGGTCCTAGGCTAGACCGTACTAGAAACGCGAGCCTAGATCACCAACGATGTCACGACGCGACACAACAAGCACTGTATGATGATATGGCACCCTGAAAAGCGAACCGAGATGCAGAAAATCACTATGATGGCGAGTGCCTAGAACTGATCTACGGGGTCTAAAAATAGGTTATCCCAAAAAAAAAATTCGAAATTTTTTATTTTGCTCCGGAAAGCGCGCCGGCGCCAAAAAAATATCGCTATAACGGCGATGGAGAAAAGTGATCCCCGGGGTCAAAAACTAGTACAGCCAGAAAAAAATTTCGGAGGCGGTTCCAGACTTTTTTTTTGCTCTCCTTCTAGACTTACGACCGGACTCGGAGCTCGACACGGACTTTAGCTTAACACGGAAACAACAAAGAAGGAGAGTAAAAAGAAATAAGTAGGAACAATAACTCTACTCGGACTCGTACCACAGCAGGAAAACTGATCGGATCTGTCATGCGTAGGAAGGCGGTGACGGAGTATTAGGGTTTATGGTGGGTGGTATATGGCGGAATATGGTGGCGGAATATGGTGGCGGTGATCGGCGAGTGTGGCGGTGACTACTATGATCAGAACTCGAAACTCTAAGGGACGAGACACTAAGACCAGCAACTCGACGCGACGATGTAGAAACAAATTCAACAATGCAAAAACTGAAAAGATAATGCGAGGCGTAGATTTGTTATTGGATTGATCTAAACTATAACTGTGTTTTTGGTTTTTCGGGTTATAGGTAAAAACAGATCTAATCTATGAAAACAGTAAAATCTCACCGAGCAACCTGAAATCTGATACCACTTGATAGGGCAAAGGTGTCCGATCTTCGATGAGATGAAGATAGTCGATTTGGTGGAGTTCGGCTTGACGATCCTACTACACGCGGCGAGCACGAGCGCCAATGCAATCGCTAGGCCAATCTCCTGGAGGTTACCGATCCTGCGGAACACGATCACCGACCAGCGAGGGTCTTAATTCCTACCTGAAATCGAGAACAAGTAAGAACCAATATTGCAATCAAGATATTGCGGAATTAAGAGGAAAGCTTTATTGAAGAGGTGGGATCCTGAATAAGTGCGAAGTACACGAGGCCTCTCATGACGCCGAGCCTTGGCGGTTACACTATGGCTAACTTAATGTCTAAACAAAATCCAAGTCTAGGGTCGGCTATGGGGAGTATTTAAGAGGCGAAAGTGGGGTTTCGCCAGCCATGGAAGTGGTGGCGAATCCAACCCTAAAAGTCCTTTCCCTCAAATCTGGACTCTAAAAGTAGCTAATTAAAATCCTGCGAAAATTACATGGGCCTGGCCCAAAATAAAGGTGTCGCAGCACCATATTAAGCTATGGACGAATTCGTAAAGTATTGATCTTGAATATTTCGTCCAAGCCTTCTTTCTTCATTATGGTGGCCTCAAAGTTCTGAAATCTTCATCCGTGGCCTTCTCTTGGATCATCACATGGTTGCTGCCATCTCTATGCATGGCCATGCTCCAATGCTTGTCCCTCTCATCCATGCTTGGTCCATCATTCCTAAGAGTAAGAAATATATCTGATTTAGGCAACATCATATTCTCATGTATGTGAGGAATAGTTCCAAGAAACGAAAGTATCTGATAGTTAAGTTGTTTGGCATGAGATCTTGTGATGGGTCCTTGTATGTGTGTTGCTGTAGGTACAACGGTTGTATCAATAGTAGGGATGTCCACATCACATGGGGTCCTTCATCTTCAAAGTGCCACAGGCAAACATGTTGGTTGTAGACTTGTAATCCTAATCAATCAACTTCACTAATATCAAACAAACCTGCAACATAACAAGTTACAGCCACAAGGGTCAATACATTTGAATTGTATTGGCAAGTTTCACTACTATGTGGAATACAAGTGGATCCTATCTTTACATGCATATTTGGCTAAGTAGGGTTTTAGGCTCATTTGCAGAAAGCAATAATTTATCCTATCTTCTCAAAATGGTTTTGATCTTTTGTCAAATCTTTCTGAACTCCTTGGTAAATCCCCAAGTGTTTCTTGTCTTTGTCAAAATCTCTTGAGCTCCTTGGTAAATCCCCAAGTGCTTCAAGTTTTTATCAAAATCCCTTGAGCTCCTTGGTACACCCCAAGTACTTCAAGATTTTATCTAAAAGTCTTGAGCTCCTTGGTAAATCCCCAAGTGCTGCAAGCCTTTTGTTGTCACTTTAAAGTTTTGCTTTTAGAAATTGGAATGTCGAGATTTCCCATAGCTTCAAACTTTAGTTGCTCAGTATTGTCCATAACCGGGGACACGGCTAAGTACTTAGAATTTTTATCTTCTGCAGAAGTTGTACACTTTACCCACATGACACAATCTCATCTTGTTGCCACCGGGTCATTGGATAAGTACTCACCAAGATGGAGTCTTGGCAGATTGAGAATGTGACAAAGTCTTTCCAGAGGGTCCTCCCATACACCATTGCTAGCTTGTCTTCAGGCACCAATGTAGGGTTCCTAGTTCCTCATTTCAGAAACACAAGACCAATGCATGGGTCTTCCCAATGTAGTTGACTAAGCCAGAGCCATATTAGCATGTGGCTGTACACGAAAGCCACTGTTGGAGAAACATGTTCAATCTCTAAGTCCCTAGGTGGTTTTCTTTTGGTGCACAACACAAAGAGATTGCCATTGACATGGTTCCTTTTGTTGCCACCTTGTCCAAAACTTGAGTATCCTTGTCCATCCAGGTGGTTCATTGAGTACTTGTTTTATTATATAAAACATAAGTCTTTTCTCAACTTCATAAAAACTCCACATGTATCTCTTCTCAAAATATATAGCTTGGCTAAGCTTTTCACAACTACAATGTTTTCACTAAGGAATGTATAAGGGTATCCTATTAGGATTTAGCATAGCATAAGGTATGGAAATTCTTTTAATGCATGTTTCAAAATCCACTAAGTATAATGAAAATAGTAGGACTTGGATGATAGTGTCACTTGCCTTTTTGGTAGGGAATGTTGGTTCACTTCTTGATCTTGCTAGTTTCACACTTTTCTAACTTCACTACAAATCAATCAAGTAAACACAATATCAACTAGCATTCCAACCAATATTCAAACAATTCATCACACACATAAAATCATAGGAACTAAGTCATGCATGCAAGCATGAAAAGATAGTTTTGTTTGCAAAGGTGGTTTCTACTAGGCTCTATACTTTGTAAGGTTCAAAGTGGTCATATTCTAAAGTGGCAAAGTCATTTGCAAAAGGGTTTTACCTATAATCCATTTTTAAATGAAATCATTATTTCATGTGATGGAAAATGTTTTTAGTAAATCAACAATTTTATATTGTTCACCAAATAAGTTGTTAGTTCACAAAACTTGGTGTTTTGGGTCAGTAGGTTTGAATCAAAACATTTTTCCAAAGGTTTTTTCTCAAAAATCATTTCCATAACAAAACCAATATTTTTATTTGGCTAGAAATGGGCTAATTCAACTAATCAATCCTAATCTTCACCAAAAACATTTTTAAATCCATAAGTTGGTTCCTAGGGTCAGTAGGTTCACAACAAACCAATTTGCAAAGATTTCAACCTCAAAATCATTTTGGAATAATTTTTATAACCTAAACAAGCATACAAATGTTTCTGCAAAAACAAACATTTTACCAGAAGCTTTTTACTAAACAAATTGCATGGTTGGCTAGGGCTTGTTCCACTGATTCCATTGATATAAAATTTGCAATTTTTGGACGTGTGGATCAAAAGTTATAAGGTTTTCAAATTTGCATCTAAATCAGATTCTAAAATCTGTTTTAAAACAAAGGCTGGCCACGCGGCGTGTTCTCATTGGGCGGTACCGGTTCGCGCGGATTGCGCTTTGTGGTTCGTTGGATCTAATCAGATCGCACGGCGCTGGTTGCGTACCCCTTCAGCGTTAAGTGATCTAATCACAGCCGCAGGATCTAAATCGCACGATGCACAGCGCGTTAGCCATAGACGCGACGTATGGTGGCGGCGGCGCCGCGATCGACGTGTGCTAACGGCGGTTACAGGAAGCAAAGGAGGAAACGAGGATGCTCACCGTGCTCGCGAGGTCGAGATGAAGCTCGAGGTGGTGCTGGTCTGGCGAGGGGCGCACTGGAGTGGGATTAATCGCTCGCCGGAGTGGAGCTGTGCCTCGGCCACGCTCTGTCATCGTCGAGGATGGTGCTACGGGTCACGAGGGAGCAAACGAAGTGCATGGTCAGACGCGCAAAGATACGGCGATGCTGCGTGCGTGATTGAGAGGGCTCTGGGTGGTTGTTTCTTACCAGGAAAACTCGCCGGAGGGAGAAGCAGACGCGGCGGCGCTCAGTCGAGGTGGTTGCCGATGCTCTGGGTCACCAGAGGAAGTGTGGCTGGGGTCAGTGGATGCGCAAAGTGAAGGAGATCCAGTGAGTGTGAACTAGAGAGGAGGGGGCGGCGTGTACTCACCGGAATTGTTCGCGGAACTCGCCGGAGCAGTGAGGGCGCGGGCTCGAATTGGGGCAGCCTAGAGGCAGAGGGGGAGGGTTGTCTCGGGGAAATGAGAGAGGGGAGGGAGGCGTTTAAGCACGCGTGGTCGCAGGGGGAGTT
Source organism: Avena insularis (assembly GCA_023614405.1). NCBI lineage: Eukaryota > Viridiplantae > Streptophyta > Magnoliopsida > Poales > Poaceae > Avena > Avena insularis. The sequence goes on from JAJUPC010000261.1 coordinate 165,565, forward strand.
AAAGCCGCTATCAACGCGAATTGATCGCCGGCATTACTGGCTGCAACGACAGGGAGTGATTTAGGGGTTGAAGACGATGAACAGGAGAGGTGGGGCCTTGCTGTCAGCGAGGGAGAGAGATAGGGAGAGGGGTCCACCGGTCAGCGTCTCTGTGGGTCAGTAAATAAGTACGAATCGTTTTCTACGGGGGAGAGAGGGAGTGGGCTGGTTGGGCCTTGTTGGGCTGGCCAGTTGGGCTGCTGTCTGATTCTATTTTTTTCTTTCTGAAAGCTTTATCTTTTTCTAATTCTATTTTCTGTTTTGGAATTCAAACAACAAATCAAACATTCAAATCAATTCAAAACTCCTCCAAACTTGTGTTGAGTTTTGGTTCTGTTTAACAACATAAACCAAAGTCCAAAGTCAAAAATAATATTTTTTATTCTTTTGGGATCTATTTAATAACTAAATAAATAGTCCCTAGTTATTTATTCAAATAGGATTTGTTTTATTTGAAATCTAAATAAACCAAAAACACTTCAGTAGGTTTTGTTTGAGAATATAAAATACTTGGAAAACTTATTTAAAATAATTTAACAAGTTTTTAATGTTTTAATTAAAATGGAAAAGCCTTTACTTAAATAAAATTGGATATTAAATCCTTATTATTTTATTTATATAAACCTTTACTATTTTTATCAAATAGAAATATTTTATTTCAAAGGCTTGGCCAAGTTTTAATTTGGCTTAAAAATAAAACCTTAATTATAAATCTACCTTTTGCCCTTGAAAACCAAATCTTTTTATTAAAAGATCCAAAATAGTAATTCCAAATATTTAAAACTTTCTTTAATAATTGTTTATCTTTTTAAATCCTTTTAGGATTTATCTGATCAAAATAGGTTTGAAAGATTCCAATTTGAATTAAAAAGTTTCTTCTCACCCTGAAAATCAACAAAGTTTTATTTTAGTCATTTATTTTTCACATTACAAGATTTGGAAAATCTTGGGATGTGACAAATCTCCAGGAGATTACCGATCCTGCGGGAACACGATCAGCCTGACCAGCGAGGGTCTTAATTCCTACCTGAAATCGAGAACAAGTAAGAACCAATATTGCAATCAAGATATTGCGGATTAAGAGGAAAGCTTTATTGAAGAGGTGGGATCCTGAATAGGTGCGAATTACAAGAGGCCTCTGCGACGCTCGATTCTTGGTGAAGTTGCGATTATGGCTAACTTAATGTCTAAACAAAATCCGAGTCTAGGGGGTCGGCTATGGGGAGTATTTAAGGGCGAAAAGGTGGGGTTTCGGCCAGCCATGGAAGTGGTGGCCTAATCCAACCCTAGAAGTCCTTTTCCCCTCAAATACGGACTCTAAAAAGTGGCTAATTAAAATCCTGCGAAAATTACATGGGCCTGGCGCAAAGTAAAAGGTGTCGCAGCACCATATTAAGCTATGGATGAATTCGTGAAGTATTGATCTTGAATATTTCGTCCAAGCCTTCTTTCTTCACTATGGTGGCCTCAAAGTTCTGAAATCTTCATCCGTGGCCTTCTCTTGGATCATCACACGCTTGCTGCCATCTCCATGCATGGCCATGCTCCAATGCTTGTCCCTCTCATGCATGCTTGGTCCATCATTCCTAAGAGTAAGAAATACATCTGATTTAGGCAGCATCATATTCTCATTTATGTGAGGAATAGTTCCAAGAAACGAAAGTACCTGATAGTTAAGTTGTTTGGCACGAGATCTTGTGATGGGTCCTTGTATGTGTGTTGCTGTAGGTACAACTGTTGTATCAATAGAAGGGATGTCCACATCATGCTCCCCTTCTTGAATTGAAGTCGTCCTCGACGCAATCTCATCTTCCTCACCAAAGTAAGGCTTCAAATCTGCAATGTTAAACGTAGGACTAACCGTACCAAAGTCTGCAGGCAACTCAAGTTTATATGCATTATCATTTATTTTCTCTAACACCTTAAAGGGACCAGCAACACGTGGCATTAACTTAGACTTGCATAAATCAGGAAAATGATCTTTTCGCAAATGTAACCAAACAAGATCGCCAACATCAAACACAACATGCTTTCTCCCTTTATCCCCAGCAAGTTTATACTTAGCATTCATGTGTTCAATTTTATCTTTAGTAGTCTTATGCAAGTTTAATATCATTTCAGCATGTTGTGTAGCATCCAAATTATGTTGCACCGAAGAAGGTAAAGGCAATAAATCAATAGGTGCACGAGGAACAAAACCATACACAATCTCAAATGGGCACATCTTTGTGGTAGAATGCAGAGAACGATTATAAGCAAATTCTATCTGAGGTAAACACTCTTCCCACAATTTTAAGTTCTTCTTTAAAACAGCCCGCAACATAGTAGACAAAGTTCTATTTACTACTTCAGTTTGACAATCCGTTTGGGGATGACATGTAGTACTAAAGAGCAATTTAGTCCCCAACTTAGCCCATAAACATCTCCAAAAGTGGCTAAGAAATTTAGTATCACGATCAGAGACAACAGTATTTGGCACACCATGCAAACGAACAATTTCACGAAAGAACAAATCAGCAATATGCGCAGCATCATCCGTTTTATGACAAGGAATAAAGTGTGCCATCTTAGAAAACCGATCCACAACAACAAAAATGCTAAGCCTCCCCTTCTGTGTTCGTGGCAATCCCAAAACAAAGTCCATAGAAATATCCTCCCAAGGAACACTAGGAACAGGAAGAGGCATATATAAACCATGTGGATTAAGGCGAGACTTAGCTTTTTGACAAGTAGTGCAGCGTGCCACAAATCTCTCAACATCTCGACGCATACGTGGCCAAAAGAAGTGTGCAACAAGAACATCCTTCGTCTTCTTGACACCAAAGTGTCCCATCAATCCTCCTCCATGCGCCTCCTGTAACAACAAAAGACGAACAGAACTATCTGGAATGCATAGTTTGTTAGCACGGAACACAAATCCATCATTGGGGACGAACTTGTTCCAAATTCTACCATCTCTACAATTCTGCAACACGTCTTTAAATTCAACGTCATGCACATATTGTTCCTTAATAGTTTCCAATCCAAATATTTTGAAGTCAAGTTGAGATAACAAAGCATAACGGCGCGACAAAGCATCAGCAATAATATTATCTTTACCCTTTTTGTGTTTGATAACATAAGGAAAAGATTCAATAAATTCAACCCACTTTGCATGACGACGATTCAACTTAGCTTGACTACGAATATGCTTCAAAGATTCATGATCAGAATGAATAACAAATTCCTTAGGCCATAGATAATGTTGCCAAGTTTCTAATGTCCGAACCAACGCATATAATTCTTTATCATAAGTAGAATAGTTCAGACTAGCCCCACTCAGTTTCTCACTAAAATATGCAACAGGTTTTCCCTCTTGTAATAACACCCCTCCCAAACTAATTCCACTAGCATCACATTCAAGCTCAAAAGTCTTAGTAAAATCAGGAAGTTGGAGTAAGGGAGCATGTGTTAGCTTATCTTTCAATATGACGAAGGCCTGTTGTTGTGCATCGCCCCAAACAAAGGGCACATCCTTCTTGGTAAGCTCATTCAGCGGCGCGGCAATTGATCCAAAGTCTTTGACAAAGCGCCTATAAAAACCAGCGAGGCCAAGAAAACTCCCCACTTGTGTGACCGTCTTGGGCTGCGGCCAATTCTCAATAGCTTCAATCTTGGATGGATCCACTTCAATACCCTGTGATGTAACAACATAGCTAAGAAACACAACTCGATTGGTGCAAAAGGTGCACTTCTCAAGGTTACCAAACAAACATGCATCACGTAAAGCATTGAAAACAACACATAAATGGTCCAAATGATCCTCTAAAGATTTGCTATAAATCAGAATATCATCAAAGTAGACTACCACAAAACGTCCAATGAAAGCACGTAAAACTTCATTCATTAATCTCATGAAAGTGCTAGGTGCATTAGTTAAACCAAACGGCATTACTAACCACTCATATAAACCGAACTTAGTTTTAAATGTTGTTTTCCATTCATCTCCTAATTTCATACGAATCTGGTAACCACTCATAAATCAACTTTAGAAAACATGGTAGAGCCACTCAATTCATCAAGCATGTCATCTAAACGTGGAATAGGATGACGATATCGAATAGTAATATTATTGATAGCTCTACAATCAGTACACATGCGCGAAGAACCATCTTTCTTAGGTACCAAAATAATAGGAACATCATAGGGGCTAAGGGACTCACGAATATGATCTCTGTCGAGTAGTTCCTGAATTTGGCGTTGTATCTCCTTTGTCTCCTCTGGATTGGTTCTATATGGCGCGCGGTTGGGCAACGTGGCACCAGGAATTAGATCAATTTGGTGCTCAATTCCTCTAATAGGAGGTAGTCCTGGTGGCAGCTCAGCGGGAAAGACGTCCTCATATTCCTGCAAAAGGTTAGCAATAGCGGGTGGCAAAGAAGGAGGCATATCCTCAAATGAAAACAAAACCTCTTTGCAGACAATTGCATAACATTGAGTATTGTTTACATATAGTTCATCAATATCAATTTTGTTTGCAAGCATACATGGACTCTTCAAACGAATTTCAGTAGCATTTGTAGAATTAGATTTAGTGTTCTTTGGTGGTATGAAATCTGCAGCAACAATCTGATTCTCACTTTTATTTTTCTCCTCAGTTTTAGCTCTACTAGCTCTAGCAAGATCATCTTTTAAAATCTGTTCGGGAGTGATAGGTTTTTGACCAATTTTCTTTCCATCATGCATAAGAGAATAATGATTAGTTTTGCCATTATGAACAGATTCTCTATCAAATTGACATGGTCTACCAAGTAACAAAGAACAAGCTTGCATAGGTACAACATCACAATCAACAAAATCAGAATATGTACCAATAGTAAAATGCACACGTACTGTTCTTGTTACCTTGATCTTGCAAGAACTCTCAAACCATTGGATGTAATATGAATGTGGGCGTTGTCTTGTTGGAAGCGCAAGCTTCTCTACCATGTCAACACTGGCCAGATTATTACAACTCCCTCCATCAATGATGATTCGTATAGCTCTTTCCTTGAGAACACCACGTGTTTGGAACAGGTTGTGGCGTTGATCTTGCTCAGATTTGCTCAATTGCACACTCAACACACGTTGTGTAATTTAGCTCTTGTATTGATCAGCAGCTTCAGCTCCCATTACCTCTGTCTCTTCATCAGCATCAGAATTGTCTCCATCTCGAGCAGAAATAAGGGCTAGTGTATCTTCATCAAAGTCACTCGCTGAATCGTATTGACCATCTTCTCGCACCATCATCACACGTTGTGTTGTGCACTGTCTCTCAATATGACCAAAACCCCAGCACTTGCGGCATTGTATATCCTTTGTCTTACCCGTGGAAGCCATAGAAGATGCGCTACGAGCAGGAGCATTGGATGATGGTGGAGGAGCAGCTGGAAATCTTGTGGGGGCCTTGGATGTGGTAGCTGGTGGCGAATCACGAGAGGCTGATTGTCGGGATGTCCAAGTGGATGTGACCTGAATTATTAGTCCTCCTCCATGTGTTTGGCGATCCTGCACTTCACGTTCAGCTTTGCAAGAAAGATGAAACAAGCAGTGATAGAATTATATTCCTTATAATCTAATATGCTGAATGTCCTTGTTTAATCCACCAAAGAAAGCGTGCAAGCATTTGTTCATTAGATTCAACAAGACCACACCGAACCATCCCGTTTGCAATTCTGATAATACTCTTCTACAGAATTTTTCCCTTGCTCTAAGCGTCGATTCTTTAGTAAATCACGTTGATAAGTGGGAGGTACAAAAGCGAACACGCATAGCAGTTTTAAAGCAGTCAAGTACTAGGAATAGTAGTAGGATTTAAACGACAATACTCAGACCACCAAAGGGAAGCAAATATAGTAAATTCACATGTAGCAGCACTAACACGCATATTCTCAGTATATTTTAAGCATGCAAAACATTGTTCTACTTCCATCTCCCATGTAAGATATGCATCAGGATTATATTTACCCTCAAAAGATGGAATATTTAATTTAAGCTTTGCAACATGATCATCATCACGTACCGGTGGTCGAGCGTTGCGATAGTAATGTCGGGGACGGCCAGCAGGTACCTGTGGAGGTTGTTCAACCTCCTCGTCGAATAGATCGTCGTCGTCGGGGTCGTAGTAGTACCCGTCGTCTATCCCTAATGTCGCAGCAGCAGCCGCGGCGGAAGTCGAGTCGTCGAGGTGCGTCTTGATAGCTGTTCAAAAGCTCCTTGAACCGAGCGTCAAGCTTGGCGTTGAAGGATTTCTCGAGTCCATCGATCTTGTCCCGGCGTTGGTGAGCTTGGTGTCAAACTCCCCTAAGCGGCGTATCCACGTCTTGAGACGATCGACCAAGAGCGCGGAGAAGTGGGCATGTAGTTATTCGTACTTCATTGTGGCGGGGTTCATGAAGTATCTGTCATGGTTAGTCCTTAAAAGCAGGTATATAAATGCGGAAATATGGTGGAAGTCACGCGTAATCCGTCAAGCAATATACGAAGCTCTTACAAGTTCTTACCAAACAGCAGGAAAAGGCGATATGCAACCGCGAGGATCAGTGGGTCCATAGATTGAACCAAGCGATTACCAGGAGTCAAGACACCGCACATGGAGAATATCTATGGAGCTCTGGGAAGGCTTAGCAAGGGGGGTTAGCAATTATCAAAACAACAATGCAAAAGTTGAAAGAATGCTCAACGATGGTACTGTGCTGGTCCTAGGCTAGACCGTACTAGAGACGCGAGCCTAGATCACCAACGATGTCACGACGCGACACAACAAGCAATGTATGATGATATGGCACCCTGAAAAGCGAACCGAGATGCAGAAAATCACTATGATGGCGAGTGTCTAGAACTGATCTCTGAGGTCTAAAATAGGTTAGCCCAAAAACATTTAATTTTTTTTATTTTGCTCGGAAAGCCTTGGCGCCAAAAAAATATCGCTATAACGGCCGATGGAGAAAAGTGATCCCCGGGGTCGAAAACTAGTATAGCCAGAAATTTTTTTCGGAGGCGGTTCCAGACTTACGACCGGACTCAGAGCTCGACACGGACTTTAGCTTAACACGGAAACAACAAGAAAGGAGAGTAAAAAGAAATAACCAGGGAACAATAACTCTACTTGGACTCGTATCGCGGCAGGAAAACTGATCAGATCTGTGTCGCGGTAGGAAGGCGGTCGCGGCAGGAAAACTGATCAGATCAGATCTGTGTCGCGGTAGGAGTGTTTAGGGTTTATGGTGACTGGGTATATGGCGGCGGAATATGGTGGCGGTGATCGGCGAGTGTGGCGGTGACTACTATGATCAGAACTCGAAACTCTAAGGGACGAGACACTAAGACCAGCAACTCGACGCGACGATGTAGACACAAATTCAACAATGCAAAAACTGAAAAGATAATGTGAGGCGTAGATTGGTTATGGGATGGATCTAAACTCTAACTGTGTTTTTGACTTTTTCGTGGGTTATAGGTAAAAACAGATCTAATCTACGAAAACAGTAAAATCTCACCGAGCAACCTGAAATCTGATACCACTTGATAGGGCAAGGTGTCCGATCTTTCGATGAGATGAAGATAATCGATTTGGTGGAGTTCGGGCTTGACGATCCGACTACACGTGCGAGCACAAGCGCCAATGCAATCGCTAGGCCAATCTCCTGGAGGTTACCGATCCTGCGGGAACACGATCAGCCTGACCAGCGAGGGTCTTAATTCCTACCTGAAATCGAGAACAAGTAAGAACCAATATTGCAATCAAGATATTGCGGATTAAGAGGAAAGCTTTATTGAAAAGGTGGGATCCTTAATAGGTGCGAAGTACAAGAGGCCTCTGCGACGCTCGAGCCTTGGCGAAGTTGCGACTATGGCTAACTTAATGTCTAAACAAAATCCGAGTCTAGGGGGTCGGCTATGGGGTGTATTTAAGGGCGAAAAGGTGGGGTTTCGGCCAGCCATGGAAGTGGTGGCCGAATCCAACCCTAGAAGTCCTTTTCCCCTCAAATACGGACTCTAAAAAGTGGCTAATTAAAATCCTGCGAAAATTACATGGGCCTGGCCCAAAGTAAAAGGTGTCATGCACCATATTAAGCTATGGACGAATTCGTGAAGTATTGATCTTGAATATTTCGTCCAAGCCTTCTTTCTTCACTATGGTGGCCTCAAAGTTCTGAAATCTTCATCCGTGGCCTTCTCTTGGATCATCACACGCTTGCTTCCATCTCCATGCATGGCCATGCTCCAATGCTTGTCCCTCTCATCCATGCTTGGTCCATCATTCCTAAGAGTAAGAAATACATCTGATTTAGGCAGCATCATATTCTCATTTATGTGAGGAATAGTTCCAAGAAACGAAAGTACCTGATAGTTAAGTTGTTTGGCACGAGATCTTGTGATGGGTCCTTGTATGTGTGTTGCTGTAGGTACAACGGTTGTATCAATAGAAGGGATGTCCACATCAACATGCCCAGATTTCCTGCCTTGAATTCTTTGCTCGTCCTGGCACTTGTGTCCGGTAGTACCGGACCGGTCCGAAAAACACCCCAAACGGCTAGTTTTTCTGGGCCCCTATTTAAGGCTTTGCCCTTTTTCAGTTTAGTGAGCTCCTCTATTATCTATTAGGCTAAACTTTGTCCACGCTTGCTCTAGATCTTGAAGCTTGCCTAATCTTTTCCCTCCGATGATTCTTGCCCATATTTGAGTGGAAGAGAGAGATCTAGCCCCACATTTTGACCTAACCGATTCATCTCTTTGTGAGTGCATCTTTGGGGATCTAGATTTTGGGGGATTTTGTGTCTCTCTTTGATTCCTCCTCTCTTGTTTCCCCAATAGCTTTAGTAGCTTTGTTGGAACTTGAGAGTGAGGGATTTGAGCACCTTTGTGGTGTTCTTGCCATTTGCATTTGGTGCATCGGTTTGAGTTCTCCTCGGAGGATTTGGTTTGATTTACTCATTGGAGCATGTCCCTCTTGGGTTCTTGGAACCCTAGACGGTTTGTAGCCTTGGTGGCATTGTGGCCTTTTTTGGCATTTGTTGGGAGCCTCCAATTGAGTTGTAGAGAAGTGCCCCAATCTTGTGAGAGGTTCCGGTTGCCACCGACAAGTGCACCGATAGTGGAAGCGTGGATCGATCCCATTGGGGTGAGATTCACCGGAGAATAAGGGAGGCCTTTTGTGGCGTTGGTGGTTTGATACCACCCCCTCTCCAAACGAGACGTACTCCATGTTGGGAGGAACTTGGTAAAATATCGGTGTCCCCGCGTGCCTCGGTTATCTCTATACCCGAGCTCTTTACTTATGCACTTTACATTGTGATAGCCTTCGTGCTTGAAGTAATCTATATCTTGCTATCACATTGTTGCTTGTATTGCCTAGCATAAGTTGTTGGTTCACATAGGTGAACCTTAGTTGTTTCTAGGTTGTGCTTAACAAAGTAAACACTAGTTTTATTCCGCCTTTGTTGAGCCTCTCTAGGAAAAGTTTTAATCGCCTATTCACCCCCCTCTAGGCGACATCCGTATCCTTTCACTCTTAATCCGCAATATCTTGATTGCAATATTAGTTCTTACTTGTTCTCGATTTCAGGTAGGAATTAAGACCCTCGCTGGTCAGGCTGATCGTGTTCCCGCAGGATCGGTAACCTCCAGGAGATTGGCCTAGCGATTACATTGGCGCTCGTGCTTGCACGTGTAGTCGGATCGTCAAGCCCGAACTCCACCAAATCGATTATCACCATCTCATCGAAAGATCGGACACCTTTGCCTTATCAAGTGGTATCAGATTTCAGGTTGCTCGGTGAGATTTTACTGTTTTCATAGATTAGATCTATTTTACCTATAACCCACGAAAAAGCCAAAAACACAGTTAGAGTTTAGATCCATCCTATCACCAATCTACGCCTTGCATTATCTTTTCAGTTTTGCATTGTTGAATTTGTGTCTACATCGTCGCGTCGAGTTGCTGGTCTTAGTGTCTCGTCCCTTAGAGTTTCGAGTTCTGATCACAGTAGTCACCGCCACACTCGCCGATCACCGCCACCATATTCCGCCACCATATTTCGCCGCCATACACCCAGCCACCATAAACCCTAAAACTCCACCACCGCCTTCCTACCGTGACATGGATCCGATCATCTTTCCTGCCGCGGCACGAGTCCGAGTTGAGTTATTGTTTCCTAGTTTTTTTCTTTTTACTCTCCTTCCTTGTTGTTTCCGTATTGAGCTAAAGTCCGTGTCGAGTTAGAAGTAAGTCCGTGTCTGGAACCGCCTCTGAAAAAAAATTCTGGCTATACTAATTTTCGGCCCCGGGGATCACTTTTCTCCATCGGCCATTATAGCGATATTTTTTTGGTGCCTGCGCGCTTTCCGGAGCATAGTACAAAAATTTGGAAAATTTTTTGGGGCTAGCCTGTTTTTAGACCCCGTAGATCAGTTCTAGACACTCGCCATCATAGTGATTTTCGACATCTCGGTTTGCTTTTCAGGGTGCCATATCATCATACATTGCTTGTTGTGTCGCGTCGTGACATCGTTGGTGATCTAGGCTCGCGTCTCTAGTACGGTCTAGCCTAGGACCAGCACAGTACCGTCGTTGAGCATTCTTTCAACTTTTGCATTGCTGTTTTGATAATTGCTAACCCCCTTTGCTAAGCCTTCCCAGAGCTCCACAGATATTCTCCACGTGCGGTGTCTCGACTCCTGGTAATCGCTCGGTTCAACCTCTGGACCCACTGATCCTCGCAGTTGCACATCGCCTTTTCCTGCTGTTTGGTAAGAACTTGTAAGAGCTTCGTATATTGCTTGACGGATTACGCGTGACTTCAGCCATATTTCCGTAGTTATAGGCATATATACTTGTGCTTTTAAAAGGACTAACCATGACAAATACTTCGCCGAACCCTGACACAATGACGAAGCAGGAACTACATGCCCACTTCTCCGAGCTATTTGTCGGTCGCGCTGAGGATGTGGATGCACGACTAGAGGAGTTTGACACCAAGCTCACCAACGCCATGGACAAGATCGATGGACTCGAGAAATCCTTCAACGACAAGCTTGATGCTCGGTTCAAGGAGGTTTTGGACAGATTGCCGGCACCCGCTCCCGCACCCGCCCCATTGGCACCTCGGCATGGCGCAAGGTGCATTCCGGTCACGGGTCGTACTGCTGGTTCGGCTGTCGCCGCACCTCCGCCGGCTACCGCTGCAGCTGAGGCAATTCAGACTTCCACCGCGGCTGCTGCTACAACATTGGGGACAGACGACGGGTACTACTACGACCCCGACGACGACGATCTGTTTGACGAGGAGGTTGAACAACATCCACATCCTGCTGGCCGTCCCCGACATTACCACCGCAACGCTCGACCACCGGTACGTGATGATGATCATGTTGCAAAGCTTAAATTTAATATTCCATCTTTTGAGGGTAAATATAATCCTGATGCATGTCTTACATGGGAGATGGAAGTAGAACAACGTTTTGCATGTTTAAAATATCCTGAAAATATGCGTGTTAGTGCTGCTACATGTGAATTTACTAAATTTGCTTCCCTTTTGATGCAGCCCGTCCTACGGATGCGCCTACATCCCCGCCAACTAGTCCCCCAAGTGGACCGATGACCCGTGCTCGAGCCAAGCTCCTACAAGCTAAGGTTAACTCGCTCCTCGCCTCGTGTGATTTCAATACATCCTTGGATGGCTTGCTACTTCATGCCCAAACCCTGTGCATTCTTAGCTATGAACCCAATGAAGCATCGCCAAGGGAGGGACCAAAGGCTACCCGAGGAGATCCGCCAGAGCAAACCGGCGCCAGGCCCGGCGGACCGGTCTCCTCGCCGGAACTCCCGACGACCGACCCGGTCGACCGGCCTCCACGCCGACAATCCCGGTGGTGACCGGAATCCTTCGGCGACGACCGAAAGCACCTTCTTTAAGTCTTTCCGGTGGGCGACCGAAAATATCGGCGGCGACCGGAATTTCCAGCGACCACGCCGGCGCCGCCGGACCCCTCGCCGGAAATCCCCAGATTCAAGTCAACATTCGGGCTGGGCCCGTGTAACTCCTTATTTCGCCTAGTTTTTACCCTTTTCGTTCCTAAACTACCCCTGTTTATGTGGCTGGCCTATAAATATCCCCCACCCCCTATTGTAAACCCTAGACTTGGATAATAATAGTTGAGGACACCCCTTGAGGATCTTTCAACTATTTGTCTCATGCTCCTTATCAAGGAGCACCAAATTATCCACAACCTCTTGGATTTTGCCTAGTGCGTTCAAGTTGTACAAGTCCTTGGGATCTCGGTGTCTCGTGCCCAAGTAGTCAAGATATCACCAAGCTTCTCACCCCCGTTGTAGGCCGTGGAGAGAGAGCTTCGCCCAACACCGATCCTAGGGATTATGTTGGACCGGTTGCCACCGGCGTGAGCTATCGGCTTGTATCGTGTTTTCGTGTGTGTTCATGGACTTCATCCCCTTCCCCCTCCCACCGCTTTTCCCTCGATTCCCACGAAATTCGTGAAAGATCGGGCCACCCCAAGGGGTCACCCCTAACATATTGGTATGAAGAGCAAGGTTGATCACGAATTACCCCTCAATTTTTCTTCTATCCACCATAAAATCGAAAATTCCCCAAAAAGAGCCCCAAATTGCCTTCGGATCGATCTTTGGATTTGGTGAGTTTTTCGTGGTTTTGGTCCATAGATCTGTTGCTTTGGGTCTTGATCTACATCCCTTGACCTTCCCCCAACCCAATTTTGTCGAAATTTTGATATAATTCTCAGTTTGACTTTTTGGATTTCAGCTCGAACAACTTTCGACACCAGATCTAGCGAACCGGTTCTGCAACCGGAAATTCGGCAGCGATTCGACCGGACCCTCGACCGGAATTTCTGCGGCAGATTCCCGTATTCCTTCTTGCCAAAATTTTGGCGAACAAAAATTTGGATTTCCTTCTTGTTTTGTTCGTGTTTCGCGTGCGTGTCGTAGAAAACTAACAACAAGCTTCCGCAAATCCCTACTTCACGCGCTCCTCGACACTGCGACTCCCGAACATCTTCCACACCACCGGTTGCAAGTCGTCAACAATACCAAAGGTATAACTTGCGCCACTTTGACAACCCCATATCTTCCTTTGTGTGTATCTATCCTTTGAGAACAACTCATTTTGTGTTTGTCTAAGCATTGTGCACTTGCCTTTGGAAAGTGATAGTGTGAGGGCAAATACAAAAGTTAACATAGTAGTATAGAAAGGGAGAAAAAAGAATCAAAAAAAGAGAAAAATATAAAGATACATAGTCTCCCAATACAAAGAGAGTATCAAGCTTGTAAGCAAAAAGAGAGAAAAGAGCGCGCCAAGGCAAGTGCACAAATCCGTTGCTTATCCTCTTTTGGAAAACGAGTTGTGGTCTCTCCTTGAGTTGGCACGACAACCGATCGTACTCTTTGTTAGGACCTTTTGTGCTCATTTTCATAGTTGTGCTAACCCCGTTAATCTCCACGTGTGCGTTCTCCTGTGTTTTTGTAGATCGTATCCTTTTGCTTTTGATCTTTGGTTCTTTACCACTTAGAACAATAACCTTTTGCTTGGACCGTTTCGTTTGGTTTTCCACAATCCTAACCTTCCACCAAAAGCTTTTGAGAGTTGTAGCTTATTTGTGTGTGAGTTTCTTTGCGATTTCACTTTACAAGCTATTAGTTCTCAAGTGTGGCAATTGGTTTGATATAATCTCCAAGGTGAGGTAAAAGGCTAACTCCCCGCATTATCCCACTCCATATACAACCCGTGTCGGCTTTCCATCATGGACAGGAATGGCGAACCGTCCCAACCACCACCACCTCCGGAGGACGACACACAATACATGACAAGATGGGATCATTGGAAGGTCCGAGGAGAATTCAACTACCGTTGCGAAGCCCTTGAGCAGCGCCAAGATGAACAATTTAGCGAAGCCCGCGTGGAATTCAAGAACATCAACAACCGCTTCGAAGAAGTCCGAGGAAAAATGCATGCCATGCAACACAACCTCGGCCATCAAAATGAAGCTCTTGGTCGTGCCCTCGCCTCAACGGATGAGAAGCTTCAACGCCTCATTGATGGGCTAGCAAGGCCATGATCGCGCGGCTCAAGCTCATCATGGCACTCCTCAAGTGAATCAAGCGCACCTCGCCGTCATGCTTCAAGGCACCGGGATGGACCCGTCCTTCAATCCATGAGCTCTTCTCAAGCTGTACCATCTCCGTGACACGCCGCGACGTCAAGCTATGATGGTGACCTCTCCGCAAGACCTCCAAGACGTGAAGCAAACCGGCCACAACAAAGGGCACTTGTGATTCAACAAGAGCAACCTCACGTGGACCACCAAGCCCATCGCCAACGACGTGTTCCTTCAACAACAAGTGAAGCATCCGAAGTGGACGAACAAGATCATCGTCGGCGTGAAGCACTCGAAGATCCACCGAGGCGTCATCATCGACATGACCGTCAACGTCGACAACATGATCATCATGACGAGCCTCCTCCACATCAAGAAGAAAGGGAGCAGCTCATTGCGCATGCGGCTCGTCGTCCTTCTCGCCACATGGCGCAAGACAATGCTCATCGGCATCAACCTCGACAAGAACAAGAGCAAGCTCCTCAAGCTCGTCATGAGGACCAACAACCTCCTCGTCGTCCTCAACCACGCCAACAACACGAGCAAGCTCCCCAAGCTCGTCATCAAAATCAAGTTCCACCACCAAACGAGGCACCTCAACAACCGCACGGGCAACACAACCATCACCAAGCAAGACATGAGAGCTCGGATGATGCTGATGGCCGCCAAAATCATGGCAACCTCCGCCACCGGAACCGCACTGAAGAAGAAACTTTCGACAAGCTCAAATTCACCATGCCCAAGTTCACCGGTTCCAATGAGCCCGAAGAATATCTCTCGTGGGAACTCAAGGTTGACAAGATCTTCCGCATGCACAACTATAGCAATGAAAATATGATGGCCATGGCATCCCTCGAGTTTGATGAATATGCCAACCTTTGGTGGGAACAAGTCCAACTCGCTCGTGAAGCAAAAGAAGAACCTCCAATCGCAACTTGGCAAGTTATGAAGGCTCATATGAGATCCCGCTTTGTTCCTTCGCACTACACGCGTGACCTTTTCAACAAGCTTCAAACGCTTAGTCAAGGGACAAAGACCGTAGAAGAGTACTTCAAGCAAATGGAGCTCAACATGATCCATGCCAACATTGAAGAGCGTGATGAACAAACAATGGCACGTTTCCTCAATGGCTTGAGCCATCCAATCAAGCGCATCACCGAGTTCCAAAAGTACAACAACATGGTTGAGCTTGTACACATAGCATCAAAAGCGAACGTCAAGTGCAAGAGGACATCAAGTACAACAAGCCAAAGATGTACTTCACATACAAGCAAGCGCCAACCACTACTCCAACAACACCAAGTGGGAGCTCATCAAGTACCACCAAGCTTCCATTCAAGCCAACACTTCCTCAAGGAAAACCGCCCCCAAGTGGCAAATACACAAAGGATGAACAACCATTCAATGGTGAGTGCTACAAGTGTGGAGGTGATAGGGAAAAGGTGTCCGATCTTTCGATGAGATGACGATAATCGATTTGGTGGAGTTCGGGCTTGACGATCCGACTACACGTGCGAGCACGAGCGCCAATGCAATCGCTAGGCCAATCTCCTGGAGGTTACCGATCCTGCGGGAACACGATCAGCCTGACCAGCGAGGGTCTTAATTCCTACCTGAAATCGAGAACAAGTAAGAACCAATATTGCAATCAAGATATTGCGGTTTAAGAGGAAAGCTTTATTGAAAAGGTGGGATCCTGAATAGGTGCGAAGTACAAGAGGCCTCTGCGACGCTCGAGCCTTGGCGAAGTTGCTATGATGGCTAACTTAATGTCTAAACAAAATCCGAGTCTAGGGTGACGGCTATGGGGAGTATTTAAGGAGGAAAAGGTGGGGTTTCGGCCAACCATGGAAGTGGTGGCCGAATCCAACCCTAGAAGTCCTTTTCCCCTCAAATACGGACTCTAAAATGTGGCTAATTAAAATCCTGCGAAAATTACATGGGCCTGGCCCAAAATAAAGGTGTCGCAGCACCATATTAAGCTATGGACGAATTCGTGAAGTATTGATCTTGAATATTTCGTCCAAGCCTTGTTTCTTCATTATGGTGGCCTCAAAGTTCTGAAATCTTCATCTGTGGCCTTCTCTTGGATCATCACATGCTTGCTGCCATCTCCATGCATGGCCATGCTCCAATGCTTGTCCCTCTCATCCATGCTTGGTCTATCATTCCTAAGAGTAAGAAATACATCTGATTTAGGCAGCATCATATTCTCATGTATGTGAGGAATGGTTCCAAGAAACGAAAGTACCTGATAGTTAAGTTGTTTGGCACGAGATCTTGTGATGGGTCCTTGTATGTGTGTTGCTGTAGGTACAACGGTTGTATCAATAGAAGGGATGTCCACATTAGGAGGCAAAGGACACAAGTCGGCCGCATGTGGAAACAAGAAAGTTTTGTTCATCCACGACAATGGCGATGAAGAATACTTGGGTGAAGATGAGTTTGATGCAAGGGTCAAGGAAGCAATGGCAAGGCAACATTTGGAAGATGACCAAGAACTACTTGTGTGTGAGCATGATGCAAGTCCATCGCTTGTCGTCACAAGGGTCTTGACTACTCAAGTCAATGAGATTGAAGACCAACGATCAAACATCTTCCAAACTCGTGCTGGTATCAATGGGAATTCCATCAAAGTTGTCATCGATGGAGGGAGTTGCCACAATCATGCAAGCACCGAATTGTGTGAGAAACTCAACCTCACCCTCCATCCGCATAAGCATCCATACCATATACAATGGCTAAGTGACCAAGGGTCCGTCAAGATCAAGCACACCGTCTCGGTAACATTCTCAATTGGACCATACAAAGACACGGTGGAATGTGACGTGGTCCCCATGATGGTTTTCCATATGTTGCTAGGAAGGCCGTGGCAATATGACAAGCGTGCTTTGCATGATGGTCACTCAAACACTTATACCTTCAAATGGCTTGAAAAAACTTGTGTTTTGCAACCAATGACTCCTAGCCAAATAATTGCGGACAATGCAAAGGCTTTAGCGAGGGCGCAATACACAAAACCACCTTGTGAGAAGAGCGGTGAGCGAGAGAACCACACTATAGTGAGTGAGTGCCACAAGCCAAACTCGAGTGGAAAAACTAAGAGTGTTCTTCTTGCCACCAAAAGTGAGATGATAGAAGTGCGGAACAACCCATCCATCTTGCACTATGTCCTTGTATGCAAGGGACTAGCGCAAGGAACTAACGACTTGACAAATGTTCCTCCTTCTTTGATGGCTATTTTGCAGGAATTCCAAGATGTATTCCCCGAAGAGCTTCCTCATGGACTACCCCCTCTTCGCGGAATCGAGCACCGCATCGACCTCATACCCCGCGCTCCACTCCCAAACCGCGCCGCGTATCGCATGAACCCGGAAGAGACGAAGGAGATAGAAAGACAAATCAACCAACTCGTCTCCAAAGGTTTGATCTAAGTAAGCACTAGCCCAAGCGTGATACCCGTGATTCTCGTGCCAAAAACGGATGATACGTTGCGGTTATGCATGGACTGTCGTCCAATCAATGCTATCAACGTGCGCCTTGATGACATGCTTGATGAGTTATGTGGAGCCACTATATTTTCGAAAATTGATCTTCGTAGTGGTTACCATCAAATTCGCATGGCTGAAGGTGATGAGCGGAAGACCACCTTCAAGACCAAGCTTGGTCTCTATGAATGGTTGGTTATGCCTTTTGTCTTATCAAATGCCCCATCTACCTTCATGCGCCTCATGAACCATATTTTGCGATCTCTCATTGGAAAGAGTGTAGTGGTTTACTTTGATGACATCCTTGTCTATAGCAAGTCACTAGAGGAGCATGTTACTCATGTTAAGGAGGTCCTTCAAATCCTTCGTCATGAAAAGCTCTATGCTAATCTCCCAAAGTGCACTTTTGCAAACGACAAACTGATTTTCCTTGGTTTTGTTGTGTCTTCTTATGGCATTGAAGTCGATGTCTCAAAAGTTACGGACATACGAGATTGGCCCATCCCTACCAATGTTAGTGAACTTTGCAGTTTTCATGGGTTGGCCGGTTTTTACCGTCGCTTTGTGAAAGACTTTTCTACCATTGCTTGCCCTCTCAACGAATTGACTAAGAAAAATGTCACATTCGTTTGGGGAAAAGCACAACAAAAAGCATTTGATGAGCTCAAAAAGAGGCTCAACGAAGCACCACTCCTCGCTTTACCGGATTTCACAAAAACTTTTGAGATCGAGTGTGACGCTAGTGGTATTGGCATTGGAGGCGTCCTTATGCAAAATGGGTGTCCTATTGCATACCATAGTGAGAAACTTGATGGCGCACGCCTTAACTATCCAATTTATGACAAAGATCTTTTTGCCTTGGTTCGTGTCCTTCAAGTGTGGCAACACTACCTTTGTCCCAAAGAATTTATCATCCATTCCGACCATGAGTCGTTGAAATATCTTAAGGGCCAAGCCAATTTGAGTAAAAGGCACGCCAAATGGGTTGAGTTCATGGAATCCTTTCCTTACATTGTCAAGTACAAGAAGGGCAAAGAAAATGTGGTAGCGTACGCCTTGTCTCGCAAAACACAAACCTTCTTACGCGAATCGAAGTAAATGTCATGGGTCTTGATGACATCAAATCTTTGTACAAGTCCGACCCATTCTTTGGATCAATTTTTGCAAAGTGTTCAATAGACAAAGGGATTGATGATTTCTATTTGCATAAGGGTTTTCTTTTCAAACAAAACAAGCTTTGCATCCGAAGTCGTCTCTCCAAATTTTGCTTCTTCAAGAGTCCCATGGTGGAGGCCTTATGGGTCACTTTGGCCGTGACAAGACATATGACATGCTATCCACTCACTACTTTTGGCCAAAGATGAAGCGCGACGTAGAACGCCACGTCCAACGATGCACTACATGTATCCAAGCTAAGTCCAAGTCCAACCCCTTTGGTCTTTATATGCCATTGCCTATTCCTCATGTACCTTGGTCGGACATTAGCATGGACTTTGTGTTAGGATTGCCTAGATCTAAACATGGACATGATTCTATATTTGTGGTAGTGGATCGTTTTTCCAAAATGGCACACTTCATTCCATGCCATAAGACCGATGATGCTTCACATGTAGCAAATTTGTTTTTCAGGGAAATAATTCGGTTACACGGTGTACCAAGAACAATCGTCTCCGACCGCGACGTCAAATTCATGAGCTACTTTTGGAAGACCCTCATGGCCAAGCTCGGCATCAAGCTCCTATTATCGTCTGCCTCGCATCATCAAACTGATGGACAAACCGAGGTCGTCAATCGAAGCCTTGGCACACTTCTACGTGTGTTGATAAAGAAGAACCTTAAAGACTGGGAGGAATGTATTCCACACGCCGAGTTCGCCTACAACCGCGCCAAGCACTCCACCACCATGAGGATCCCGTTCATGATCGTCTATGGCTTCGAGCCCCTCACCGCGCTCGATATCCTCCCACTTCCTCTTCATGACCGTACCAATATGGACGTTGACAAGCGTGCCCAAACAATGAAGAAACTCCATGAAGACACAAGAGCTACGATCGAGCAACAAGTCCTTCGCCAAGCATCAAGACTAAACAAGAACAAGAAAGAGATGATCTTCGAAGAAGGCGACCTTGTGTGGATACACTTAAGTAAAGACCGTTTCCCCAAGGACCGCGACTCCAAACTCAAGCCAAGAGGTGATGGACCATTCAAAGTACTAAAGAGGGTCAACAACAACGCCTACATCATCGATATCCCAACATCATAGTACCTTGTGAGCCCGACGTTTAATGTCAAGGACCTCTCACCCTACCATGGAAAAGATGAAGTTGAGAAGGTTGAAGAGTCGAGGATGACTCTTTCCCAAGGGGGGAGCTGATGCAGCCCGTCCTACGGATGCGTCTACATCCTCGCCAACTAGTCCCCCAAGTGGACCGATGACCCGTGCTCGGTCCAAGCTCCTACAAGGTAAGATTAACTCGCTCCTCTCCTCGTGTGATTTCAATACATCCTTGGATGGCTTGCTACTTCATGCCCAAACCCTGTGCATTCTCAGCTATGAACCCAATGAAGCATCGCCAAGGGAGGGACCAAAGGCTACCCGAGGAGATCCGCCAGAGCAAACCGGCGCCAGGCCCGACGGACCGGTCTCCTCGCCGTAACTCCCGACGACCGGCCCGGTCGACCGGCCTCCACGCCGACAATCCCGGCGTAGACCGGAATCCTTCGGCGACGACCGAAAGCACCTTCTGTAAGGCTTTCCGGTGGGCGACCGGAAATGTCGGCGGCGACCGGAATTTCCGGCGACCACGCCGGCGCCGCCGGACCCCTCGCCGGAAATCCCCAGATTCAAGTCAACATTCGGGCTGGGCCCGTGTAACTCCTTATTTCGCCTAGTTTTTACCCTTTTCGTGCCTAAACTACCCCTGTTTATGTGGCTGGCCTATAAATAGCCCCCACCCCCTATTGTAAACCCTAGACTTGGATAATAATAGTTGAGGACACCCCTTGAGGATCTTTCAACTATTTGTCTCATGCTCCTTACCAAGGAGCACCAAATTATCCACAACCTCTTGGATTTTTCCTAGTGTGTTCAAGTTGTACAAGTCCTTGGGATCTCGGAGTCTCGTGCCCAAGTAGTCAAGGTCTCACCAAGCTTCTCACCCCCGTTGTTGGCCGTGGAGAGAGAGCTTCGCCCAACACCGATCCTAGGGATTATGTTGGATCGGTTGCCACCGGCTTGAGCTATCGGCTTGTATCGTGTTTTCGTGTGTGTGTGTTCATCGAGTTCTTCGCGTGTGTGTTCGTTGACTTCATCCCCTTCCCCCTCCCACCGCTTTTCCCTCGATTCCCACGGAATTCGTGAAAGATCGGGCCACCCCAAGGGGTCACCCCTAACACCTTTGGTGGTCTGAGTATTGTCGTTTAAATCCTACTACTATTCCTCATACCTTGACTACTTTAAAAACTGCTATGCCTGTTTGTTTTGTGCCTCCCACTTATCAACGTGATTTACTAAAGAATCTGACACGTTTGGAACAAGGGAAAAATTCTGTAGAAGAGTATTATCAGGAATTGCAAACGGGGATGGTTCGGTGTGGTCTTGTAGAATCTACTGAACAAATTCTTGCACATTTCTTTGGTGGATTAAATAAGGACATTCAACACATATTAGACTATAAGGAATATAATTCCATCACTCGTTTGTTTCATCTTGCTTGCAAAGTTGAACGTGAAGTGCAGGATCGCCAAACACCATGGAGGAGGACTAATAATTCTGCAGGTCGCACATCCATTTGGACATCCTGACAATCAGCGCCTCCTTCTCGTGATTCTCCACCAGCTACTACCACATCTAAGTCCACCACAAGATTTCCGTCAGCTTCTCCTCCACCGTCATCCAATGCTCCTGCTCGTAGTGCATCTTCTATGGCTTCCACAGGTAAAACAAAGGATATACAATGCCGCAAGTGCTGGGGTTTTGGTCATATTGAGAGACAGTGCACAACACAATGTGTTATGATGGTGTGTGATGATGGTCAATATGATTCAGCAAGTGACTTTGATGAAGATACATTAGCCCTTATTTCTGCTCGAGATGGAGACAATTGTGATTCTGATGAAGAGACAGAGGTAATGGGACCTGAAACTTCTGATCAATATAAGAGCTTAATTACACAACGTGTGTTGAGTGTGCAATTGAGAAAATCTGAGCAAGATCAACGCCACAACCTATTCCAAACACGTTGTGTTATCAAAGAAAGAGCTATACGGATCATCATTGATGGAGGGAGTTGTAATAATCTGGCTAGTGTTAACATGGTAGAGAAGCTTGCACTTCCAACAAGACAATGCACACATTCATATTACATCCAATGGTTTGAGAGTTCTCGCAAGATCAAGGTAACAAGAACGGTATGCGTGCATTTTACTATTGGTACATATTCTGATTTTGTTGATTGTGATGTTGTACCTATGCAAGCTTGTTCTTTGTTACTTGGTAGACCATGGCAATTTGATAGAGAATCTGTTCATAATGGCAAAACTAATCACTATTCTCTTATGCATGATGGAAAGAAAATTGGTCTAAAACCTATGACTCCCGAACAGATTTTAAAAGATGATCTTGCTAGAGCTAGTAGAGCTAAAACTGCGGAGAAAAATAAAAGTGAGAATCAGATTGTTGCTGCAGATTTTGTACCACCAAAGAACATTAAATCTGATTCTAAACATGCTACTGAAATTCGTTTGAAGAGTCCATGTATGCTTGCAAATAAAATTTATATTGTTAAACTAGATGTAAACACTACTCAATGTTATGCAATTATCTGCAAAGAGGTTTTGTTTTCATTTGAGGATATGCCTCCGTCTTTGCCACCCTTTGTTGCTAACCTTTTGCAGGAATATGAGGACGTTTTTCTCGCTGAGCTGCCACCAGGACTACCTCCTATTAGAGGAATTGAGCACCAAATTGATCTAATTCCTGGTGCTACGTTGCCCAACCGCGCGCCATATAGAACCAATCCAGAGGAGACAAAGGAGATATAACGCCAAATTCAGGAACTACTCGACAGAGATCATATTCGTGAGTCCCTTAGCCCCTATGCTGTTCCTATTATTTTGGTACATAAGAAAGATGGTTCTTCGCGCATGTGTACTGATTGTAGAGCTATAAATAATATTACTATTCGATATCGTCATCCTATTACACGTTTGGATGACATGCTTGATGAATTGAGTGGCTCTACCATGTTTTGTAAAGTTGATTTGCGTAGTGGTTACCACCAGATTCGTATGAAATTGGGAGATGAATGGAAAACAACATTTAAAACTAAGTTCGGTTTATATGAGTGGTTAGTGATGTCGTTTGGTTTAACTAATGCACCCAGCACTTTCATGAGATTAATGAACGAAGTTTTACGTGCTTTCATTGGACGTTTTGTGGTAGTCTACTTTGATGATATTCTGATTTATAGCAAATCTTTAGAGGATCATTTGGACCATTTACGTGCTGTTTTCAATGCTTTACGTGATGCACGTTTGTTTGGTAATCTTGAGAAGTGCACCTTTTGCACCAATCGAGTTGCGTTTCTTGGCTATGTTGTTACATCACAGGGTATTGAAGCGGATCCAGCCAAGATTGAAGCTATTGAGAATTGGCCGCAGGCCAAGACGGTCACACAAGTGAGGAGTTTTCTTGGCCTCGCTAGTTTTTATAGGCGCTTTGTCAAAGACTTTGGATCAATTGGCGTGCCACTGAATGAACTTACCAAGAAGGATGTGCCCTTTGTTTTGGGCGATGCACAATAACAGGCCTTCGTCATATTGAAAGATAAGCTAACACATGCTCCCTTACTCCAACTTCCTGATTTTAATAAGACTTTTGAGCTTGAATGTGATGCTAGTGGAATTGGTTTGGGAGGTGTGTTATTACAAGAGGGAAAACCTCTTGCATATTTTAGTAAAAAATTGAGTGGGGCTAGTCTGAACTATTCTACTTATGATAAAGAATTATATGCATTGGTTCGGACATTAGAAACTTGGCAACATTATCTATGGCCTAAAGAATTTGTTATACATTCTGATCATGAATCTTTGAAGCATATTCGTAGTCAAGCTAAGTTGAATCGTCGTCATGCAAAGTGGGTTGAATTTATTGAGTCTTTTCCTTATGTTATCAAACACAAATAGGGTAAAGATAATATTATTGCTGATGCTTTGTCGCGCCGTTATACTTTGTTAACTCAACTTGACTTCAAAATATTTGGATTGGAAACTATTAAGGAACAATATGTGCATGATGCTGAATTTAAAGATGTGTTGCTGAATTGTAGAGATGGTAGAACATGGAACAAGTTCGTCTTCAATGATGGATTTGTGTTCTGTGCTAACAAATTATGCATTCTAGATAGTTCTGTTCGTCTTTTGTTGTTACATGAGGCGCATGGAGGAGGATTGATGGGACACTTTGGTGTCAAGAAAATGGATGATGTTCTTGCTGCACACTTCTTTTGGCCATGTATGCGTCGAGATGTTGAGAGATTTGTGGCACGCTACACTACTTGTCAAAAAGCTAAGTCTCGCCTTAATCCACATGGTTTATATATGCCTCTTCCTGTTCCTAGTGTTCCTTGGGAGGATATTTCTATGGACTTTGTTTTGGGATTGCCACGCATACGTAAGGGAGGGATAGTATTTTTGTTGTTGTGGATCGGTTTTCTAAGATGGCACACTTTATTCCTTGTCATAAAACGGATGATGCTACGCATATTGCTGATTTGTTCTTTCATGAAATTGTTCGTTTGCTTGGTGTGCCAAATACTATTGTTTCTGATCATGATACTAAATTTCTTAGCCACTTTTGGAGATGTTTATGGGCTAAGTTGGGGACTAAATTGTTGTTTAGTACTACATGTCATCCCCAAACTGATGGACAAACTGAGGTAGTAAATAGAACTTTGTCTACTATGTTGCGGGCTGTTTTAAAAAAGAACTTAAAATTCTGGGAAGAGTGTTTACCTCATATAGAATTTGCTTATAATCGTTCGCTGCATTCTACCACAAAGATGTGCCCGTTTGAGATCGTCTATGGTTTTGTTCCTCATGCACCTATTGATTTATTGCCTTTACCTTCTTCGGTGCAAAATTATTTGGATGCTACACAACGCGCTGAAATGATATTGAACTTGCATAAGACTACTAAAGATAACATAGAACACATGAATGCTAAGTATAAACTTGCTGGGGATAAAGGAAGAAAGCATGTTGTGTTTGAGGTTGGAGATCTTGTTTAGTTACATTTGCGTAAAGATTGTTTTCTTGATTTATGCAAGTCTAAGTTAATGTCGCGTGCTGCTGGTCCCTTTAAAGTGTTAGAGAAAATAAACGATAATGCATATAAACTTGAGTTGCCTGCAGACTTTGGTATGGTTAGTCCTACGTTTAACATTGCAGATTTGAAGCCTTACTTTGGTGAGAAAGATGATATTGCGTCGAGGACGACTTCAATTCAAGAAGGGGAGCATGATGTGTACATCCCATCTATTGATACAACCGTTGTACCTACAGCTACACACATACACAGACCTATCACAAGATCTCGTGCCAAACAACTTAACTATCAGGTACTTTCGTTTCTTGGAACTATTCCTCACATACATGAGAATATGATGCTGCCTAAATCAGATGTATTTATTACTCTTGGGAATG
Organism: Avena insularis; assembly: GCA_023614405.1. Taxonomy (NCBI): domain Eukaryota; kingdom Viridiplantae; phylum Streptophyta; class Magnoliopsida; order Poales; family Poaceae; genus Avena; species Avena insularis. Next base: position 190,947 of record JAJUPC010000261.1, read on the forward strand.
ATGGACCAAGCATGGATGAGAGGGATAAGCATTGGAGCATGGCCATGCATGGAGATGGCAGCAAGCATGTGATGATTCAAAAGAAGGCCACGGATGAAGATTTCAGAACTTTGAGGCCACCATAATGAAGAAAGAAGGCTTGGAAGAAATATTCAAGATTAATACTTCACAAATTCATCCATAGCTTAATATGGTGCCCCACCTTTTCCTCCTTAAATACTCCCCATAGCCGTCACCATAGACTCAGATTTTGTTTAGACATTAAGTTAGCCATCATAGCAACTTCACCAAGGATCGAGCGTCGCAGAGGCCTCTTGTACTTCGCACCTATACAGGATCCCACCTTTTCAATAAAGCTTTCATCTTAATCCGCAATATCTTGATTGCAATATTAGTTCTTACTTGTTCTCGATTTCAGGTAGGAATTAAGACCCTCACGGTCAGCCGATCGTGTTCCCGCAGGATCGGTAACCTCCAGGAGATTGGCCTAGCGATTGCATTGGCGCTCGTGCTCGCACGTGTAGTCAGATCGTCAAGCCCGAACTCCACCAAATCGACTATCACCATCTCATCGAAAGATTGGACACCTTTGCCCTATCAAAGATTTTCGAATTTAGTTCAAACCTAGTTTAGTCAGTGACTTTAAAAATCAATTCAACGAGATTTACTAAACCAAATTGCATGAGACCTATTTTGTTAGAAAGGTATTGAAAATATCAATCCAAGCCCGTTGGATTCCAACCATTTGAATTTATAGATCACCTATAGTAAAAATAAGAAGACAAAGACTTTTTCACATTCAAACATTTTTCAAAAATCAACCATAAATGCTTTTGAGTTGATTCCAACTCTCAAAAATCACATTTGACCAGATCTATGTGAATATGTTAAAATATTTAGGTTTACATGCAGTGATCTTGGACTAGTACTAAAAGAATGCTACATAGGAATTTCTAGTCACTTTAATTATTTAAAATAATAATGTTAAACCTTATTAAATTGTGACACCACTTTAAATCACATTCCCAAGTATTAAAATATGTGGTGATGACATGTGTTAACATGATCCCATATTTTAATTGGAGAATATTAAATCTTAAGTAGTTTTCAATGAGTAGAAATTACTTTGTAAAATAAAATAAATAAGACTAGGTCTTTAATTCATGTGATGATTGTGATGATGCTAGATCATCTAGGGTGAACCTTTGTGTGCCAAATAGAAGTGGCTAAGTATTGTTTGGTGATTATGTACCTCGTATTTATTTATAGATGCTAGTACCGACCAAGGCTACGAGGAGGAGGAGTACTACGAAGAAGAAAACTTCAACCACTGCACTACTCAAGGAAAGCTAAGCTAAACCATGCAAGCCATCCTTGCAAGACTAAACCTACCAGTTAACCTATGCAAGATGCATTAGGCATACTTTGGTTATGCAACCTTGATTATGCCAAATCCCAGTTTTACTTGCAAGCTTTATTCTTTTATTTCTTTATCAAGGTTCTTTATTATTTTTAGTTAGTGTTTTGTGAATTTTGGAGAGTTATTAGGTAGCATAAAGAGCATAAAACTTGGCCTAAGTAGTTAGAACTAGATGTCATGCTGAGGCATGAGACTAGATTTGGATAGTCACACTTTATTAGCACCCCTCATTAGTGAATACCCTCAACTTTAGTGGCTAGTGCTAAGCATAAAAGCGGACCACTTTTGATGGGAATACTTGGTGAAAATGATTATGAAAACCTTAGAATGAAGATTCATTCTGTTGAAATGTTTTGACATGTGTTATGAACACAAGATGATTTGATGATGAAAATGTTTTGGCATGAGCCTTAGCCCTTTTATAAAAATTGATGGTTGGGTTCGGATGTGATACTATTCCAATTCTACCGTACAACCACAATACCGGAATTTGGGTAGGTCTTGACTTGAAGTTTATATATCTTAGTATGAGTTCTCTTGCGAAAGAGGTCTGAGCTGAGGCTACCTCGTGATGATTGTCCACCTGTGTAGTTCCCAAGATGACAGATGGTCATGGTTGGGAGGCCAAACTTATAGGGGAGGTGCCTATACTAGCGTGTGTAATTGAAAGGTTAGGATTGATTATCCGCATACTGAGTATGGTGATTCAGAATTGTTCCTGATGGATGTATCGAATGTTGTGGTGAAAGTGTACCACCTCTGTAGAGTGTCAAACTATTCGAATAGCCGCGTCAGCTGTTATGGACAGTTGGAGTGGTCATACTATTCCGTCGTCAGATGTTTTCAAAATGACTTGTGAAATGAACTATGACTTTGATTTGACCACAATAGGGTTGTGAACATGAAAACTAAGTTCCCACTTAGGTGTTGTAAAACATTAAGTTAGTTTTGTTTACTTCTAAACTCAGTTAGAGATAAACCTGGATTTTTGCAATTAAACCTAGAGCTTAGGATTCCTACTCGAACTACCTTACTTGTTAGTGATAGTTTGCGAGTACTTAAAGAGTACTCATGGCTTTGTCCCTGGCTATTCCTATGGCCAGACTATGAGGAGGACTACCAGGATGATGGACAGCAGGAAGTCTATGACAACTAGGATCATCTCCCATCGTTAGCATTGCCTATGACCTTGAAGATGGATCTTCGACCATGCTACCCTTATTATTATTCCGTTGCGTTGATTGTATTAAGACTGGATCATGAGATCCTTTATTTGTAAGAACTTTATTATGGTTTGTAATAGATGATGAACTATGGTACCAAATCTGTTATGTCTCGCAAAAATGGCAATCCTGGGATTGTGATGTATGGCATAACATGCATTTGGGATTAGAAATCCGGGTGTTGAAAAGTTGGTATCAGATCCACCCTGACCATAGGAGACCCTAGTTAGAATGGAATGCTTGAATCAAAAACTTAGTTTCAAAACAAAAGAAGTGAGTATTTATGAAAACCAATTCTCATTCTTATCACTGAGATTATTTCAAGAAAATTTATGTTCCTCAAAAATTCTTGCAAATCTTACATAAAATTTGACACACTTGATCACTTACTAACTTACTTATCCTACATTCTTATAGATGGAGTTCAAGTATAGCAAGTTCTACCAGTTGGGCAATGGAGGACAGCTCATCTTCGAGCGCGATTTAGACCAACTCTCGGAACTTCTTGAGGACCCGCACCCCGAGTTCTTCGGAGCACAACTCAATGATTAGCGAGGAGGAGAACTACAATGGCTGGTCCATGCAAATCTCAGAGGCAAGATGGAGGCACCCACCTCAGAGGGGATCCAATTCAGCTTAAGAGAGAACAACTGGCTAGACGGACTCGCCAAGGCTATGTAGGAGGCTCTTGCCCGTCTGTGTGGTCAAAGCATCAATCAGATCAAGGGCACTCAATTTGAGTACTACGCAAGGCATGATGTTATGGGACAACCATTGGAGGTGCCACACCATCCGGAGCTGAAGCATCAGGTGGATCATCTCAGCTTCATGTTGTATCATAGGCAAAAGGAGTTGGACAACGCCCGCACTTACGCCAACCACAACTATGCCATTGCAGTCAAGAAGGACCAAGCCCTCGCCATCCTTACGAAGGAGCGCAAGTCATTTCGCCGTATGCGTGACAAGAAGGATCGCATCATTGCCCGCCTTCATCACAAAGTGTCAGACTTGGAGGAGACCATCCATGAGCGGGACATGCAGCTTGAGGAAAGGGAGAACGAAGGTGAAGATATCCATGTAGATCCCTACTCATACCTCAGTAATGATGATGACTACCTGGAGGACCAAGCATGGACTTCCACACGGATGATGACGATTTCGGCTTCATTGATGATGAAGAAGCCACCGATTCTGATGAGTAGTAGCACTTGAGCACTATCGTAGGTGTGAGTTGTATCTTGTCCCACTTTATCGGAGCTTCACAGAATGTTTTCTAAACCATCTGTTACCTTAGTGTGGTGTGTGTTTGTATTGAGTGCTATGAATGAATGAATGAATGAATGAATGAAAAGCATGTTGCTAGTTGGGAAAACCAAAGTCAAACTCAAATTTTAAAAAGCTTTTCAAAAACAAATCCATGAACCTTAGAAATTTCCCTCTTGTCTCACTATCTATCTCAATCTTCAGATGCCTCGCGGAGGGAACATCTCATCTCAGGATCCACTGCTGCAAATCTTGCAAATGTTAGTTGCTGACCGTGAAGCTGGAAGAGCTGAACGCCAAGCTAATTTAGCCACCCTTCAACAGACAGCTCAGATGGCCAATAATAACCAAGGCCATGGAAACAAGGATAACCATGGATCCAAGCTCAAGAACTTTCAGAACACCAATCCTGCCATATTTAGTAAGTCTGATGAGCCATTAGACGCCGATGAATGGCTACAGACCATGGAGAACAACTTAGAAGTCGCAGGAGTGGAGGCCAATGAGAAAGTACTGTTTGCCACCCATTATCTGGCAGGTGATGCAAGAGCTTGGTGGAATAGCATCCGCACCATAAATGGAGGACAGATGATGACTTGGGATGAATTCAAACTCAAGTTCAGTAGAACCCATGTGCCACCAGGTTTAGTCAAGAGGATGAGAGATGAGTTCAGAGAATTGAAGCAAGGAAGGATGACAGTAGTTGAGTACCGTGACAAATTTCTGTCATTAGCTAGGTATGCACCAGATGAGATTTACACTAAAGCCAAGAAGAAGGAGAGATTCTTGAATGGTCTGAATGATGAGATGCAGATGGTATTAGTCAACATTCCTTTTGCTGACATTGAAGCCTTAGTGGATTTGTCAATCCAGATGGAAGGCAAGATCAACCAATCCAATGAGAATCGCAAGCGTCGGATAATGAATCAACCAGGATCCCACCATACCCCGAAGTATCGCCCCAACCCGTCTGCAGGATATGCCCCGAGAAACAATAGACCCCCGATGACCCGTCCGAACTATCCCAACCGTGGAGGAGGAAACCCGAGGCCCGGAGGAAACCACAACAATAACCCCGGCAACTCCAACAATTTCAACCATGCATCGCCCAAGTTCAACACCAACAACACCAATACTGCCCCAAGGACTGGAAGCAATGCCGTGCCTATTGCAGGAAACGACAAGTCTCAGGTTACTTGTTTGGAATACGGAGTCAAGGGTCACTACTCCAATGAGTTCCCCAAGAAGCTTGCAGCAGCCAATGTGAATGCACCAGCTCAGCAGCAACACCGTGTTCAGCCTGGAAGGAGATTTTCCCCATGGAATTTGCTCAACCGCAACGGCCATCTGTTTCACATGAATGCTGAAGAAGCCCAGGAAGCGCCAGATGTTGTGCTGGGTATGTTTTCTGTTAACTCAGTACTTGCAAGAGTGTTGTTTGATTCTGGAGCATCACACTCGTTTGTTACAGAAGAATTTGCATGCACTAGTAAGATTCAACCAACAAAATTGAAGCATGTTATGATAGTTCAAATACCTGGTTCAACCACCAAAGCTAGAAAAATTTGCAAGGCCATACCTATTAGAATCCATGGAATAGATTTTTATGCTAATCTAATAGTACTTGAAACCAAAGGTTTGGAAGTAGTACTAGGAATGGATTGGATGTCGAAACATAAAGTATTAATCGACTATGCCAAGAAAGCCATAACCATGATTAGTACCACTGGAGTATCAGTAGAGCATGTATCTGAAACTTTGCCCCATCAATTCAAGTGCAACAAGAGTCTAGCCCAACCAACCATTGACCAATTCAGAGTAGTCTATGAATACCCCTATGTATTCCCAGATGTATTGCCCGGTATGCCCCCAGATGGGGATATCGAGTTTATCATTGAACTAATCCCTAGCACTGGACTCATAGCTCAGAGACCTTATAGTATGAACCCGTCTGAACTAGTGGAGCTAAAGAAGCAACTGGATGCTATGCTAGAGATAGGTCTGATTCAACCAAGTGCGTCACCCTGGAGATCACCTGTTTTGTTTGTGGATAAGAAAGATGGAGGTAACCTTTTGTGCATGAATTATCGGAAGCTGAATGACGTCACCATTAAGAACAAGTACCCACTACTGAAGATAGAAGATTTGTTTGACCAGTTGACCGGTGCCAAAGTGTTTTCTAAGATTGATCTTAGAATTGGTTATCATCAACTCAAGATTCGCACAGAGGATATTCCAAAGACTGCCTTTACCACTAGATATGGACTGTATGAGTACACTGTCATGTGTTTTGGATTAACCAATGCCCCCACTTATTTCATGAACCTCATGAATAAGATTTTTATGAACTTCCTAGATAAGTTTGTCGTTGTTTTCATCGATGACATTCTGATCTATTCCAAATCAGAAGAAGAACATGAGATACACCTGAGGACCATCCTTGAAACCCTTAGGGAGCATCAGTTGTATGCCAAGTTTAGCAAATGTGAGTTCTGGTCACAGGAAGTAGGATTCCTGGGACATATCGTATCGGCAGGAGGAATTGTTGTCGATCCCGCCAAGGTTAAATATGTGTAAGAATGGCAAGCCCCAACCACTCAAACCCAAGTTCGCACATTTCTCGGATTAGCAAGATATTACCGCAAGTTCGTAGAAGGATTCTCGAGCATCAGAAGACCCATGAACCAATTGTTGATGAAAGATAAGAAGTTTGAATGGGTGGACAAATGTGAAGAAAGTTTTCAAGAGCTCAAGAAGAGATTGATCTCAGCCCCAATCTTGATTATGCCGGATATCACGAAGCCTTTTGATGTGTATTGTGACGCATCCAAGATTGGTATAGGATGTGTGCTAATGCAAGAAGGAAAAGTCATATCCTATCTGTCCCGACAACTAAAGAAACATGAGCAGAATTACCCTACCCATGACCTCGAACTAGCAGCCGTAGTTTTAGCCTTGAAGACATGGCAGCATTACCTCATGGGTAATCGCCGTGAGATTTATTCGGATCACAAGAGTCTGAAGTATATATTCACCCAGAAGGAGCTAAATATGAGGCAAAGAAGATGGATAGATTTAATCAAGGACTATGACCTTGACATTCACTATCACCCCGGCAAAGCCAATGTGGTAGCAGATGCTCTTAGTAGATTGCCGTGTCGATTTAACACCATGATAAAAGAGACCCAGCCAAGTTTGCATGAGGAGATGGACAAATTTAGAGTGGAGCTAGTTAGTGAAGGATTTTTGGCTAGCATAGAACTTCAACCCACTTTGATCAGTCAAATCAAGGAGGCACAGAAAGGAAACGCTAGTATCGACGGAATCAAACGTCGTATCGGTACTGGGAAGGTACCCGGATTCATGGAAGATGAAGAAGCAGTTCTATGGTATAAAGGGCGAATCTGTGTGCCCGCAGATTCAGAGTTGAAATAAGCTATTTTGTAAGAAGCACATGATACTATTTATTCTATTCACCCTGGAGGAACCAAGATGTACCAGGATTTGAAGGAGCAATTTTGGTGGCACAAGATGAAGAGAGAAATCAGAAGCTACATAACCAAATGTGATATCTATTAGACAGTCAAAGCGGGATATCAGAGACCCGCATGACTTTTGCAACCATTGCAGATTCCGGAATGGAAATGGGATTCAGTTGGAATGGATTTTATCACCGGTTTGCCTACATCTAGTAGGGGAAATGACTCTATTTGGGTCATAGTGGATAGACTGTCCAAAGTCGCTCATTTCTTACCGGTCAAGACCACTTATCAGAGTTCGAAGCTAGCAGAGTTGTACATTGCTAGAATAGACAGTTTGCAAGGAGTCCTCAAGAATATTGTGTCGGATCGAGGAACTCGGTTTACCTCGAGGTTTTGGAAGAAAGTCCAAGAAGGATTGGGAACCAGACTGGATTTTAGCACATCTTATCACCCGCAGACTGATGGACAAACAGAGCGAGTAAACCAGATACTCGAAGATATGTTGAGAGCTTGTGTGTTGGAATATGGATCAAAATGGGAAGACTGTCTACCTTTCGCAGAATTCTCATACAACAACAGTTACCAAGACAGTTCGCAAATGGCCCCATTTGAGTGTATGTATGGAAGAAAGTGTCGTAGCCCGTTGAATTGGTCGAAAGTACCCGACATCCTAAGAGAAGCCGAAGATAAAGTTCACAAGATTCGTGAGCACCTTAAGACCGCCCAATCCAGACAGAAGAGTTATGCCGACAAGAGACGTCGAGATCTAGCCTTCACTATCAAAGATTTTGTGTATCTGAAAGTATCACCCTTGAAAGGAATGCAATGTTTCCAACTCAAAGGAAAGCTTGCCCCCGGATATATCGGACCCTTCAAGATTTTAAATCGCCGATGAGAAGTATCATATCAATTGGAACTGCCGGAGGAGATGTCAGCAGTGCATGATGTGTTCCATATCTCGTTACTTCGCAAATGCCTAGAAGTCCCGGAGAAGACCGAAGTTTTCAAGAATATTGATCACAGGACCATAGAGCTCAACAATAACCTAACTTATCACGAAGTACCCATTCATATTTTGGAAGAAGCCTTCAGGACCACCAGGAACCGGAATATCAAGTTTCTCAAGATCCAGTGGAGTAACCATACTGAAGAAGAAGCTACTTGGGAGCAAGAAGATTACATTAGGATTGAGTTTCCAGATCTCTTTAGCTCCTAGTTTTCTTTCTCTTAAATCTCGGGACGAGATTTTGTTTAAGGAGGGAAGGTTTGTAACACCACAAAATATTAAACAAGATTATCAACATCTAATCACCCAAGTTTAGGGTTAACAAAAACTTTTGTTATTAAAATTAATATGAATGCATGTGTGTGTGATGAATGCATGAATGCTTGCAATGCCATGTTTGATTGCTATGAATGGCAAGGATTGTTTTAAAGATGAAAACAATATCATCTAGATATTTTCGAAGCAGAATCCAATGAAGAGAAAATAAAATATAAACAATATAAGCAAATGGTCATTTTGACCAAGTTAACCACTAGATCACTTTGAGTGTTCCTAGTCCAAGATTCCTAACAGGAAAAAATCCAATTCTTTTCACCCCTTGCTAAACCAAGTAAAGGTGAACCCAAGCCTACTTTACAAACCAACAGAAACATATTTCAAATCTTTTCAAATGACAATTAAAAATTGAATCCTTAATAGGTACTAAGATCACCATTTCTCAAAACCCAACCAAACCAGTTCACCTTGACAAACCCAAGCAACCTCATACTACCAAGCATGTAACCAGAGCACTCACCAAAATTCAGCCAAAAATTCAAATTCAAACTTCATGCGGCCATTTCATCAAACACATGGTGAGCACAGACCAAACTGCCTAACTTTCACTATTTTTTATCAATGCCTTGTCCAATTCTTGTCCCCAATTCTCTCCCCTTGTATCCCCTAGTGACAACCACTGCACTGAATAACCTAGCCCTCTACCCATTGCACTAGTGCCATGCCACCCGAAGCCACTATCGCTGGCTGACCATGGCTAGCATGCAGGAGGCAGCGCCACGCCCGTCCATGATGTCCAGGAGGCAGGCCACCATCCACCGCCACCCCCTGTCCAACCCTCGAGCACAGCCAGGCCCTAGACCACCGAGAATAGTCGCGCCCATTTTCTCTCTGCCATGCTGAGAGCGCGCCAGAACGTCGCGGTCGACACACTCGCACACACCATGCCTCGCCCTCGTTGCGCATCACTGCACACTCCATGACCCTAGCTACCCCCAGACATGCCCGTTCGCCGCCGCGCGACCAGTAGCCATAGTACATCGTCTAAAACAACGTCGGTGTTGCACAGAGCGTCGACCCATTCCGACCATTCTCGACCGCCCCGTGCCACGCCATTAAGCCAGTGACGATCACCAGAAGACACCGCATTGTCCTAAGCCCTTCGCCATGCCGTTAGCTCACTGCACCATCATCACCGACGAGCTCTGACCATGTCGCACTGCCCCTCTCGCCGGTGTATAAATAGAGGCCACCCCGCCTCAATTCTTCACACCACCTCACTCCCCACTCCTCAAAGGCCACCCCTGACCCTTCCCCGGAGCAAGGCGAGCTCCGCATCACCGGAATTTGGTCGGAGTCTGCCACTGCAGAGGAGAAGCGGAGCCGTTGATTGGAGCCACCCTAGGAGCCGCCGCGACCACCGTTTGAACCGCTGTCATCGACAACGTCGTTCGCCCCCATCGCCGACCTTAGCTAGAGCCCTGGTAAGCCGCCGTGTACCCCCACCGTCGCCGTTAGGGTTCAGTCTCGCCGGAACTGTTCGGCGGAGATGACGAACGTGAACCGTAGATCGTAGTCTAATCACACGGCCTAGATTGAAACTTACCGCTTTATGTAGATAGATCCACTGACGCGTGGGACCTCTCTGTTAGTATCCCTCTGCGCACGCTGTGCATTTGGGCCGGCCCAGTAACATTACCGCGCTCAGCCCAGAGATTCAAATAGAGATTTTCCAATTTAGTTCAAACCTAGTTCAGTTAGTGACTTTGAAAATAAATTCAAGGAGATTTACTGAACCAAATTGCATGAGACCAATTTTGTTAGAAAGGTATTGAAAATATCAATCCAAGACCGTTGGATTCCAACCATTTGAATTTATAGATCACCTATAGTAAAAATAACAAGACAAAGACTTTTTCACAATCAAACATTTTCAAAAATCAACCATAAATGCTTTTGAGTTGATTCCAACTCTCAAAAATCAATTTGACCAGATCTATCTGAATATGTAAAAATATTTAGGTTTACATGCAGTGATCTTGGACTAGTACTAAAAGAATGCTACATAGGCATTTCTAGTCACTTCAATTATTTAAAATAATAATGTTAAACCTTATTAAATTGTGACACCACTTTAAATCACATTCCCAAGTATTAAAATATGTGGTGATGACATGTGTCAACATGATCCCTGAAAGGATCGTATGGGCACCTAGAGGGGGGGTGAATAGGTGCTACTTCAAATTTTCTTCTTTTTCAAATTAAGGTTTGACAATAAGGTAAATTCTCTAGATAATGCAACTATGGTGAATTTACCTATATGATAATTAAGCAAGGGCTATCACAACACAAAAGTAGTAACAAGTAAGTAAGGTGCGCTAAAGGATAGAAGTAACCGAAAAGTGGACGCGGAGACACAAGGATTTGTTTCCCGTAGTTCCTTCCTTTTGAGGGGAAGTACGTCTACGTTTGGAGAGGGGGTGGTTTCAAACCACCAACGCCACAAGAGGCCTCCCTTGTTCTCCGATGAATCTCACCCCAACGGGACCGATTCACCTTCCACTATATCGGCAACCTTCAAGGTGGAAGCCGGCGTCGTTACAAGTTTGGGGCACACATCCACAACTTAATCGGAGGCTCCCAAATACAAGCAAGCTGTCAAAGCAACCAAATACAAGCTTGTAAGAACCAAAAAAAGAACTAGGGTTTCCAAGAAAACACTAGAGCAAAGGGGCCCTCAATGGAATGAGGGGGAAATGAAGATCTCTTTTGGTGAAGTAGTAGATCAGGGACTCCTCCTTCGCTTCCCCAAAGATCAAGGACTTTGGGTGGTGGGATGAGGAGATCTTGAAGATTTGGGTGGCTCCAATGGTGGTATTTGACTTTAATGAACTGAGCAATTTGTCCCAAGGTAGGTGGAGGGGTATTTATACCCCTCCACGAAATATGGCCATTGGAGCATTTAATGTACCGGTAGTACCGGTACTCAAGCGGTACTACCGGTCAAGTACCGGACCATGTACCGGAGGTGCTCCAGATCTTCAGCATTCTTCAGTTTTGGGCGGTATCGCCCTTGCGGTACTACCCCCAAGCGGTAGTACTGGTCGTAGGAAGCGGTACTACCGGTTAGGGCGGTAGTACCGGTCCCAAGTACCGCTTGGTACTGACCAAAACGGAGAGGAGTGAGTGCTAGTCAGTATGCCCCGGTACTGCCGAGCGGTACGACCGTCTCAAGCGGTAGTACCGGTTGTACCAAGCGCTACTACCGGTTGGACCGGTAGTGCCGCTCCGTGGTACCGGGGGGGTACTGACTAGTACACACCTTCATCAGCTTTTGGCTTTGTCAACTAATCGGTACCGGTGTCAAGCGGTAGTACCGGTCATAGTTCCGGTACTACCGGTTGACATAGAGGTTTTTGCAAGGGGAATTGATATGCCATTATTTGTGCCACCACTTATCAAACCTGTGATAAACTTAACACACAGTTAAACAGATAAGTGTGTTGTTATCAAACATCAAAATCAGAGGGATAGGAAAATGCTCTTTCAATCTCCCCCTTTTTGGTGTTTGATGACAATACACTTGTGCAAGATGATTTTAATAGTAAGCATATGATATTTGTAAAATAGAGACTCTCCCCTAGATGTGTAGAAACAAACCTCCCCCTCTATTTTACAAACCCAACATGGGTGCACAAATATGGATACTAGCATTTGAACATACCTTTGCACAAAACATGTGATGAGGAATATATAGACAATAGATACCGCATAACATCACAAGATGGATCCAATGAAATAAACCACATAGTCTCATAAGATGGATCCAACCACATAGTCTCACACGACATAAACACATAGTCTCACACATAAATAGAGGGAAATCGAAGTTCACAAGCAATAAAAGGATCAAAGAGAAAAACGAGCTTGTGACTTCCCATGCAACACCCGTGCCTAAAGTGCAACTTCTCCCCCTTTGGCATCAAGACGCCAAAAAGGGACAAGTGCAAAGCTACCGTCCCAAAGGTCAATCATCCTCCTCCTCCTCCTCATCCTCAAGGTCCTCATCCTCGTAAGTGGGTGGGGCGCGGTGCGAGGAAGAGACATCATCGTCCCAACGGCTGTGCTGAGAGATCTACTGATCTTCTGGAGTGATGTTGTTCTCGGATCCCTCGGAGATGGTCAAACCTTGAGCAGACATCATTTCCTTCTGCCGAGCATAGGCTTTCTTTGCATACACATGCGCCTCATACATGCGCTTCTGGTTGTCAACCTGGAAGCAGAAGATCTTCTTGAGCTTGACCTCCATCCTTTTGGCCCAAGAGGGCTTGGCATTCTTGCGACGAGAGACAACATAATCAGTGTCGTGACCACTGTCAGCATCCTCAGAGTCATCCTCATCCTCCTCACCTGCCGCAACGCGAGGTTTAGCATGTGTCTTGATCTTGAGTGCCTTTGGTCTGTGCACAATGAAAGAGCGAGTGGAGAGAGTCCTAGCAATGACGGGGCACTTTGACACAATGAGGGCCATAATATAAGGAGCAAATGGTGGAACCCTCCGAGTGTGTGCAGCAACAACCATTTCATTCCATATGAAGTCTGTCACATCAAGAGGATTGCCTGATTCTCGGTTGAGGAAGGTGTTGAACAGCAAGTCAACGAAGAACCCATGTATCTCATCCTTGTTGCCCGCACGAGGAGCAACAGTCTCACGGAAAATGCGATGGAGAATGTCATATGTGGGGAGTAGATCCTTGATCTTGCCAGCAACCCCATGGCCTCGAATATACAAAGGTGTAAGAACATCCTTTTTGGAGGGATGCTCCCGCATGTGACAAATAAAACCACAAGGAACGCCCCGCCATGATCTTCATACCCCAAGATTGCAGCAAACTCGCAGTGTAGCTTCCTTGACAAAGCACCTTGAGTCATCCAGTAATCTTCCGAAAAGCGGCGGTGTGAAAATGTGCAGTGGCATAAAACTGGCAGATAAGGAGGGGATCATAGTCATACTGAAACTCCATAATGGGGAACAAGCCAAGGTGAGAGCAGATTTCCTTAGCTTCAGCAAAGTAGTCAAGGTTCTTGTCAATGTGTCCCATGTTAATCCACTGCTGAGGCACCACCATCTGGATGTTGGTCAAAAGAACCTCATGATAAACACGCTCTTGGAAATCATCATAGAAGAGACTGTCTTCCCTTGCTTTGCTCCGGTTGCGGGAGTATGCATTTTCAATCCGGAGAGCCCTAAACTCGACTGTAGATATCTGACAGTTTCTTTGGCCCAGATGGCCCAGAGCTGAGACTTTTGGTACGCCCAGTGGAAGGGGGCGAGAGGGAGGGGCGCTGCCACGCCCAGCTGAGCGCTTGGTAACCCCTTCACGACCCCCACGACCACCTCGAGTGGCAGGCAGCTTGGAACGGTGTCTTGGCTGTGGCATAACCTCTTCCTCAGACTCCATCTCTTCCTCAACAATCTCACGGTTAGACTTGGAGCGCTTGTGTGCACCCCGAGAACCACCTGCATCTGTGAAAGCACGAGGGAGGATAGAAAGGAGATAAGGGCACAAGAATCAAAAAGGAGCAAACGAGAGAATCTACAATTTAGGCAGAAAAATGTGGTCAGAGTGGACCGGTACTACCGGACCTGACGACCGGTAGTACCGCTTGCAAGCGGTAGTACCAGAAAATGTTCCGGTACTACCGGTTGAGCGGCACACAAGCGTCAGATCTGATGGAAACGGCCCAACATGACGGCATAAAACTGCAAAATCGAAGATTCTACTCGGTAACAAGGAATCATATGGCAGTACAACCTTGCAAATAGTCAATTTCTCCACAAATCTAAGCCAAAACCTAGATCTAATGAGGAAATCAAACGGGGAGAGAAAGGGCGGTTGTACCAGGATCCATGGCGGTGGAAAGGAGTGGGAGCCCGCCAAGAGGCCGAATCCAAGGAGAATCCGAAGAGAGGAGCGCGCGGCAGGGCTCCGGTGGCTTCAAGATCTCCGGTGGCGGCGCAGGTTTGAGTGGAGGGCCTGGGGAATAATGAGGCACTGAGGGGTGCCTCTCCCCATGCATCCAATATATACCTGGAAACCGTCAACCGGTAGTACCGGTTGTTGGAGCGGTACTACCGCTTGCAAGCGGTAGTACCGGTTCCACAACCGGTAGTACCGGTGACCGGTAGGACCAGACATGTGGGCAGTAGTACGTTCCTGGAGCAGTTCTTCTAGGAGACGACCTGGGAACTTCCCAGGTCCGGTAGTACCGCTCGCACATCCGGTAGTACCGGTCCCATCTGATTCCAAAGCCAGGGATCAAGGATGATTCTTGTGCGGATATAGAGAGGGTTTTCGTGAGGGAGTACGGAGGCTTGGGTGAAGACAAGTGAGCTGAGAAGCACATGCACTCAAAAAAATTGAAGAAACAAATAAATACCAAACTAGAGTGCATGAGACTAAGAACGATGATGACAATTCAAATAGATGACAATCATGAGTGAAAACCAATTCAACTAGGTGACAAACACGAGTAAGCACGTCAACCTCTCTATTGAGAGGGGGCGGTGGCCTAGGCCACCATATTTGAGTATACTCGGCTTGGCACCACGAAGATATATCTTGGGTCCATTACCGAAACTCATCATTGAGCTCACATATCACAAAATGATATTAAGAGGAATGATTTTGTTTACTTTGCGCATAATGGGGGGAGGGATAGTCCAATCAATTAGGACCGCACTCCCCCTATGTCCATGCCTACACCTAAACCAAACATGGGTCGAGTATTAGGTGAGAGTGCAAGATAATCAAGTCAAACTCCTTGAATCTACGATATTTAGTTCATTCCTCAAGTAGCAAAACCTTGCTTCATCAAGTGGCTTCGTGAAGATATCGACAAGTTGATCTTTGGTTGATACATAGGATAGATCAATATCACCTCTAGCAACATGATCTCTAATGAAGTGATGTCGAATCTCAATATGCTTTGTCCTTGTGTGATGCACCGGGTTGTATGCAATCTTGATGGCACTTTCATTGTCACATAGAAGAGGCACTTTGTCACAATGGACACCGTATTCCTTTAAAGTTTGCCTCATCCATAGCAATTGGGTGCAAGCACTAGCGGCAGCAACATACTCGGCTTTGGCGGTGGAGAGAGATATACAATTTTGCTTCTTAGAAGACCAACATACCAAGGACTTACCAAGGAATTGGCAAGCCCCGGATGTTGATTTTCTATCATCCTTGTCTCCCGCCCAATCCGAATCCGTGTATCCACAAAGAGCGAATGTTGAGCCTTGAGGGTACCAAAGACCATAAAATGGGGTATGAACTAAATATCGAAAGATTCTCTTGACCATCATTAGATGGCTTTCCTTAGGAGCCGCTTGATATCTTGCACACACACCTACACTCAACACAATATCGGGTCTAGATGCACAAAGGTAAAGCAAAGAACCAGTCATAGACCGGTATACCTTTTGATCCACATCTTTACCATTTGGGTTTTGTTCTAGATGAGTCTTTGTAGCCATGGGAGTTGGAGCTCCATTCAAATCTTGCATTTTGAATCTTTTGAGCATATCTTGAGTATACTTGGCTTGATTGAAGAATGTTCCTCCTCTAACTTGCTTGATCTCAAAGCCAAGGAATACTTTCAATTCTCCCATCAAAGACTTCCGGAACCTACTAGTCATAAGCTTTGAGAATTCATCATTAAAAGCTTTGTTAGATGAGCCAAAGATAATATCATCAACATATATTTGGCATAAAAAGCTCTCCATTGACCCTCTTAGTAAAAAGAGTGGGATCGATTTTCCCAACATCAAAGCCACGGTCAAACAATAACTCTCTAAGGTGCTCATACCACGTGTGTGGGGCTTGCTTGAGCCCATAGAGCGCCTTATCAAGTTTGTAGACATGGTTTGGGAAGTTGTGGTCCTCAAATCCCAGGGATTGCTTAACATATACCAATTCATTTAAAGGACCATAAAGGAATGAACTTTCTACATCCATTTGTTGCAACTTAAAGTTATGATGTGCCGCATAAGCAAGAAGGATACGGATGGACTCAAGGCGAGCCACGGGTGCATAAGTCTCTCCATAATCAATGCCTTCAATCTGAGAATACCCTTGTGCAACCAATCTAGCCTTGTTCCTTACTATAATTCCATGCTCATCCTGCTTGTTCTTGAATATCCACTTTGTTCCAATAACATTGCGGCAATCCTTTGGCTTCTCAACTAACTTCCACACTTTGTTTCTCTCAAAGTTGTTGAGCTCTTTGTGCATAGCTTCTAACCAATCCGAATCTTCAAGAGCTTCCCACACTTTCTTTGGTTCAATCATGGAGATGTGTGCTTGGTGTTCACTGAACCTCTTCAATTGTGCTCTTGTGGAAATTCCTTTCCTTAGATCTCCAACAACATTTTGGAGGGTGTGGTCTCTTATTTCCAACATTCTTTCCTTTCTAGCTTCGCGACGAGCGTGGATCTCTTCATTGTTTCTTGGGGGACCCTCTTCATCATTTTGATCCTCGTCTTGACCATCAACTTGACCTTGATCATCATTGGAGTCATCCTCTATATTGGGAGGCAAGGATTGACCTTGGTCTTGATCAAGTGCTCTTCTAGCATCAATTTGAGCACGTCTCAAAATAGTTTGGATGGATCTTCCTTGACAAATTGACTTGGCACCACTTGACAACCCATCGAATGGACCAAGCTCCCTTTGACTAGAGTTCACACATTGATCACTATGTTGAGGGTCCACATCTTGTCTTTGGCTTGAGTCAATGTCCTCTTGATAGATGGAGCATGTTGAGGTTGTGAAGATGAGGGCTCCACTCGAGTGGAGCATAGTTCTTCTCGATCCGCCATAAGGGGTTCCTCAACGGGGCGGATATAACCCACACCCATTCTTCCTATGGCATCCTGAGGCATTTCACCATCTGCATCACAAGCATCAACACGCCCCCCTTGGGGACCATCATATTCTTCGAAGGTCACACTACAAGATTCTATGACGGCTCCGGAGAGCTTGTCATAGATTCTATAAGTGTGAGATTCGAGACCATAGCCAACAAAAATACCCTCTAATGCTTTAGACTCGAATTTAGACAAACGAACACCTTTGATGAGATAGAAACACTTACAACCGAACACCCGGAAATAAGATATGTTGGGCTTGTTACCGGTAAGTATCTCATATGGAGTCTTGTTGATTTTCTTATGAGGTAGAGCGGTTTGAAGCATGGCAAGCGGTGGAGATGGCTTCGCCCGGTTGTATGGAGATTTAAACTCCGCCAACATGGTCCTAGCCATCTCAATAAGAGTCCGGTTCTTCCTTTCGGCCACACCATTTTGTTGAGGGGTGTATGCAGCGGAATATTGATGTTTAATCCCCTCATCACTAAGAAAATCATTCAAGGTGTAGTTCTTGAACTCGGTGCCATTGTCAATTCTTATAATCAACACGGGAACATTGTGTTGCCGTTGAACCAAGTTGATGAAGTCGATAAAAGTCCTTTGAGTTTCACTCTTCAACTTGAAGAAATAAACCCAAGAGTATCTTGAAAAGTCGTCAACAATCACCAAACAATATTTCTTCCCTCCAAGACTTGCATGAGATGGAGGACCAAATAGGTCCACATGGAGGAGTTCCAAGATCTTGTTAGACTTGATTTCGTTCGTGGGCTTGTGAGGAGCGTCATGCATCTTCCCTAGAACACATGCCCTGCAAACACGATCTTTGGCAAAGGAAACATTTTCTTTTAGTCCAACAATATGGCCCTCTTTATGGAGACTTTGCAAAGTTCTCATATTGACATGGGCTAGTCGGCGGTGCCATAGCCAACCCACATCGGCCTTTCCGTATAAGAACATCGGACCTGCAGTGGCTTGCCCTGAAAAGTCCACCACATACAAGTCATTTTCGATGTAGCCAACAAAAGCGACCTTGAGAGACTTGCTCCACATGAGGACCACAATATCATCATCAATAAAGACAGAAAAGCCCATCTTTCCAAGAGCACGGACAGAAAGTAAATTGTATCCAAGGGTTTCAACAAGCATGACGTTCATGAGTGTAATGTCGTGAGCCACCACTACCTTGCCGAAACCCATTACCTTAGACTTTGACTTGTCGGCATATGTGACGGTGATTTGATCTTCATTTTACACCAAGTCCTTGACAATAGATGAGCTTCTGGTCATATGACTTGTGCAACCACTATCGATCACCCATTTTGACCCTCCGGAAGTATAAGTCTACAAAAGATCAAGCTAGTTTTTAGGTACCCATTTTTCAATGGGTCCTCTTTTGTTAGCAACAAGGGTCTTGGGAACCCAAATAGACCAAGCAATATAACCATCATAAGGACCAACATATTGTGCATACACATCACCATAATAATCACGCATTAGAACATAGTGAGGGTTAGCACTTCCCGCAAAATCATCATGAGACATAGTTTTACCATTTGTGGTCTTACTCTCCACAATGGTCTTGTTGGTCTCTTGTGCGGGCATGTCCTTCTTCTTCTTGTTGTTCTTCTTCTTTGTTTTGGAGACAAAACCAATGCCCCCTTTATCACCACTATGCCTTTGCTTGCTCAAAAGATGATAGGGCAAAGGTGTCCGATCTTTCGATGAGATGATGATAATCGATTTGGTGGAGTTCGGGCTTGACGATCCGACTACACGTGCGAGCACGAGCGCCAATGCAATCGCTAGGCCAATGTTCTGGAGGTTACCGATCCTGCGGGAACACGATCAGCCTGACCAGCGAGGGTCTTAATTCCTACTTGAAATCGAGAACAAGTAAGAACCAATATTGCAATCAAGGTATTGCGGATTAAGAGGAAAGCTTTATTGAAAAGGTGGGATCCTGTATAGGTGCGAAGTACAAGAGGCCTCTGCGACGCTCGAGCCTTGGCGAAGTTGCTATGATGGCTAACTTAATGTCTAAACAAAATCCGAGTCTAGGGTGACGGCTATGGGGAGTATTTAAGTGCGAAAAGGTGGGGTTTCGTCCAGCCATGGAAGTGGTGGCCGAATCCAACCCTAGAAGTCCTTTTCCCCTCAAATACGGACTCTAAAAAGTGGCTAATTAAAATCCTGCTAAAATTACATGGGCCTGGCCCAAAATAAAGGTGTCGCAACACCATATTAAGCTATGGACGAATTCGCGAAGTATTGATCTTGAATATTTCGTCCAAGCCTTCTTTCTTCATTATGGTGGCCTCAAAGTCGTGAAATCTTCATCCGTGGCCTTCTCTTGGATCATCACACGCTTGCTGCCATCTCCATGCATGGCCATGCTCCAATGCTTGTCCCTCTCATCCATGCTTGGTCCATCATTCCTAAGAGTAAGAAATACATCTGATTTAGGCAGCATCATATTCTCATGTATGTGAGGAATAGTTCCAAGAAACGAAAGTACCTGATAGTTAAGTTGTTTGGCACGAGATCTTGTGATGGGTCCTTGTATGTGTGTAGCTGTAGGTACAACGGTTGTATCAATAGAAGGGATGTCCACATCATACTCCCCTTCTTGAATTGAAGTCGTCCTCGATGCAATCTCATCTTCCTCACCAAAGTAAGGCTTCAAATCTGCAATGGTAAACGTAGGACTAACCGTACCAAAGTCTGCAAGCAACTCAAGTTTATATGCATTATCATTTATTTTCTCTAACACCTTAAAGGGACCAGCAGCACGCGGCATTAACTTAGACTTGCGTAAATCAGAAAAGCGATCCTTACGCAAATGTAACCAAACAAGATCTCCAACATCAAACACAACATGCTTTCTCCCTTTATCCCCAGCAAGTTTATACTTAGCATTCATATGTTCGATGTTATCTTTAGTAGTCTTATGCAAGTTTAATATCATTTCAGCGCGTTGTGTAGCATCCAAATTATGTTGCACCGAAGTAGGTAAAGGCAATAAATCAATAGGTGCACGAGGAACAAAACCATAGACGATCTCAAACGGGCACATCTTTGTGGTAGAATGCAGCGAACGATTATAAGCAAATTCTATATGAGGTAAACACTCTTCCCACAATTTTAAGTTCTTCTTTAAAACAGCCCGCAACATAGTAGACAAAGTTCTATTTACTACTTCAGTTTGTCCATCAGTTTGGGGATGACATGTAGTACTAAACAGCAATTTAGTCCCCAACTTAGCCCATAAACATCTCCAAAAGTGGCTAAGAAATTTAGTATCACGATCAGAGACAATAGTATTTGGCACACCATGCAAACGAACAATTTCACGAAAGAACAAATCAGCAATATGCGCAGCATCATCCGTTTTATGACAAGGAATAAAGTGTGCCATCTTAGAAAACCGATCCACAACAACAAAAATACTATCCCTCCCCTTCTGTGTTCGTGGCAATCCCAAAACAAAGTCCATAGAAATATCCTCCCAAGGAACACTCGGAACAGGAAGAGGCATATATAAACCATGTGGATTAAGGCGAGACTTAGCTTTTTGACAAGTAGTGCAGCGTGCCACAAATCGCTCAACATCTCGACGCATACGTGGCCAAAAGAAGTGTGCAGCAAGAATATACTCCGTATTCTTGACACCAAAGTGTCCCATCAATCCTCCTCCATGCGCCTCCTGTAACAACAAAAGACGAACAGAACTATCCGGAATGCATAGTTTGTTAGCACGGAACACAAGTCCATCATTGAAGACGAACTTGTTCCATGTTCTACCATCTCTACAATTCTGCAACACATCTTTAAATTCAGCATCATGTACATATTGTTCCTTAATAGTTTCTAATCCAAATATTTTGAAGTCAAGTTGAGATAACAAAGTATAACGGCGCGACAAAGCATCAGCAATAATATTATCTTTACCCTTTTTGTGTTTGACAACATAAGGAAAAGACTCAATAAATTCAACCCACTTTGCATGCCGACGATTCAACTTAGCTTGACTACGAATATGCTTCAAAGATTCATGATCAGAATGTATAACAAATTCTTTAGGCCATAGATAATGTTGCCAAGTTTCTAATGTCCGAAACAATGCATATAATTCTTTATCATAAGTAGAATAGTTCAGACTAGCCCCACTCAATTTCTCACTAAAATATGCAAGGTTTTCCTCTTGTAATAACACCCCTCCCAAACCAATTCCACTAGCATCACATTCAAGCTCAAAAGTCTTAGTAAAATCAGGAAGTTGGAGTAAGGGAGCATGTGTTAGCTTATCTTTCAATATGACGAAGGCCTGTTGTTGTGCATCGCCCCAAACAAAGGGCACATCCTTCTTGGTAAGCTCATTCAGCGGCGCGGCAATTGATCCAAAGTCTTTGACAAAGCGCCTATAAAAACCAGCGAGGCCAAGAAAACTTGTAACATCCCTAAAATCATGATTTCAAAGTTTGCATATCATTCATGCATGCATATAGATTTGAGATCAAATTTCAAACTCATTTCAGAAAAACAGAAGCACATAGTGCTATGATTTTATGTGAACAGATTTAAATCAAATGGCCATCCCCATTTGAAAGTTTGATTGTTTATGAACCAAGTTTGTTGCCTTCTATGAGGATAGGTTTGAGTGTAGAATTTAAACCAAGTTTTACAAATTGGAAATGGTTTCAAAAACCATTTTTCAAATTTTGCAAACCAAGTGCCATGTTTCTGTTATTTTGATCTCCAAGCTTGACCAAGCCTTTGCAAAGCAACCACTTGTTTTTATGCCTATATTGGAGACTACTGCACCCTGCAAAAACCCCAGAAAGATTTGAATTCATTTCAAAACCTTTCCTGAAAATCGAAATAGAAAAAGAAAACGAGCAAACAAATGAAAAAGGCCTAGCGCCACCAATCTAGCCCAGCATCTGAACAGGCCCAACTAGCCCACCCGGGCCATTTCTTTTCCTTCCGCACGCGCGAGCACACATACTCAGCCGCTGACAGACGGACCCCCACCTCCACTTCGCGCACCTCGCTGACGAGCGGGCCCTCTCCACGTCGCCCTCGTCTTCCCCAAACCGCGCCTGCGACCACATCGCCGCTGCTGTCAAGGCCGGTAATGGCGCGGCGTAATTAGCCATTATGCCGCAGGCGTTTCCTGTCGCGCCTGGGCCTATTTAAACCTCTCTGCCCAGCGAGCATTTCCCCCACTCTCCTCGCTCACTCCGCCACCAGGCTGCACGCATTTGCCCTTGAAGCCCCGTGGTACTGACGACTCCGGTGTCCAATTCCGGTGAGCCTCGACCGCCACCCTCTCTCTGGTTCAAACGAGGATGCTCAGCACGATCTTGCGCACCTGCTGACACCTTTCTCTTGCCTGCTCGTGACCCAGGTCATCGTCTCCGTCCACGACCGAAACCACCTGCGCCGCCGCTTGACTCCGGCGACCAATTAAGGTAAAACCGGCGCCTTGCCCCTCCTTCACGCGAGTTTGTTCGCCCGCGTCTTGCGCAACTCCTGATGCCTCTGGTTCGTGCTAGGGCGACGCCAAACCTCGGCAAGCACCACGTCTGCAAGCAATCGACGCCGCCACATTCGACGAGCTCCCGAGACCGTGCAAGGTACTTCGCAGCCAACGCCACCTCGAGCATCAGCAGCCTCCTGCGTTCTACGGTAAGCGCCTCCTTTCTTCCCCGGCGACCTAGCGCCGGCACGCCAAGCCGACGCCACGCTACGCCGCCATTGCTAGCGCTTGCTTCGTTAGGAGATTTTTAGCCGTCAGATCTGGATCCTACGCGTAGAAATAGTTCACTTAACGAAGGGGTATGGATAGATCTGAGCCGTGCAGCGTTAGTTAGATCCAACGGCACAGAAGGGTGATCCGGAGCGAATCGGTACGCGCCAGTAAAATCGTGACGTGTGTCTAGGGTTAGATTTAAAAACAGAATTCAAACCAGATTTTGATCTAAATTTCAAATGGCTATAACTTGAGATTCCCACGTTAGATTTTTGCAAATTTTATACCGTTGGAATCAGTGAGTCAAGCCCTTTCTGAATCTGCAATGTGTTTAACAAAAAGTTTCTATTAAAATGCCTTTTTAAACAGAAACATATTTAGGACCTTTTTGAGTATAGTTTTGGTTTAGTATTTGGTTTTAGTGCTAAATAAGTTTAGTTAGCAAGTTTTTGACTTAGTTTTGTTTCTGTATCATGCACTTGCTTGGTGGGTTTTCAAAAATCATCACTTAGTAATTTCTTGCATGCATGCATTCATATTTTTGTTTGTATATGAATTGTGTGTAATTTGTGCTACAAATTTTTGTGTAGATTTTGCTAGTGACTGTGATTGTGAAGAGTGCTACTCTCCCCATTACCAAGGCAAGTGATACTTCATGATATTTCCACCCTTTATTTTGAATAAGCATTAGAATTATTTTTGCTAAGTCTTGCATGCTACTTTTGCCAAATGCTATGTTGGGAAATCCTAAGTAGTTGTAGAATTGTAGAATTGCTAGGGAATTTCCTAAGTTAAGTTACTATGCCATGCTTAGCCTAGCTAGTAGAAAACAAGGGTTGGTAAAGTATGTACATGCTATGATGAAAATAATTCTAAGTCTTTTGGACTTATGCTTTTCTTAATAAAACAACTAAGTCAATGAACCTCCTGGGTGGAATGGGACTTGAATGGTGGATTTTTGGTTGAGTGGTTACACAAGGCCATGGATTTGGCTTGTGTATCTCACTTGTGGTATGCCACCCAGGCACCAAGGGATTTGGAGGCCAAGTGTTGAGAAAGCTTACAGTGCAACCACTTGGCAATATGGGCTCTGCCTTGATCACATAGGTTGCTAGAACTTAGTCATTTGGACAGTTGGTGGTAGTGGGATGATAGGTTGGAACGCGTCCATTTGGCTAAGGGAAGGCTTCTGAAAGGTCCTGTCTTGGGAAACCAAGTCTGGTGGGGAAAGTGCACAACCTCTGCAGATGGAAAATCTAAGTACTTAGCCAAGTCCATGGCAATGGACAACTTGAGCATCAAGACATGGAAGCTACAAGAATCTCATCACTCCAACTTCTAAGTAAAACATGTGGGTGAACAAGGGTGAAGGACCCCAATGTCTATTGGTGGTTTCTTGGGAAAGTTTTTGACAAAGAAAAACTTAGTGATTTCAACTAATAGGAAAAACCTATTTTGAGCAAAGCAAGCCAAGCTACACTTAGCCAAAATGCATATAGTAATATAGTCCACCTAAAAATTTACTAAGGTATCACTTGGCAATACTATTCCAAAGTATTGAGCCACTGTGGCTGTAACTTGTGATGTTGCAGGTTACTCCGATGATGATTAGGAGTCATGAGTCTACACTCAACATGCTTGCCTGTGGCACATGAAGATGAAGACTTATGTTTATTTACTTATTCCAAAAACTCTTGTATTAGGCCTTTGGCCCTGAGTTGTAAAAGACTATGTTTTATCTCTGGAATGAATGTAATAAATGACCTTTGTATCTATGTACTTCATCTTAAACTATGGATGCTAGCAATGATCCAGGGACTAGCATTGCAATCACAGGGATCCTTTTCCTTTACAAAGGAGGGATCTTACAAAACTCCTCACTTGTGTGACCGTCTTGGGCTGCGGCCAATTCTCAATAGCTTCAATCTTGGCTGGATCCACTTCAATACCCTGTGATGTAACAACATAGCCAAGAAACGCAACTCGATTGGTGCAAAAGGTGCACTTCTCAAGGTTACCAAACAAACGTGCATCACGTAAAGCATTGAAAACAGCATGTAAATGGTCCAAATGATCCTCTAAAGATTTGCTATAAATCAGAATATCATCAAAGTAGACTACCACAAAACGTCCAATGAAAGCACGTAAAACTTCGTTCATTAATCTCATGAAAGTGCTAGGTGCATTAGTTAAACCAAACGGCATTACTAACCACTCATATAAACCGAACTTAGTTTTAAATGCTGTTTTCCATTCATCTCCTAATTTCATACGAATCTGGTGGTAACCACTACGCAAATCAACTTTAGAAAACATGGTAGAGCCACTCAATTCATCAAGCATGTCATCTAAACGTGGAATAGGATGACGATATCGAATAGTAATATTATTGATAGCTCTACAATCAGTACACATGCGCGAAGAACCATCTTTCTTAGGTACCAAAATAATAGGAACACATAGGGGCTAAGGGACTCACGAATATGATCTCTGTCGAGTAGTTCCTGAATTTGACGTTGTATCTCCTTTGTCTCCTCTGGATTGGTTCTATATGGCACGCGGTTGGGCAACGTGGCACCAGGAATTAGATCAATTTGGTGCTCAATTCCTCTAATAGGAGGTAGTCCTGGTGGCAGCTCAGCGGGAAAGACGTCCTCATATTCCTGCAAAAGGTTAGCAATAGCGGGTGGCAAAGAAGGAGGCATATCCTCAAATGAAAACAAAACCTCTTTGCAGACAATTGCATAACATTGAGTATTGTTTACATATAGTTCAGCAATATCAATTTTATTTGCAAGCATACATGGACTCTTCAAACGAATTTCAGTAGCATGTGTAGAATCAGATTTAGTGTTTTTTGGTGGTATAAAATCTGCAGCAACAATCTGATTCTCACTTTTATTTTTCTCCTTAGTTTTAGCTCTACTAGCTCTAGCAAGATCATCTTTTAAAATCTATTCAGGAGTCATAGGTTTTAGACCAATTTTCTTCCCATCATGCATAAGAGAATAGTGATTATTTTTGCCATTATGAACAGATTCTCTATCAAATTGCCATGGTCTACCAAGTAACAAAGAACAAGCTTGCATAGGTACAACATCACAATCAACAAAATCAGAATATGTACCAATAGTAAAATGCACGCGTACCGTTCTTGTTACCTTGATCTTGCGAGAACTCTCAAACCATTGGATGTAATATGAATGTGGGCGTTGTCTTGTTGGAAGCACAAGCTTCTCTACCATGTCAACACTAGCCAGATTATTACAACTCCCTCCATCAATGATGATCCGTGTAGCTCTTTCCTTGACAACACCACGTGTTTGGAACAGGTTGTGGCATTGATCTTGCTCAGATTTTCTCAATTGCACACTCAACACACGTTGTGTAATTAAGCTCTTGTATTGATCAGCAGCTTCAGCTCCCATTACCTCTGTCTCATTTGGAGAATCGAAGAGTGAGAATGTCGGAGTAGATGTGGTGGCAAGAGCAGCCACACCATGAGAAGTTTCCTCTTCGTCATCTTCATCATCTTCATTGTCGGAGGAGTACTCTTCATGAGTGATCAAGACAATTTCTCCCGGCTTCTTGTTGATGGGATTCTTTTTGATGAAAGGTTTCTTGTACGGTCCCTTGAGAGTCTTCTTCAACACAAGCTTTCCACCATGATCTTCTCTCTTCTCATAGGGGCAACTAGCCACAAAGTGGTAGCGGTCACCACAATTGAAGCAAGTTCTCAATCTTGTGGTATTCTCTCTTTTCCCATTTGGATTGCTTCTCCGTTCCATTTCCATCTTGGCCTTGGCAGGGTTCTTCCAAAAGTTCTTTGCATAGAAATCCATATATTGACCATGAGCAATCTTCACTTCATCAGGATGGTCCATGGAAAGCCCTTCATCACTATCATCTTCATCCCCATGGTCCACAACTTTGGCCTTCAAAGCAACATTGACAACATTACTCATACCAAGGGCACGAGCACGGGCATCTTTGGCATTCTTACGGCAACCTTGAAAGCAGCCATCTCTTGCATAACTTCATTTGAGGTCATGAGATGGTAGTTGTGTCTTCCTTGTAGGCTCTTCAAGTCAGTGGGCTCAAAAGGCATGAGTGCACTCACATATTTCCTTTTTATCCATGCATCATCCACATGTGAGGCACCCACATTCCTAAAAGCAGTGGCGGTGGTCTTGAGCCTTCGGTACATGTCTTCGTGATCTTCACCTTCTTTCATGTAGAAGCCTTCGGCTTCATTGCTTAGAGCATCATATCGGTTCCTCCTCATACTCTCATTTCCAATAAACAACACAGTGAGAGCATCCCAAGCTTCCTTGGCAATGCTAAAGTGCTCAATGTGTGGATAATCCTTTGTCCCCAAACCTTGTTGAATCATATGCAGAGCGGTGGCATTGAGTTGACTATTAACAATCTCTCTTCTTGTCAAGTTGTTTGGATCCCCAATAAAGAGTCCATGCTCAATGATGTTCCATAGTTCAATGCAAGAGCTGCGCATATGAGTTCTCATTAGTGATTGCCATTGAGCAAAAGTAGCGGATTCTTCAAGCTTAGGTGGGTCACCTCTATTGTATACATGAGGGTGAGGGATTGGAGGGTCGGGAGAGTACCATGAGTCACGGTGCTCACCCTTCCCACCATTATTGTGTGTGGAGGAATTAGCGTTGTCTGGTTTACCCCCTACCAATGCACCCTCGGGGGATATTCCCCTTAGGTAAAATGGATGGTTGATCCTCTTGAGGAGATGGGGGTGGTGAGCCTTCTTTGTCTTTAAGAAGTTGCTCAAGCATCTTCTTGACTTCGTTGACCAAGGAAGAGCTCAATCTTGTTTCCAAGTTTTTGAGATCTTCCATGGTCACCGTGGTCGGCTCACTATCACGATCCCCTTCGCGGCTACCCATATTCTCTTAGGCGGTAAAGCCCAAATAAAGAGTCGAGGCTCTGATACCAATTGAAAGGATCGTATGGGCAACTAGAGGGGGGGTGAATAGGCGCTACTTCAAATTTTCTTCTTTTTCAAATTAAGGTTTGACAATAAGGTAAATTCTCTAGATAATGCAACTATGGTGAATTTACCTATATGACAATTAAGCAAGGGCTATCACAACACAAAAGTAGTAACAAGTAAGTAAGGTGCGGTAAAGGATAGAAGTAACCAAAAATTGACGCGGAGACACAAGGATTTGTTTCCCGTAGTTCCTTCCTTTTGAGGGGAAGTACGTCTACGTTTGGAGAGGGGGTGGTTTCAAACCAGCAACACCACAAGAGGCCTCCCTTGTTCTCCGATGAATCTCACCCCAACGGGATCGATTCACCTTCCACTATATCGGCAACCTTCAAGGTGGAAGCCGGCACCGTTACAAGTTTGGGGCACACATCCACAACTTATACAAGCAAGCTGTCAAAGCAACCAAAGACAAGCTTGTAAGAACCAAAACAAGAACTAGGGTTTGCAAGAAAACACTAGAGCAAAGGGGCCCTCAATGGAATGAGGGGGAAATGAAGATCTCTTTTGGTGAAGTAGTAGATCGGGGACTCCTCCTTCGATTCCCCAAAGATCAAGGACTTTGGGTGGTGGGACGAGGAGATCTTGAAGATTTGGGTGGCTCCAATGGACTCCAATGGTGGTCTCTGACTTTAATGAACTGAGCAATTTGTCCCAAGGTAGGTGGAGGGGTATTTATACCCCTCCACGAAATATGGCCGTTGGAGCATTTAATGTACCGGTAGTACCGGTACTTAAGCGGTAGTACCGCTTGCAAGGGGTACTACCGATCAAGTACCGGACCAGGTACCGGAGGTGCTCCAGATCTTCAACATTCTTCAGTTTTGGGCGGTATCGCCCTTGCGGTACTACCCCCAAGCGGTAGTACCGGTCCCAAGTACCGCTTGGTACTGACCAAAACGGAGAGGAGTGAGTGCTAGTCAGTATGCCCCGGTACTGCCGAGCGGTACGACCGTCTCAAGCGGTAGTACCGCTTGTACCGGTTGGACCGGTAGTGCCGCTCCGTGGTACCGGGGGTACTGACTAGTACACACCTTCATCAGCTCTGGTCAGTGCCAACCGGTACTGGAACCGGTAGTACCGGTGTCAAGCGGTAGTACCGGTCATAGTTCCGGTACTACCGGTTGACACAGAGGTTTTTGCAAGGGGAATTGATATGCCATTATTTGTGCCACCACTTATCAAACCTGTGATAAACTTAACACACAGTTAAACCGATAAGTGTGTTGTTATCAAACATCAAAATCAGAGGGATAGGAAAATGCTCTTTCAATCCCATATTTTAATTGGAGAATATTAAATCTTAAGTAGTTTTCAATGAGTAGAAATTATTTTTCTAAAATAAAATAAATAAGACTATGTCTTTAATTCATGTGATGATTGTGATGATGCTAGATCATCTAGGGTGAACCTTTGTGTGCCAAATAGAAGTAGCTAAGTATTGTTTGGTGATTGTGTACCTCGTATTTATTTATAGATGCTAGTACCGACCAAGGCTACGAGGAGGAGGAGTACTACGAAGAAGAAGAAAACTTCAACCACTGCACTACTCAAGGCAAGCTAAGCTAAACCATGCAATCCATCCTTGCAAGACTAAACCTACCAGTTAACCTATGCAAGATGCATTAGGCATACTTTGGTTATGCAACCTTGATTATGCCAAATCCCAGTTTTACTTGCAAGCTTTATTCTTTTATTTCTTTATCAAGGTTCTTTATTATTTCTAGTTAGTCTTTTGTGAATTTTGGAGAGTTATTATAGGTAGCATAAAGAGCATAAAACTTGGCCTAAGTAGTTAGAACTAGATGTCATGCTGAGGCATGAGACTAGATTTGGATAGTCACACTTGATTAGCACCCCTCATTAGTGAATACCCTCAACTTTAGTGGCTAGTGCTAAGCATAAAAGTGGATCACTTTGGATGGGAATACTTGGTGAAAATGATTATGAAAACCTTAGAATGAAGATTCATTCTATTGAAATGTTTTGACATGTGTTATGAACACAAGATGATTTGATGATGAAAATGTTGAGGCATGAGCCTTAATCCTTTTATAAAAATTGATGGTTGGGTTCGGATGCGATACCATTCCAATTCTATCGTACAACCACAATACCTGAATTTGGGTAGGGCTTGATAGGATGTTTATATATCTTAGTATGGGTTCCCTTGCGGAAGAGGTTTGAGCTGAGGCTATCTGATGTAGCCCGACCTACGGTCGTTACCACATCTTGGTCTCCAACTTACGCCAAGTCGTCATGGACTCCAAAGGTGAATCCGCTCCTCTATGCGAGCCCCCTTCCTACACTATTGAATGGTATGCTACTTCATACTCCGTCACATATGCATGATAGGTTCACATTGACAAGTACGGAGGCCAGGGAGGAAGTCCGGAGCATCAAGCCCGACAAGACGGAGGCTTGGAAGAGGAGACGGAAGAAGACATGTCGGCAGCTGCCAGGTCCAAGCGGTACTACCGGTCGTGAACCATTACTACGGTCAGCAGTACTACCGCCTCCTACCGCCTTGCATCAAGCCTGCGCCATCGCCCATGGATGCCCGATGCGGCTTGCGGTACTACCGCCCGCAAGCGGTACTACCGGATACCATGAGCGGTACTACCGGTGGTGACCGGTACTACCGGTCCTAGGTCCGGTACTACCGGTCATGTATGTGCTACGCACTGTTGGTTGACCCCATGTATTCCCCTTACTTACCTTTTCGCCTAGTTTATCCCCAAACTACCCTTGTTTAGTGGCTGGCCTATAAATAGAGCCCCCACCCCTCATGTATCCCTTAGGCATAGATGATAGACTAAAGACAACCTCCATTGTGGAATCTCTAGTTTTGCCTCATCCCCTTTACCAAGGGGACCGACTATCGTCACCAACCTCGATTGGACTTTGCATCACGCATCCATCGTTGAACAAGGCCTTGGAGTTCGATGTCTCGTCTCCAAGTTGTCAAGACCCTCCCCAAGGTGTTCTTCCCTCTCCGATGTGGATTTGAGGGAGCACGTTGACCGATCTTTCCTTGCGAGGATTCTATCAGACCGGTGGCTGCTCGTTCAGCAATCGGCCTTGTATCGTGAGTTTTGCGTGTGTTCATCGTGTTCTTCGTGAGGTGTGTGTTCGCTTCCGCTACCTTCTCCCTTTCTCCTCGCTTTTCAATCGATTTGACCACGAGATCCGTTAAGATCGGGCACCAAAGAGGTTAACCCCTCCATAATCTGGTATCAGCAGATTTTGGTTGCCACGGATTTCTCATCGATTTGGTCTTTTCCCCATAAATTCGAAAATTCCACCAAAAACAGCCCCAATTCATGTTTTGGATCGATCTGTGATTTGAGTGCGTTTTGGTAGGTTTTGATCCATGGATTGCTTGCTAAACTTGTTGATCTACCTTCCTTTGCGTTCCCATGGCCTAATTCCTTGATTTCCCCCTTCGATTTGGTGTTTTTCTTTAAGATTTTCCGCCCAAATCACCCCAAAATCGCGAAAACGCGTCAAATCTGGGCGTCCCAGGTCCAAGCGGTACTACCGGGTCCAAAATCCGGTACTACCGCACTTAACCGGTACTACCGGGCTCAAAAATCCGGTACTACCGCCCTATACTGATAAAAACAGCAGGTTCCCAGATTTCAGCCTCTCACCGTTTTGAGCATAACTTTTGCATTCGAACTCGGATTTTGGTGTTCTTTAGCTCGTTTCGAAGAGGAGAAGGAGCTCTACATCATCATCCACGTGGTTCATGCTATCTACTCCATCCAAATTCCGTGAGCAAGGCGGAATCCAACAATAAAGGGTGAAGATCGTCGACGAAAGGTATAAACATTCCGCGACTTCTCCCCACTTGCATTCCTTTGTGAATCCCACTATCTTTGCGAGCAACAAACACCTATTGAGACTAGTTCCTCTTATGATTGCTTGGGCTATGCACATTTGATACCTTGTATATTCCGAGCAAACTTTGTGAGCGCTATCTCATATAGTTACCTTGTATAGTTGTTGGCACAAGGAAGAGGCAAGTGAAAAAGAAATAAAAAGAAAAAGAGTGATACAAAAGAGAAAAAATAGAAAAAGAAAAATAAAACGAAAGAAATATACATGTGCCTCATAGAATAGGAAGCGCAAGCTCGATGAACATCATATAGGTGGTACTTATTGTGCATATCTTGTAGCCCACCAATCTTATGCAATCGAACTAGCGTCTCTCCTTGTACTTGTGTGACACGAGCTTATAGTCTTCGCTAGGTAATCATTTGGTTCTTAGCTCACTTTCTCCGTCGCACAAGTCCTATTTATCCCACCGTGTGTATTTCCTTGTACATATTTCCTATCTTGTGGATTAACTTTTTTGCTTTGTGATCATTGTGGTTCTTCACTTGCCATTACAACATCTTGATTTCGGAATTGTTCTTGACATGGCACTTTCCATACCTATCCACCATAGGACTTGTGTGTGTTTGTTTTTTGGTTCGTAGTTGGTTTTGGTGTTCCGCGTGAACTTCACTTTGCTTGGTTTATTGCTCTCAAGTGTGGCCACTTGTACGATATGATCTTCCAAGGTAAAGTAAGGTTTGACGTTGTATCCCTAACTCCCACTACCACTTCCATATACACCGCTTGGTCTTGTGCATCATGTCTAGGGACTCCGGAACCGAGGATGATATCTATGAAGAATCCATGATGAGCCACCATGTCTACGACTCCACAAGTATAGAGGACATGATGGAGCACAACACCGACAATGGCTCCACATGCTTTGAGGACCCGGAGCACTACACCTACGATGACTCCACATGCATGGAAGACATGGAGCTCTACGTCGACAATGGCTCCTCATGCATGGAGCCTATGGAGCACTACACCGACAATGGCTCCACATGCTTGGGTGATATGGAGTACTACACCAACAACTACTCCCCAAGCATGGACGACTTCGAGTGCGACATCGATGACGCCTCGCCAAGCATGGAGGACACGGAGAACTTCATCGACTTTGATGGCTCTTCCATGAGCCATGAAGAATTCCTCCACTGTGTGGAGATGGAAGCCTACTACGCCAAGCAAGAAGAGGCGCATCATCAAGATTCCATGACCTTCAAGGCCAAGCGTGCCACACCAAAGGGCACCACCTACTTTGATGATCCACCTCCAAGGCGACATGTGCCACCACATAGATGGCGTCAAGCGCCACCATCTCCAAGGCACCAAGCTCCATCACCTCCAAGGCGTCAAGCTCCACCATCTCCAAGGCGCCAAGCTACATCACCTCCAAGGCGCCAAGCTCCAACTCCTATCCAAACAAGAGTGGCGTCCAAACATCATATGCATCAAGAGGCGCCAAGAAACAAGACTCTTCATCGACAAACATCCTCTCATGAGCATCGCCACCATAAAGAGGATACTAGACATCGTCAAAGGCATCTTCGCCACCAAGACGTAGAATTCATGATGAGCACCAACCATAATGCTCAATCAAGCTCAAGAAGGCACCACAAGCACAAGAAGAGTGCCAAGGCAAATGATCACCGTCGTGAGCGTCATGTGGATGACCAAGTGCTTCACCAACATCAACCATCGACAAGGCACGCCAATGACCTCCGTCGACACCATCATAGGGCACCTTCAACTACTCGTGCCACCACCACAATGGCACCAAGAGCAAGCCTTCCTCCACGCCATCAAGCTTCAATGCCTATGCTTGACTTCCATGACCTCGCGAACGAGGAAAATGTAGACCTCTACTTCGCCAAGTTGGATAGCATGAGCCTACCTCCACCACTACTACGAGATGGCCACAAGACGGTCGAGCATGGGATTTTCCCTTCGACCATGGAGGAGAGTGATGATGCCCATCTTATGGCATCCAACCTTGGAGGCGACAAGGTCAAGAATGGTGAGCATGGGATTTTCCCTTCACCAAAGGAGGCGCTTGGAGTTGAGGAACCCGAGCCTACCCCTATAAGCTTGAGTGATGATGTGGTACCAATCCCATGTGAGTATGAGAGCCACTTGGCCCACTTGAGTGAGAACAAGAGTGAGATGAGTGACTCCACCTTATGTGAGATTGAGTGCTTCCACTTTGAGGGCATGAGTGATACACCGAGTGAGTTGAGAGTGGCAGTTGATAGGTCAAGTGAGACCATTTCTATTTCTAATGACTTACCCTCTACCTCTAGTGTGTTCTCTTATGTTGTGCTAGGTTCCATGGATGAAGACGTGCCAAGCTATGAAGCAATGATGCCTCGAATGGAGAAGATGTACATGGTGCACGAATATGATGCTACGCCATGGATACATCAAGATGAAGTCGTCCACAAGGAGGCCACTACTTCCACAACACCCACTTCATATGAGAGGTATGACCAATGTAACAATAAGGGTGTTGATGATGCCATGATCCCACTAGTGGACATGATGAATTGTGAGGATATGCATGCTATGGATGATACTTGTGACATTACATATGCTTCATTCATATTCCCATGTGATGCTTTGCCTTTGCATAATATTGCTCATGTGGAATTGTTTGATTGTGATACCATTGCCATAAACATGCCATGCTATGAATCTTGTGTGTATCCTCCAATTGCTTCAGACATGCTTTGTCATGTTAGTCATTCAATTTCTCCTGTTGCTTGCAATAAGTTGAATACTTTGTCTATCAATTGTTTTGCTTGCAACAATACTTTTCACATGGATTATGACGAGATAGCCCCCATAGCTTTCTCAATTTTTGGAGATTTTGATGATTGCCATGATAAGCATGTTCCCCACTTGCATACTCACCATGCATCTATTTCATATTTGATTGACATTAATGGTGATGTGCACAAGAAGAGATACGTCATGATGGATGATGTGTATCTCTACCATGCACACACATTCTTCCTTTTGTGTATGATGTGTGTAGGTACCCGCACGAGAATGTCAACCTCGGTTGAGCACGAGTTGACAAAAAGAGCTCTAGAGAGCATCCCACAAGTGAGTTCAAGATCGAACCCAGCTCTGATACCTTTTCCATGCTTTGCATCTTTCATGTTGGCAAATTGCTCTTTCCTCTGGTTTGATTGCAAGCATGTTGATGGTATTATCTCACCTTGTGACATTCATGCTTCTTCGCTTTTAGATAATGATGCTTTGTGTGTTGCAACAAAAATGTTAAACATTTTCTCTTTCCGATGTTTTGGGTGCAACCACAATTCCATTAAGAGCATGTATTGTCATGAGAGCTTCCAAGAATCTCGTCTTGTTGTTGCAACAAACATAAGGACCACTTGCTCTTTCATTTGGTTTGTTTGCAAACACGTTACTTTGGCTTCCGCTTGGGATACTCATATTCCCATGATATTTGATATCGATGATTTGTGTGTGACATCCAACATGTCGAACAATTTCTCTTTCCAATGGTTGGTTGGCACACATAATGAGGTTGTTTTGGACATTCTTCCTTTTGTGTTTTTGCCAAATTCTCCAAGCTTTGCATCAAAGATGTTGATAAAATTTCTATTCGATTGCTTTGAGTGCCACAATAAGATGTTATATGGAGTTTTTGAGTTACCACATTTGGATGATTTTGCAACGACTTCCATGCACTTTGACCTTGCATATGCATCCCGTTTGCTATACTTGAGTTGTGCTAATCGTGTTGTGAACAAGAATGGACATGCAACAAATGACATGCTCCTCTATCACACACAAAAATATGTTGCTTGGTCTTTGTTGTATGAAGGTACAAATGCATACACGTCAACCTCTATGGACTATATGTTGACAAGAAGAACCGAAGAGAGTTACCTATGGCTACCCTTCATCGAGCTATCTCTACAAGCTAAGGTGACTTCCTTCTACTTGAGGACTCATGCTATAATCTTCATGAATTGGCTACGCTTTGAGTGTTGCTTTGCTTTTGTTGTGTGCTTTGTAGGCTTCAAGGAAGGTGAAGGAACATTGAAGTGTTGTCAAGTCAATCTTCCCGAGGACGACTATAAGGTGAACCCCAGGATCAAGAAGGTCTCTCGGCCGCTTCTACTTTGTGATGAGCATGTAGAGTCGAGGGCGACTCTTTTGAAGGGGAGCTGATGTAGCCGACCTCACGGTCGTTACCACATCTTGGTCTCCAACTTCGCCAAGTCGTCATGGACTCCAAAGGTGAATCCGTTCCTCTATGCAGCCCCTTCCTACCCTATTGAATGGTATGCTACTTCATACTCCGTCACATATGCATGATAGGTTCACATTGACAAGTCGGAGGCCAGGAGGAAGCCGGAGCATCAAGCCCGACTGTGGAGGCTTGGAAGAGGAGACGGAAGAAGACATGTCGGCTGCAGGTCCAAGCGGTACTACCGGTCGGCGGAACCGGTACTACCGGTCAGTGGTACTACCGCCCCCTACCGCCTGCATCAAGCCTGCGCCATCGCCAGGATGCCCCAGATCGGCTTGCGGTACTACCGCCCGCAAGCGGTACTACCCGGATACCATGAGCGGTACTACCGGTGGTGACCGGTACTACCGGTCCTAGGTCCGGTACTACCGGTCATGCATGTGCCTGCGCGCACCTGTTGGGCCACAGCCCATGTATTCCCCTTACTTACCTATTCGCCTAGTTTATCCCCAAACTACCCTTGTTTAGTGGCTGGCCTATAAATAGAGCCCCCACCCCTCATGTATCCCTTAGGCATAGATGATAGACTAAAGACAACCTCCATTGTGGAATCTCTAGTTTTGCCTCATCCCCTTTACCAAGGGGACCGACTATCGTCACCAACCTCGATTGGACTTTGCATCACGCATCCATCGTTGAACAAGGCCTTGGAGTTTGATGTCTCGTCTCCAAGTTGTCAAGACCCTCCCCAAGGTGTTCTTCCCTCTCCGATGTGGATTTGAGGGAGCACGTTGACCGATCTTTCCTTGCGAGGATTCTATCGGACCGGTGGCCGCCGTTCGGGAGCAATCGGCCTTGTATCGTGTGAGTTTTGCGTGTGTTCATCGTGTTCTTCGCGAGGCGTGTGTTCGCTTCCGCTACCTTCTCCCTTTCCCCTCACTTTCCCATCGATTTGACCACGAGATCCGTGAAGATCGGGCACCCAAGAGGTTAACCCCTCCATCACTATCTCATGATGATTATCCACCTATGCAGTTCCCAAGATGACAGATGGTCATGGTTGGGAGGCCAAAATCATAGGGGAGGTGCCTATACTAGGGTGTGTAATTGAAAGGTTAGGGTTGATTATCCGCATACTGAGTATGGTGATTCAGGATTGTTCCCGACGGATGTA
Source organism: Avena insularis (assembly GCA_023614405.1). Taxonomy (NCBI): domain Eukaryota; kingdom Viridiplantae; phylum Streptophyta; class Magnoliopsida; order Poales; family Poaceae; genus Avena; species Avena insularis. The sequence continues at coordinate 228,605 of JAJUPC010000261.1, forward strand.
TCGAATGTTGTGGTGAAAGTGTACCACCTCTGCAGAGTGTCAAACTATTCGAATAGTTGCGTCCGCGGTTATGGACAATTGGAGTGGCCATACTGTTCCGTCGTCAGATGTTCTCAAATTGACTTGTGAAATGAACTATGACTTTGACATGACCACAGCAGGGTTGTGAACATGAAAACTAAATTCACACTTAGGTGTTGTAAAACATTAAGTTAGTTTTCTTTACTTCTAAACTCAGTTAGAGGTTAACCTGCCTTTTTGCAATTAAACCTAGAACTTAGGATTCCTACTCGAACTACCTTACTTGTTAGTGATAGTTTGCGGGGTACTTAAAGAGTATTCATGGCTTTGTCCCTGGCTATTCCTATGGCCAGACTATGAGGAGGACTACCAAGATGATGGACAACAGGAAGTCTATGACAACTAGGATCATCTCCCATCGTCAGCATTGCCTATGACCCTAATGATGGAGCTTTGACCACGCTACCCTTATTATTATTCCGCTACATTGATTGTATTAAGACTAGATGATGTGGACATCCCATCTACTGATACAACCGTTGTACCTACAGCTACACACATACAAGGATCTATCACTCGATCTCGTGCTAAACAACTTAACTATCAGGTACTTTCGTTTCTTGGAACTATTCCTCACATACATGAGAATATGATGCTGCCTAAATCAGATGTATTTCTTACTCTTAGGAATGATGGACCAATCATGGATGAGAGGGACAAGCATTGGAGCATGGTCATGCATGGAGATGGCAGCAAGCATGTGATGATCCAAGAGAAGGCCACGGATGAATATTTCAGAACTTTGAGGCCACCATAATGAAGAAAGAAGGCTTGGACGAAATATTCAAGATTAATACTTCACAAATTCGTCCATAGCTTAATACGGTGCTGCGACACCTTTATTTTGGGCCAGGCCCATGTAATTTTCGCAGGATTTTAAATAGCCACTTTTTAGAGTCCGTATTTGAGGTGAAAGGGACTTCTTGGATTCGGCCACCACTTCTATGGCTGGCCGAAACCCTACCTTTTCATCCTTAAATACTCGCCTTAGCCGTCATCATAGACTCGGATTTTGTTTAGACATTAAGTTAGCCATCATAGCAACTTCGCCAAGGCTCGAGCGTCGCAGAGGCCTCTTGTACTTCGCACCTATACAGGATCCCACCTTTTCAATAAAGCTTTCATCTTAATCCGCAATATCTTGATTGCAATATTAGTTCTTACTTGTTCTCGATTTCAGGTAGGAATTAAGACCCTCGCTGGTCAGGCTGATCGTGTTCCCGCAGGATCGGTAACCTCCAGGAGATTGGCCTAGTGATTGCATTGGCGCTCGTGCTCGCACGTGTAGTCGGATCGTCAAGCCCGAACTCCACCAAATCGACTATCACCATCTCATCGAAAGATCGGACACCTTTGCCCTATCAAGTGGTATCAGATTTCAGGTTGCTCGGTGAGATTTCAGGTTGATCGGACACCTTTGCCTTGTCAGATATTCCGCCGCCATACACCCAGCCACCATAAACCCTAAAACTCCGCCACCGCCTTCCAACAGCGACACGGATCCGATCACCTTTCCTGCCGCGACACGAGTCCGAGTTGAGTTATTGTTTCGTAGTTTTTTTCTTTTTACTTTCCTTCCTTGTTGTTTCCGTGTTGAGCTAAAGTCTGTGTCGAGCTAAGAGTTCAGTCGTAAGTCCAGAAGGAGCAAAAAAGTCTGGAACCGCCTTCGAAAAAAATTCTGGCTATACTGATTTTCGTCTCCGGGGATCACTTTTCTCCATCGGTCGTTATAGCGATATTTTTTTTGGCACCTGCGCGCTTTCCGGAGCATAATAAAAAAATTCGAAAAAATTTGTTGGGGCTAACCTGTTTCTAGACCCCGTCGATCAGTTCTAGACACTCGCCACCATAGTGATTTTCGACATCTCGGTTCGCTTTTCAGGGTGCCATATCATCATACATTGCTTGTTGTGTCGCGTCGTGACATCGTTGGTGATCTAGGCTCGCGTCTCTAGTACGGTCTATCCTAGGACCAACACAGTATCGTCGTTGAGCATTCTTTCAACATTTTCATTGTTGTTTTGATAATTGCTAACCCCTTTGCTAAGCCTTCCTAGAGCTCCACAGATTTCTCCACGTGCGGTGTCTCGAATCCTAGTAATCGCTCGGTTCAATCTCTGGACCCACTGCTCCTCGTGGTTGCACAACGCCTTTTCCTGTTGTTTGGTAAGAACTTGTAAGATCTTCGTATATTTCTTGACGGATTACGCGTGCCTTCCACCATATTTCCGTAGTTATAGGCATATATACCTGTGCTTTTTAAAGGACTAACCATGACAGATACTTCGTGTAACCCTGCCACAATGACGAACCAAGAACTACATGCCCACTTCTCCGAGCTCTTGGTCGGTCGCGCTAAAGATGTGGATGCAGGACTAGGGGAGTTTGACACCAAGCTCACCAACGCCATGGACAAGATCGATGGACTCGAGAAATCCTTCAACGACAAGCTTGACACTCGGTTCAAGGAGGTTTTGGACAGATTGACGACACCCACACCCGCACCCGCCCCATTGGAACATCGGCATGGCGCACGGTGCATTCCGATCACGAGTCATACTGCTGGATCAATGGCCGCCGCACTCAGCGGCCATCACCGCACCGAGGCACATCGAGCTTCCACCAAGGGCTGCTTTCGACATTTATAGCGGGGGGTACTACTACGACCTCGACGACGATGATCTGTTTGACAAGGAGGTTGAACAACCTCCACACCCTGCTGGCCGACCCCGACATTACCACCGAAACGCTCGACCACCGGTACGTGTTGATGATCATGTTGCAAAGCTTAAATTAAATATTCCATCTTTTGAGGGTAAATATTATCCTGATGCATATCTTACATGGGAGATGGAAGTAGAACAACGTTTTGCATGTTTAAAATATCCTGAGAATATGCGTGTTAGTGCCGCTACATGTGAATTTACTAAATTTGCTTCCCTTTGTGATAGGGAAAAGGTGTCCGATCTTTCGATGAGATGATGATAATCGATTTGGTGGAGTTCGGGCTTGACAATCCGACTACACTTGCGAGCACGAGCGCCAATGCAATCGCTAGGCCAATCTCCTTGAGGTTACCGATCCTGCGGGAACACGATCAGCCTGACCAGCAAGGGTCTTAATTCCTACCTGAAATCGAGAACAAGTAAGAACCAATATTGCAATCAAGATATTATGGATCAAGAGGAAAGCTTTATTGAAGAGGTGGGATCCTGAATAGGTGCGAAGTACAAGAGGCCTCTGCGACGCTCGAGCCTTGGCAAAGTTGCGACGATGGCTAACTTAATGTCTAAACAAAATCCGAGTCTAGGGTGACGGCTATGGGGAGTATTTAAGGGCGAAAAGGTGGGGTTTCGGCCAGCCATGGAAGTGGTGGCCGAATCCAACCCTAGAAGTCCTTTTCCCCTCAAATACGGACTCTAAGAAGTGGCTAATTAAAATCCTGTGAAAATTACATGGGCCTAGCCCAAAATAAAAGGTGTCGCAGCATCATATTAAGCTATGGACGAATTCGTGAAGTATTGATCTTGAATATTTCGTCCAAGCCTTCTTTCTTCATTATGGTGGCCTCAAAGTTCTGAAATCTTCATCCGTGGACTTCTCTTGGATCATCACACGCTTGCTGCCATCTCCATGCATGGCCATGCTCCAATGCTTGTCCCTCTCATCCATGCTTGGTCCATCATTCCTAAGAGTAAGAAATAGATCTGATTTAGGCAGCATCATATTCTCATGTATGTGAGGAATAGTTCCAAGAAACGAAAGTACCTGATAGTTAAGTTGTTTGGCACGAGATCTTGTGATGGGTCCTTGTATGTGTGTAGTTGTAGGTACAACGGTTGTATCAATAGAAGGGATGTCCACATCATGCTCCCCTTCTTGAATTGAAGTCGTCCTCGACGCAATCTCATCTTCCTCACCAAAGTAAGGCTTCAAATCTGCAATGTTAAACGAGACTAACTGCACCAAAGTCTGCAGCAACTCAAGTTTATATGCATTATCATTTATTTTCTCTAACACCTTAAAGGGACCAGCAGACGCGGCATTAACTTAGACTTGTAAATCAGGAAAGCGATCCTTACGCAAATGTAACCAAACAAGATCTCCAACATCAAACACAACATGCTTTCTCCCTTTATCCCACCCAAAGAAGTTTATACTTAGCATTCATATGTTCGATGTTATCTTTAGTAGTCTTATGCAAGTTTAATATCATTTCAGAGTGATGTGTAGCATCCAAATTATGTTGCACCGAAGTAGGTAAAGGCAATAAATCAATAGGTGCACGAGGAACAAAACCATAGACGATCTCAAACGGGCACATCTTTGTGGTAGAATGCAATGACGATTATAGGCAAATTCTATATGAGGTAAACACTCTTCCCACAATTTTAAGTTCTTCTTTAAAACAGCCCGCAACATAGTAGACAAAGTTCTATTTACTACTTCAGTTTGTCCATCAGTTTGGGGATGACATGTAGTACTAAACAGCAATTTAGTCCCCAACTTAGCCCATAAACATCGCCAAAAGTGGCTAAGAAATTTAGTATCACGATCAGAAACAATAGTATTTGGCACACCATGCAAACGAACAATTTCACGAAAGAACAAATCAGCAATATGCGCAGCATCATCCGTTTTATGACAAGGAATAAAGTGTGCCATCTTAGAAAACCGATCCACAACAACAAAAATACTATCCCTCCCCTTCTGTGTTCGTGGCAATCCCAAAACAAAGTCCATAGAAATATCCTCCGAAGGAACACTAGGAACAGGAAGAGGCATATATAAACCATGTGGATTAAGGGGAGACTTAGCTTTTTGACAAGTAGTGCAGCGTGCCACAAATCGCTCAACATCTCGACGCATACGTGGCCAAAAGAAGTGTGCAAGAAGAACATCCTCCGCCTTCTTCTTGACACCAAAGTGTCCCATCAATCCTCCTCCATGTGCCTCCTGTAACAACAAAAGACGAACAGAACTATCTGGAATGCATAGTTTGTTAGCACGGAACACAAATCCATCATTAAAGACGAACTTGTTCCATGTTCTACCATCTCTACAATTCTGCAACACATCTTTAAATTCAGCATCATGCACATATTGTTCCTTAATAGTTTCTAATCCAAATATTTTGAAGTCAAGTTGAGATAACAAAGTATACGGTAGCGACAAAGCATCAGCAATAATATTATCTTTACCCTTTTTGTGTTTGATAACATAAGGAAAAGACTCAATAAATTCAACCCACTTTGCATGACGACGATTCAACTTAGCTTGACTATGAATATGCTTCAAAGATTCATGATCAGAATGTATAACAAATTCTTTAGGCCATAGATAATGTTGCCAAGTTTCTAATGTCCGAACCAATGCATATAATTCTTTATCATAAGTAGAATAGTTCAGACTAGCCCCACCCAATTTCTCACTAAAATATGCAACAGGTTTTCCCTCTTGTAATAACACCCCTCCCAAACCAATTCCACAAGCATCACATTCGAGCTCAAAAGTCTTAGTAAAATCAGGAAGTTGGAGTAAGGGAGCATGTGTTAGCTTATCTTTCAATATGACGAAGGCCTGTTGTTGTGCATCGCCCCAAACAAAGGGCACATCCTTCTTGGTAAGCTCATTTAGCGGCGCGGCAATTGATCCAAAGTCTTTGACAAAGCGCCTATAAAAACCAGCGAGGCCAAGAAAACTCCTCACTTGTGTGACCGTCTTGGGCTGCGGCCAATTCTCAATAGCTTCATTCTTGGCTGGATCCACTTCAATACCCTGTGATATAACAACATAGCCAAGAAACGCAACTCGATTGGTGCAAAAGGTGCACTTCTCAAGGTTACCAAACAAACGTGCATCACGTAAAGCATTGAAAACAGCACGTAAATGGTCCAAATGATCCTCTAAAGATTTGCTATAAATCAGAATATCATCAAAGTAGACTACCACAAAACGTCCAATGAAAGCACATAAAACTTCGTTCATTAATCTCATGAAAGTGCTAGGTGCATTAGTTAAACCAAACGGCATTACTAACCACTCATATAAACCGAACTTAGTTTTAAATGTTGTTTTCCATTCATCTCCTAATTTCATATGAATCTGATGGTAACCACTACGCAAATCAACTTTAGAAAACATGGTAGAGCCACTCAATTCATCAAGCATGTCATCTAAACGTGGAATAGGATGACGATATCGAATAGTAATATTATTGATAGCTCTACAATCAGTACACATGCGCGAAGAACCATCTTCCTTAGGTACCAAAATAATAGGAACAGCACAGGGGCTAAGGGACTCACGAATATGATCTTTGTCGAGTAGTTCCTGAATTTGGCATTGTATCTCCTTTGTCTCCTCTAGATTGGTTCTATATGGCGCGCGGTTGGGCAACGTGGCACCAGGAATTAGATCAATTTGGTGCTCAATTCCTCTAATAGGAGGTAGTCCCGTGGCGTACTGGGAAAGACGTCCTCATATTCCTGCAAAAGGTTAGCAATAGCGGGTGGCAAAGAAGGAGGCATATCCTCAAATGAAAACAAAACCTCTTTGCAGACAATTGCATAACATTGAGTATTGTTTACATCTAGTTCAGCAATATCAATTTTATTTGCAAGCATACATGGACTCTTCAAACAAATTTCAATAGCATGTGTAGAATCAGATTTAGTGTTCTTTGGTGGTATAAAATCTGCAACAACAATCTGATTCTCACTTTTATTTTTCTCCTCAGTTTTAGCTCTACTAGCTCTAGCAAGATCATCTTTTAAAATCTGTTCGGGAGTCATAGGTTTTAGACCAATTTTCTTTCCATCATGTATAAGAGAATAGTGATTAGTTTTGCCATTATGAACAGATTCTCTATCAAATTGCCATGGTCTACCAAGTAACAAAGAACAAGCTTGCATAGGTACAACATCAGAATCAACAAAATCAGAATATGTACCAATAGTAAAATGCACACGTACCGTTCTTGTTACATTGATCTTGCGAGAACTCTCAAACCATTGGATGTAATATGAATGTGTGCGTTGTTTTGTTGGAAGTGCAAGCTTCTCTACCATGTCAACACTGACCAGATTATTACAACTCCCTCCATCAATGATGATCCGTATAGCTCTTTCCTTGACAACACCACGTGTTTGGAACAGGTTGTGGCATTGATCTTGCTCAGATTTGCTCAATTGCACACTCAACACATGTTGTGTAATTAAGCTCTTGTCTTGATCAGCAGCTTCAGCTCCCATTACCTCTGTCTCTTCATCAGCATCAGAATTGTCTCCATCACGAGCAGAAATAAGGGCTAATGTATATTCATCAAAGTCACTCGCTGAATCGTATTGACCATCCTCCCGCACCATCATCACACGTTGTGTTGTGCACTGTCTCTCAATATGACCAAAACCCCAGCACTTGCGGCATTGTATATCCTTTGTCTTACCCGTGGAAGCCATAGAAGATGCACTACGAGCAGGAGCATTGGATGATGATGGAGGAGCAGGTGGAAATCTTGTGGTGGCCTTGGATGTGGTAGTAGCTGGTGGCAAATCACGAGGAGGCGCTGATTGTCGGGATGTCCAAGTGGATGTGCGACCTGCAGAATTATTAGTCCTCCTCCATGGTGGTTGGCGATCCTGCACTTCACGTTCAGCTTTGCAAGCAAGATAAAACAAACGAGTGATAGAATTATATTCCTTATAATCTAATGTGTGCTGAATGTCCTTGTTTAATCCACCAAAGAAACGTGCAAGCATTTGTTCATTAGATTCAACAAGACCACACCGAACCATCCCCGTTTGCAATTCCTGATAATACTCTTCTACAGAATTTTTCCCTGGCTCTAAACGTGTCAGATTCTTTAATAAATCACGTTGATAAGTGGGAGGTACAAAACAAACACGCATAGCAGTTTTTAAAGCAGTCCAAGTACTAGGAATAGTAGTAGGATTTAAACGACAATACTCAGACCACCAAAGGGAAGCAAATTTAGTAAATTCACATGTAGCAGCACTAACACGCATATTCCCAGGATATTTTAAGCATGCAAAACGTTGTTCTACTTCCATCTCCCATGTAAGATATGCATCAGGATTATATTTACCCTCAAAAGATGGAATATTTAATTTAAGCTTTGCAACATGATCATCATCACGCATCGTGGTCGAGCGTTGGTAGTAATGTCGGGACGGCCAGCGGTACTTGTGGGGTTGTTCGACCTCCTCGTCAACAGATCGTCGTCGGGGTCGTAGTAGTACCGTCGTCCGTCTCCCCAATGTCGCAGCAGCAGCCGCCGGAAGTTTGAGGTGCGCCACCGTAACCGCTGGCGGCGGCGGCGCAACCGAACAGTCGCCCTGCGGATCGGAATGCGCGTGCGGTCTGCGGTGCAATCTGTTCAAGATCTCCTTGAACCGAGCGTCAAGCTTGGCGTTGAAGGATTTGTCGAGTCCATCGATCTTGTCCATGGCGTTGGTGAGCTTGGTGTCAAACTCCCCTAGGCGTGTATCCACGTCTTCAGCGCGACTGACCAAGAGCTCAGAGAAGTGGGCATGTAGTTCTTCGTTCGTCATTGTGGCAGGGTTCCGCGAAGTATCTGTCATGGTTAGTCCTTTAAAAAGCACAGGTATATACTACGGAAAGATGGTGGAAGTCACGCGTAATCCGTCAAGCAATATACGAAGCTCTTACAAGTTCTTACCAAACAGCAGGAAAAGGTGATGTGCAATCGCGAGGATCAGTGGGTCCAGAGATTGAGCCAAGCGATAACCAGGAGTCGAGACACCGCACGTGGAGAATATCTGTGGAGCTCTGGGAAGGCTTAGCAAAGGGGGTTAGCAATTATCAAAACAGCAATGCAAAAGTTGAAAGAATACTCAACGACGGTACTGTGCTGGTCCTAGGCTAGACCGTACTAGAGACGCGAGCCTAGATCACCAACGATGTCACGACGCGACACAACAAGCAATGTATGATGATATGGCACCCTGAAAAGCGAACCGAGAGGTGGAAAATCACTATGATGGCGAGTGTCTAGAACTGATCTATGGGGTCTAAAAATAGGTTAGCCCCAAAAAAAAATCGAATTTTTTTATTTTGCTCCGAAAAGCGCGCAGGTGCCAAAAATATCGCTATAACGGCCGATGGAGAAAAGTGATCCCCAAAACCGAAAACTAGTATAGCCAGAATTTTTTTCGGAGGCGGTTCCAGACCGGACTCTTAGATCGACACGGACTTTAGCGTAACACGGAAACAACAAAGAAGGAAAGTAAAAAGAAAGAACTAGGAGACAATAACTCTACTCGGACTCGTACCACGACAGGAAACTGATCGGATCTGTGTCGCGGTAGGAAGGCGGTGGCGGAGTATTAGGGTTTATGGTGGCAGGGTATATGGTGGCAGAATATGGTGGCGAAATATGGTGGCGGTGATCGGCGAGTGTGGCGGTGACTACTATGATCAGAACTCGAAACTCTAAGGGACGAGACACTAAGACCAGCAACTTGACGCGACGATGTAGACACAAATTCAACAATGCAAAAACTGAAAAGATAATGCGAGGCGTAGATTGGTTATGGGATGGATCTAAACTCTAACTGTGTTTTTGACTTTTTCGTGGGTTATAGGTAAAAACATATCTAATCTATGAAAACAGTAAAATCTCACCGAGCAACCTGAAATCTGATACCACTTGATAGGGCAAAGGTGTCCGATCTTTCGATGAGATGATGATAATCGATTTGGTGGAGTTCGGGCTTGACGATCCGACTACACGTGCATGCGCCAATGCAATCGCTAGGCCAATCTCACGAGGTTACCGATCGTGCGGGAACACGATCACGACCAAAGAAGGGTCTTAATTCCTACCTGAAATCGAGAACAAGTAAGAACCAATATTGCAATCAAGATATTGCGGATTAAGAGGAAAGCTTTATTGAAGAGGTGGGATCCTGAATAGGTGCGAAGTACAAGAGGCGTCTACGACGCTCGAGCCTTGGCGAAGTTGCGACGATGGCTAACTTAATGTCTAAACAAAATCCGAGTCTAGGGTGACGGCTATGGGGAGTATTTAAGGGCGAAAAGGTGGGGTATCGGCCAGCCATGGAAGTGGTGGCCGAATCCAACCCTAGAAGTCCTTTTCCCCTCAAATACGGACTCTAAAAAGTGGCTAATTAAAATCCTGCGAAAATTACATGGGCCTGGCCCAAAATAAAAGGTGTCGCAGCACCATATTAAGCTATGGACGAATTCGTGAAGTATTGATCTTGAATATTTCGTCCAAGTCTTCTTTCTTCATTATGGTGGCCTCAAAGTTCTGAAATCTTCATCCGTGGCCTTCTCTTGGATCATCACACGCTTGCTGCCATCTCCATGCATGGCCATGCTCCAATGCTTGTCCCTCTCATCCATGCTTGGTCCATCATTCCTAAGAGTAAGAAATACATCTGATTTAGGCAGCATCATATTCTCATGTATGTGAGGAATAGTTCCAAGAAACGAAAGTACCTGATAGTTAAGTTGTTTGGCACGAGATCTTGTGATGGGTCCTTGTATGTGTGTAGCTGTAGGTACAACGGTTGTATCAATAGAAGGGATGTCCACATCACTTTGGTGGTCTAAGTATTGTCGTTTAAATCCTACTACTATTCCTCGTACTTGGACTGCTTTAAAAACTACTATGCATGTTTGTTTTGTGCCTCCCACTTATCAACGTGATTTACTAAAGAATCTGACACGTTTGGAACAAGGGAAAAATTCTGTAGAAGAGTATTATCAGGAATTGCAAACGGAGATGGTTCGGTGTGGTCTTGTCAAAACTTCTGAACAAATGCTTGCACGTTTCTTTGGTGGATTAAACAAGGACATTCAACACATATTAGACTATAAGGAATATAATTCCATCACTCGTTTGTTTCATCTTGCTTGCAAAGCTGAACGTGAAGTGCAGGATCGCCAAAGACGATGGAGGAGGACTAATAATTCTGCAGGTCGCACATCCACTTGGACATCCCGACAATCAGCGCCTTCTTTTCGTGATTCTCTACCAGCTACTACCACATCCAAGGCCACCACAAGATTTCCGTCAGCTGCTCCTCCACCGTCATCCAATGCTCCTGCTCGTAGTGCATCTTCTATGGCTTCCACGGGTAAAACAAAGGATATACAATGCCGCAAGTGCTGGGGTTTTGGTCATATTGAGAGATAGTGCACAACATAATGTGTTATGATGGTGCGTGATGATGGTCAATATGATTCAGCGAGTGACTTTGATGAAGATACATTAGCTCTTATTTCTGCTCGAGATGGAGACAATTGTGATTCTGATGAAGAGATAGAGGTAATAGGAGCTGAAATTGTTGATCAATACAAGATCTTAGTTACACAACGTGTGTTGAGTGTGAAATTGAGCAAATCTGAGCATGATCAATGCCACAACCTGTTCCAAACACGTGGTGTTGTCAAGGAAAGAGTTATAAGGATCATCATTGATGGAGGGAGTTGTAATAATCTGGCTAGTGTTGACATGGTAGAGAAGCTTGCACTTCCAACAAGACAACGCACACATTCATATTACATCCAATGGTTTGAGAGTTCTCGCAAGATTAAGGTAACAAGAACGGTACGCGTGCATTTTACTATTGGTACATATTCTGATTTTGTTGATTGTGATGTTGTACCTATGCAAGCTTGTTCTTTGTTATTTGGTAGACCATGGCAATTTGATAAAGAATCTGTTCATAATGGCAAAACTAATCACTATTCTCTTATGCATGATGGAAAGAAAATTGGTCTAAAACCTATGACTCCCGAACAGATTTTAAAAGATGATCTTGCTAGAGCTAGTAGAGCTAAAACTGAGGAGAAAAATAAAAGTGAGAATCAGATTGTTGCTGCAGATTTTGTACCACCAAAGAACACTAAATCTGATTCTAAACATGCTACTGAAATTCGTTTGAAGAGTCCATGTATGCTTGCAAATAAAATTGATATTGCTGAACTAGATGTAAACAATACTCAATGTTATTCAATTATCTGCTAAGAGGTTTTGTTTTCATTCGAGGATATGCCTCCTTCTTTGCCACCCGCTATTGCTAACCTTTTGCAGGAATATGAGGACGTCTTTCCCGCTGAGCTGCCACCAGGACTACCTCCTATTAGAGGAATTGAGCACCAAATTGATCTAATTCCTGGTGCTACGTTGCCCTACCGCGCGCCATATAGTACCAATCCAGAGGAGACAAAGGAGGTACAACGCCAAATTCAGGAACAACTCGACAGAGATCATATTTGTGAGTCCCTTATCCCCTGTGCTGTTCCTATTATTTTGGTACCTAAGAAAGATGGTTCTTCGCGCATGTGTACTGATTGTAGAGCTATCAATAATATTACTATTCGATATCGTCATCCTATTCCACGTTTGGATGACATGCTTGATGAATTGAGTGGCTCTACCATGTTCTCTAAAGTTGATTTGCGTAGTGGTTACCACCAGATTCGCATGAAATTGGGAGATGAATGGAAAACAGCATTTAAAACTAAGTTCGGTTTATATGAGTGGTTAGTGATGCCATTTAGTTTAACTAATGCACCCAACACTTTCATGAGATTAATGAACGAACTTTTATGTGCTTTCATTGGACGTTTTGTGGTAGTCTACTTTGATGATATTCTGATTTATAGCAATTCTTTAGAGGATCATTTGGACCATTTACGTGTTGTTTTCAATGCTTTACGTGGTGCATGTTTGTTTGGTAATCTTGAGAAGGGCACCTTTTGCACCAATCGAGTTGCATTTCTTGGCTATGTTGTTACATCACAGGGTATTTAAGTGGACCCAGCCAAGATTGAAGCTATTGAGAATTGGCCGCAGCCCAAGACGGTCTCACAAGTGAGGAGCTTTCTTGGCCTTGCTGGTTTTTATAGGCGCTTTGTCAAAGACTTTGGATCAATTGCCGCGTCGCTGAATGAACTTACCCAGAAGGATGTGTCCTTTGTTTGGGGCGATGCACAACAACAGGCCTTCGTCATATTGAAAGATAAGCTAACACATGCTCCCTTACTCCAACTTCCTGATTTTAATAAGACTTTTGAGCTTGAATGTGATGCTAGTGGAATTGGTTTGGGAGGTGTGTTACAAGAGGGAAAACCTGTTGCATATTTTAGTGAGAAATTGAGTGGGGCTAGTCTGAACTATTCTACTTATGATAAAGAATTATATGCGTTGGTTCGGACATTAGAAACTTGGCAACATTATCTATGGCCTACAGAATTTGTTATACATTCTGATCATGAATCTTTGAAGCATATTCGTAGTCAAGCTAAGTTGAAAATCGTCGTCATGCAAAGTGGGTAGAATTTATTGAGTCTTTTCCTGATGTTATCAAACACAAAAAGGGTAAAGATAATATTATTGCTGATGCTTTGTCGCGCCGTTATACTTTGTTATCTCAACTTGACTTCAAAATATTTGGATTGGAAACTATTAAGGAACAATATGTGCATGATGCTGAATTTAAAGATGTGTTGCAGAATTGTAGAGATGGTAGAACATGGAACAAGTTCGTATTCAATGATGGATTTGTGTTCCGTGCTAACAAACTATGCATTCCAGATAGTTTTGTTCGTCTTTTGTTGTTACAGGAGGCGCATGGAGGAGGATTGATGGGACACTTTGGTGTCAAGAAAACAGAGGATGTTCTTGCTGCACACTTCTTTTGGCCACGTATGCGTCGAGATGTTGAGAGATTTGTGGAACGCTGCACTACTTGTCAAAAAGCTAAGTCTCGTCTTAATCCACATGGTTTATATATGCCTCTTCCTGTTCCTAGTGTTCCTTGGGAGGATATTTCTATGGACTTTGTTTTGGGATTGCCACGTACATAGAAGAGGAGGGATAGTATTTTTGTTGTTGTGGATCGGCTTTCTAAGATGGCACACTTTATTCCTTGTCATAAAACGGATGATGTTGCGCATATTGCTGATTTGTTCTTTCGTGAAATTGTTCGTTTACATTGTGTGCCAAATACTATTGTTTCTGATCGTGATACTAAATTTATTAGCCACTTTTGGAGATGTTTATGGGCTAAGTTGGGGACTAAATTGCTGTTTAGTACTACATGTCATCCCCAAACTGATCTACAAACTGAAGTAGTAAATAGAACTTTGTCTACTATGTTGCGGGCTGTTTTAAAGAAGAACTTAAAATTGTGGGAAGAGTATTTAGCTCATACAAAATTTGCTTATAATCGTTCGCTGCATTCTACCACAAAGATGTGCCCGTTTGAGATCGTGTATGGTTTTGTTCCTCGTGCACCTATTGATTTATTGCCTTTACCTTCTTCGGTGCAAAATAATTTGGATGCTACACAACGCGTTGAAATGATATTAAACTTGCATAAGACTACTAAAGATAACATAGAACACATGAATGCTAAGTATAAACTTGCCGGGGATAAAGGGAGAAAGCATGTTGTGTTTGATGTTGGAGATCTTGTTTGGTTACATTTGCGTAAAGATCGTTTTCCTGATTTACGCAAGTCTAAGTTAATGCCGCGTGCTGCTGGTCCCTTTAAGGTGTTAGAGAAAATAAACGATAATGCATATAAACTTGAGTTGCCTGCAGACTTTGGTACGGTTAGTCCTAAATTTAACATTGCAGATTTGAAGCCTTACTTTGGTGAGGAAGATGAGATTGCATCGAGGACGACTTCAATTCAAGAAGGGGAGCATGATGTGGACATCCCATCTATTGATACAACCATTGTACCTACAGCTACACATACAAGGACCTATCACTCGATCTCGTGCTAAACAACTTAACTATCAGGTACTTTCGTTTCTTGGAACTATTCCTCACATACATGAGAATATGATGCTGCCTAAATCAGATGTATTTCTTACTCTTAGGAATGATGGACCAAGCATGGATGAGAGGGACAAGCATTGGAGCATGGTCATGCATGGAGATGGCTTCAAGCATGTGATGATCCAAGAGAAGGCCACAGATGAAGATTTCAAAACTTTGAGGCCACCATTATGAAGAAAGAAGGCTTGGACGAAATATTCAAGATTGATACTTCACAAATTCTTCCATAGCTTAATATGGTGCTGCGACACCTTTTTTTGGGCCAGGCCCATGTAATTTTTGCAGGATTTTAAATAGCCACTTTTTAGAGTCCGTATTTGAGGAGAAAAGGACTTCTAGGGTTGGATTCGGCCACCACTTCTATGGCTGGCCGAAACCCTACCTTTTCCTCCTTAAATACTCGCCTTAGCCGTCACCATAGACTCGGATTTTGTTTAGACATTAAGTTAGCCACCATAGCAACTTCGTTAAGGCTCGAGCGTCGCAGAGGCCTCTTGTACTTCGCACCTATTCAGGATCCCACTTTTTCAATAAAGCTTTCATCTTAATCCGCAATATCTTGATTGCAATATTAGTTCTTACTTGTTCTCGATTTCAGGTAGGAATTAAGACCCTCACTGGTCAGGCTGATCGTGTTCCCGCAGGATCGGTAACCTCCAGGAGATTGGCCTAGTGATTGCATTGGTGCTCGTGCTCGCACATGTAGTCGGATCGTCAAGCCCGAACTCCACCAAATCGACTATCACCATCTCATCGAAAGATCGGACACCTTTTCCCTATCACTAGATCATGCGATCCTTTATTTGTAAGACTTTATTATGGTTTGTAATGGACGATGAACTATGGTACCAATCTGTTATGTCTCGCAAAAATGGTAATCCTGGGATTGCGATGTATGGCATAACAGGCATCTGGGATTAAAAATTAGGGTGTTGACACCACTTCCTATGCCTATGAATCTTGTAAGAAAATAAATCAAAGAAGCACATAGTAACAAGAATGGGTAGATAAAACAAGAGCAACTTCAAGACTTTCAGCACATAGAGAGGTGTTTCAGTACCATGAAAAGTTCTACAACCATATTTTCCTCTCTCAAAATAATTTTCAGTAGCCTCATGAATAAATTCAATAATATAACTATCACATAAAGCATGCTTTTCATGATCTACAGACACATAATTTTTATCAAGCTCAAAAATAATGGGATTAAAACCTTCAAACGCACTTTTAACAATTTTATAACAAGGTGACTGATCATTCAATATAGGACCATCATCTAGAGCTTTATCATAAACATTTTCTAAGCAAAACTCTTTTGTACCATGCATAATAGGAGCATAATCACAAGTTTTACCCATAAAAGATATTTCAAAAGAATCCAGAGGAACATAACATTCATCCTCCTTTGATAAGCATGGGGGCCAATCAAATAATGTAAGAGGTAACGAGTTACTCTCATTAGAAGGTAGGCATGGGTAGATCCATTCTCCCTCCTCTTGACCATAACTCTCCTATTTTTCATCTAATAAGCTTTTAGGTTCAGCAATTTTGTCTTCCATAGGTTCCTGCAAGCCATTAGTCTCTTCCATTTGTGGAAAGCATCTATTAAAATATTCAAGAATATAACCATTTTCTTCCTTGTAATTATCATAGCAAAATTTAAGTATCTCATAAACTTCATATTCATAAGGTGAATCATCGGTATTTTCAAGCAAACTAGCAAGTTCAAATGCACCCTTGAAAGCAATAAATTCTTCAATTTGTTCCACATCATAAAAGTCATAGTTTCCTTTAACATAAGAAGATATGGTAACATTATCATTATACTCACACTGAAAAGGTAGGTGTTTATACCTCCTACAGCAACAAGATTTATTAACATTATAAGTAGAGCACACCTCTCTAGCAATAGTATTCAATTTATCAATTTGTTCCCATAAGTGTTTCCATTTTTGTGACAAACGGTGTTCCTTATAAAAATACTTTTGTTCTTCCGTGAACCCAGCTTGCCAATAAGAACTAGTTTCAAAGAAACCATCCATTGATAGAAAGCATGACCAAGCAAGGAAATAACAGACCAGCAACTAGAGTAGAACTAAATTTTTTGTGTTTTTGATAAGAGAAAGCAAACCAAACTAAAGTAATTTTTTGGAGTTTTTGATAAAAAAGAGGCAAACAAAACCAATCAAAAGGAACTAAGCAAAACAAAAACAAAGTAAAAAGAAAGGTTGTGAAGGACTCCCCTTGTGAAGACGTCCTTAGCCTCCCCAGAACGGCGCCAGAAAACTTGTTGATGGCGTGTAGTAGCGCTTCGTTGGGAGACCCCAAGAGAAATGTGTGATGAGCACAGCAGCAAGTCTTCCAGGTAAGAAACCAAGGTTATCGAACCAGTAGGAGGACGGAAACGACTCAAATGTGTTGCTAGTAACTTGGAAACCTGCACAACACAAACTCAAGACTTTTCCCCAATAAACAGTGAGGTTGTCAATCTCACTGGTTGCTATAACAAAGGATTAACTGTATGGTGTGGAAGGTAATAGTGGTTTGTAGAAAGTAAATAGTAACAGTGGAGGATGAATCAATGGTAAAGATTGGCCCGGGGTCCATAGTTCACTAGAGGTGTTCTCCTTAATATAAACAAACATGGCATGCTGGGTAAACAAATTACAGCAGGGCAATTGACAAGACTGAGCAAGGCATAACAATGCAATACTAAACATTCATGATCCTATGAGATTCGATTGGGCAATACAACAAGATACATAGACCACCATCCAACTGCATCTATGACTAGAAATCCACCTTCGGTTTATCATCTGAACCCCCTCTAGTATTAAGTTGCAAGCAATAGATAACTGCTTTAAGCAAAGTGTGTAAGGTAAACAATCCATTTATTTCATGAACAAGATACCGTTGTTTTCTCCCTAGTGGCAACGGCACATCTACAACCTTAGAGATTTCTGTCACTTCCCTTAGATTAAATAGAGGCACAAACCCACTATCTAGCATAAATAACCCCTCTTGGAGTCACCAGCATCTACTTGGCCAAGATAGCTACTAGAAACAGAGAGCATGCAAGATCACAAACAACACAGACATGATAGAATCAATAAGACAAAACCATTAATCAATCTGACATAGTAATCTCAATATCCATCGGATCCCCACAAACATAACATGCATGATTACAAATAGATGATCTTGATCATGAACGGAGCTCACAAGATCTAAACATGGTAGCACAAAGGAGGAGATACAACCATCTAGCCACTACGTGGACTCGTAGTCTAAGGTGGAACTACTCACACTTCATACCGGAGGCTAGCATGATGAAGAAGAAGGACTCCGGGATGATATCCCCTCCGGCAGGGTGCCAGGAAGAGCTTCAGATCCCCCGATCTAGGGACGATGGTGGTGGCGGCTATAGACGGTTTCGTGGAATATTGATCGGGTACTTTGGGTTTCTGCATCAGGGGGTCTTTATAGGCGAAGAAGCGAGGCAGGGGGCGGCCAGGGTGGTCACCCCCCCAGGCGTGGCTAGCCCTAGCCCGTGCTGCCAGGGGGTGTGGCCCCCTGGTGCCTCCCTCGTCTCGTACTCTGGCTCCGTGTTCCCCACGGTAAAATATTGACTTTGGTTTTTGTCCCGTCCAATTCTGAGAATATTGATTTTCTGCCTTTCTGGAACCAAAAGCAGAAGAAAACAGGCAACTGGCACTGTGGCATCTTGTTAATAGGTTAGTACCAGAAAACATATAAAAACACCTCAAAGTGTGGACAAAGCAAAGCAAAGTAGATAATAAACAAGCATGGAACATTAAAAATTATAGATACGTTTCCGACGTATCATAGACCACCTCAAAAGGATAAAGCTATGTGGTGGAGTGGACCACCTAGTTATATGCAAACTCCACATGCGGCAAACACTCCTCATTAGTAATATTCTTCTTGATCATAGCTCGCAGCAAAGTCGAAAGTGTTTGGTTCACCACCTCCGTTTGACCATCAGTTTGGGGATGACAAGTTGTGCTAAATAGTAACTTTGTCCCTAGATTCCCCAAAGTGTCTTCTAGAAGTAGCTCATAAACTTCACATCTCTGTTAGAAAACAATTGTCTTGGGTACTCCATGTAATCGCACAATGTCCCTGAAAAACAGATTAGCAATATGCGACACATCGTCCTTTTGTGGCAGGCGATAAAATGTGACATTTTAGAGAATCTATCCACTACCACAAAAATTAAATCATGGCCACTTTTAGTTCTAGGAAAACCTAATACAAAATCCATGCTGATATCTTCCCATGGTGTAGGAGGTGTGGGTAAGGGTGTATAGAAACCGTGAGGCTTTAACTTGGACTTTGACTTGTAGCAAGTAATGCATCTCTAATATGGGATCCCTTGTGGGATTGACCCTAGGGTGTCCTGATCTTCATGGATTTGAGGCGAGAAGAGAGGGGAAACACGATGAACATGATGAACGCAACACAAACGCAAGGTGAAGATACAAATGCATGCAAACACACCCGATTTGATTTGCTCCCCTTGGTTCGAACAACCAATCCAATAGAATCCTCGGCGAGAGACCGTGAGGTAGAATCATCGTAGGAGAGATCGGCAAGAGGATGGTAGAATCCCAATCAAAAGAAGAGAGAATAAACCAAGTAGAATCCCAAAGGGGAGAGACTGTCAACACCCGGATTTTTAATCCCAGATGCCTGTTATGCCGTACATCACAATCTCAGGATTACCATTTTTGCGAGACATAACAGATTGGTACCATAGTTCATCATCCATTACAAACCATAATAGTCTTACAAATAGTTGATCTCATGATCAAGTCTAATTACGATCAACGCAGCGGAATATATAATAAAGGTAGCATGGTCAAGGCTCCATCTTCAGGGTCACATGCAATGCTAACGATGGGAGATGATCCTAGTTATCGTAATCGTCCTGCTATCCTTCTTCATCATAGTCTCCTTCATAGTCTGGCCATGGGAATAGCCAGGGACAAAGCCATGAGTACTTTGAAGTACTCGCAAACTTTCACTAAAGCAATAAGGCCATTCTATAGGCTTCTTGAGCTCTAGGTTTGTTTGCAAAAGGCCAATTTTATTTCAACCAGTGTCTAGTAGAAAAAAACCTAACTTTAGTTGGCTAAGTTACTTAGGTGGGAACCTAGCTTCATTTCCACCACTTGTGGGGTCAAGTCAAAGTCATCTTTCAAG
The DNA here is from genome assembly GCA_023614405.1 of Avena insularis. Taxonomy (NCBI): domain Eukaryota; kingdom Viridiplantae; phylum Streptophyta; class Magnoliopsida; order Poales; family Poaceae; genus Avena; species Avena insularis. The sequence continues at coordinate 248,778 of JAJUPC010000261.1, forward strand.
TCAAGGGTCATTTTGGAAAATATCTAACAGCGGAACAGTATGGCCATCCAACTGTCCATAACCGCGGACGCGGCTATTCGGATAGTTTGACACTCTGCAGAGGTGGTACACTTTCACCATGACATTTGATACATCCGTCAGGAACAGTCCTGAATCATCATACTTAGTATGCCGATAATCAATCCTAATCTTTCAATTACATAACCTAGTATAGGCACCTCCCCTTTGAGTTTGGCCTCCCAACCATGACCATCTGTCATCTTGGGCATAGGTGGGCAGTCACATTCACAAGGTAGCCTCAGCTCACCTCGTTCCGTGAGGGAACCCATACTAAGACATATAAAATTCCAATCAAGCCCTACCCAAATTTGGGTATTGTGGTTGTACGGTAAATGTTGGAATGGTATCGCATCCGAACCCAACTATTAGTTTTATCTCAAGTCACATCCTTCATTCACCATCATCTTCAAAGTCATTGTGTCCATAACACATGTCAAAGCATTTCAATAGAATGACTCATCATTCTAAGGTTTTCATAATCATTTGTTCCCATCTAGTGATCAAGCTTAGATTAGCACTAGCATCTATCAAAAGGGGGTGTCACTAGTTGTAGGGTACCAAGCTGGCGTATCTATCTTCATCAAGTTCCAAGCTCTTGATGACACTTCCCTCATCATCCACTAATCATCCAATTAATTAGCTATGGAACAACTTTGCGAAAGATAAAGCTTGCAAGTGAAACTAGGATTTGGTATAGTAGAAAAGGGGTATCACAAAGGCTTGCAAGTGGGACTTACATGGTTTAGCTTAGCTTGGTAACTTAGATAGAATAGCTTGCATAATGTAGCTTGCCTTGATTGGTAAGGTGGTCGAAGTTCTCTTCCTCTTCTTCATAGAATTCCTCCTCGTCGTAGCCCGGATTGATACTAGCGTCTATAAATAAATATGAGGTACACAATCACCAAACAATACTTCTACTTCTATTTATCAAACAAGGGTCACACTAGATGATCAAACATCATCTCTATTATTACAAGAAAAGGTGATAGGATTTTATTTATCTTATTTTCAGGAAAGTAATTTCTACTCATTGAAAAGTTGCTTAGGATTTAATATTCTCCAAATTAAAAATATGGGATCATATTGACACATGTCATCACCACATACTCTAATACTTGGGAATGTGATTTACAAAGGTTGGCCTAATTTATAAAGTTTAACACTATTATTTAATAATATTTAAGTGGCTAAAAATGACTAGAAAGTCATTCTTTTAGTTTTGATCCAGGACTACTGTATGTAAGTATGAAGATTTTTACATATTCAGAAAGGTCTTGTCAAATGTGATTTTTGAGAGTTGGAATCAACTCAAAATCACTTATGGTTGATTTTAGAAAAAATTGATGTTACAAAAGCTACTGGCTTGTTCTTTTTACTGATGGTGATCCATAGTTTCCAACTGTTTGAATTCAATGGGAGTGATTAGAGATTTTCATCTACTCTCAAACAAAATTGGATTCATTCAATTTAGTGTAGTGAATCTCTATGAAATGATTTTTAAAGTTCACTATAGAAAAGGTTTTTGACTAAAAAGAAAAAGACTAGATTTGAATTATTGGGCTCGCGCGGGAAACGTTACTGGGCTAGCCCAAATGCACAGTGCATGCAGCGGGCTCACTCAAGCTGGTCCCACGCGTCAGCGGGTCATCTAATGCGAAGCGGTATCGATCAATATTAGCCCTACGATTACAACACGATCTACGGTCTAGGTTCATCATTTACGTAGCGGTGCTCTAGCAAGATTCTGACCTAGCGGCACGACGAGGGTGGCTGTGGGCTTACTAGGGCTCTAGCTAGGGTCGGCAGTGCGGGCGAACGAGCTTGTCGATGACGACAAGTCGAATGGCAGTCACGCCAGCTCCTGGGGTGGCTCCAATCGACGACGCCTTTCCCTCATGGTGGCGGCAGACTCCAATCAAATTCTGATGACAGGGTGCTCGCCTTGCTCCGGGAACAGGTCAGGGGTGTTTTTGAGTGAGAGAGGAGTAGAATGGTGTGAAGATTGGGGCTGGGGTGGTCTCTATTTATACCCTCGAGGGTGAGGCAGTGCGGCATGGCAAGGGCTCGTCGGCAACATTGCTACAGGTCGAGCTAGGCATGGAGAAGGGCATGGATCGACGTTATTGGGTGTGGCGATCGCCATGCGGGTGGTGGCTCGCAAGGGGAGGTCTTAGTTGGTCGGGCGATGTCGGCGCTCTATGCGGGTACTGTGGTGTTCGTCAGTGTGTACGGTGGTCAAGGGGGCACGCGGTGACCAATGGGCATGTCTGGGCGGTGGCTGGTGACGTCATGGTTGCAAGTATGGGCAGAGAGGTCGAGTCGCGGCGTGTCTGCGCGAGGCGGCTGTGGCGCTCCGTCGTGCTATCGGCATGTCCGTGTCTTAAATGGGTGTGGTCGTTCTAGGGTCTCTGTGTCTCGCCGTTGGTCGAGGGGTGGACAGAGAGGGACGGTGAGGTCACGGCTGCTAGATAGACATCGCGAGCAAGTGAGTCACGGCCTGTGGCTTGTTGTCCATGTCCAAGTGACATGGGGAGCTCGGGTACCACTGGCATTGATCAAGGCAGTGAAGGAGAATGGCTCAATTGCACGGCTAGGTACTGGGGGTGATCGTGGGTGAGCTAGGGTAAAGATTTGGGGTACAATGGATGAGCCATTGATTGATCACAAATAGTAGATAGTTGGTAGTTGTACTATGATCACCAAGTGTTCGATCAAATGGTCGCATGAACTAAATCATCAACAAATTCAATGATTTTTGGTGAGTGATCTGATACTAATCTTGGTAGTCTCTGGGTGCAATGGTTTGCCAAGGGGTGTTGGTTTGAGTGGTTTTCCAAAAATGGCTATCTTGATACATAAGATAGATTCAAATTTGAATTGCCTCTCAAAAGATTCTAAAAATGTTTCTGCAAGGTTGGTGAGTTCCATTTGGTTCAGTGTCACTAGGTCTAGCAAGGTGAGAAAAGAGATGGGAAAGTTTTTGTTTGAGCTTAGTTGCTAGAGATGCTCAAAGTGATCTAGTGGTTAACTTGGGCAAAAATGACCATTAGGTCTTATGCTTTATATTTTTCATTTTCTTTTGTTTTGATTTGATTTGGTAGTGACCTAAATGATATGGTTTTGATCTATAAACCACTTCTCATCATTTACAACAATCAACATGGCATTGCAAGCATTCATACACACAATCATTAAGATTTGAATTTGATTAATAAAAGATTTTGTTAACCCTAATCTTGATTAATTAGGGAATGATCCTCATTAATATTTTTGGGGTGTTACAAAGACCTAGCACTACTAGAATCCTTGATAGGGAGAAACCAAACACTTGAGGAGGGTCTTGACGACTTGGATACGAACACCGAACTCCAAGGCCTTGTACAACTCATAGATTAACTATATAGAGGGGTTCCCATCTATGGTTAGGCACAAGCCTTCATTCATCTTCAACTCTAGGGTTTCAAGGAGGGAGTGGGGCATATATATACACCAGCCATGAGCTAGGGGTATTTTAGGCATAAAGGGGAGTTTGGGAGGCATTACATGGGCCAGGCCCAACTCAAGGCGTGCAGGCATGTTTCCCTTGCACCGGAGACTCTGGGGTCGAGGGGCCGAAGACTCTAGAGTGGCCGAAGACTCTAGTCGTGGCTTCGGTCTCCAGGGCAGTATCCGAGGGGTGTACTGAGAACTCTAGGCGCTGGTCCGGAGTCCTTGGGGCGCTAGGCCGGAGACTCTGGGGTCCAGGGCTAGAGACTCGGGGGTCCAGGGGTGGAGACTCCGATCCTCTTCCAGCAGCCTCTTCTTCCTTCGCTTCCAGGCCTCTTGCTTGGAGGTCTTGGTTCCTAGGGTCTTTTTGTCGTCTCCTCTTGGTGTTGGTCAAGGAACCTATTCATATCATAGGCATTTGTCTCAAGTAGTATCCCATTCACATGATAACCAAAGGAAGGTGAGACATGGAACGAATTCACCTTTGTGGGAATGGTTGGCGTAGCATGATGTGGACCAATGGTGAATGCCATGTGTTGGGCTGCAACATCTCCCCCCGCTTGAAAATGAGTCGTCCTCTACAAAGTTCCATCGTCATGTAGGGAGAGAGATGTACCCATTTTCTTGTGCTTGTATGTTGTTGGATCTCCGGTGTCATAGCCTTGGTCAAGGTTGATGAAGATCTTGAAGTTGAGCTTGTCATCAATTTGTGGTTGGAGATCTTGTAGTGTGTTCCTTATTGGCGGTGGTCTATCTCGGGTACCCTGCAAAACTGACAACAGAGAGAGAGAGATAGATAGATAGAGAGAGAGAGAGAGAGGGAGAAAGTTGTATGATGGATTGTTAGTATGGGTCACACTCAAATCACTCTTCTCACTTTTGGTGGCATGCGACGTGGCATTCATGATTTTGCCACTCATGGAAGGCTTGTGGCACTCACTCATGTGATTGTGGTTCACTCTCTCAACACTCATCTCACAAGGGTCCTTAGCTTGTTTTATCTTGGTCAAGGACGTCAAGTTGGAAGCAATAACTTAGCTTGGCGTCATAGGTTGTAGCACAAACGTCTTGTCGTTGAAATATTATTGGTTGGAGGTACCATCATGTATGGCGCCCTTGTCATATTTCCATGGTCTTCCAAGAAGCATGTGACACACGGTCATTGGCACAACATCACACTCGACGGTGTCTTGATAGGGGCAAATCTTGAAGGAGACATTGACCTTGTGTTTGATCTTGAGAGTGCCATTGTCATCAAGCCACTGGACATGATATGGATGAGGTTGCTCCATGTATAGAAACTTGAGTTTCTCACAAAGTTTGATGCTCGCAAGGTTGTGACAACTTCCTCCATCAATGATTACCTTTATGTACTTGCCATCAATTCCAGATCGTGTTGGGAATATGTTGAGGCATTAGTTCTCTGTTGGGATGGAGTCGGTTATCAAGACTTGCACGATGATAAGTGAAGGACTTGGATCATGCTCACATATGAGTGTGTCCTCGTCTTGCATTGTTGTGTCCTTTGCGATAGCGGCTTGAGTCAAAGCTTCATATTCTTCTTCACACACAGAGTAGGTTGCTCCATTCTCATCCGTTAGCATAACTCTTATGTTGATGCACTCATAAGACTTGTGTCCCTTTCCTCCACACTTGTAGCAAATGACTTGACTATCCGTTGTTGTGTTGGAGTAGGATGCCATAGAGGTCTTGGTTTGCTTGGAGGAGCATGGTGCTTGGTTTGTTAGATTGGAGGAGGCATTCACATTGATCGAAGAGAAGTACGCCCTTTGCTTCTCATAAGAATTTTCCTTCTGCAAGTGGCGCTCAGCCTTAGTGGCTTGGTGAAGGAGGTCCACTAGAGTCTTGTAAGGTTGGAAACTGTCTATTTTTCGTATTGGGCAGCTCAATCCATTGAGGAACCATTCTATTATTTGCTCCTCGAGCCCTTTCACATCGGCTCTCATCATAGTCATCTCCACTTCCTTGTAAAACTCTTCAATTGTCTTTGTGCCTTGATTCAAGTTTTGTAGCTTGTCTAAGAGGTCTTGACGATAGTGCTCGGGGACAAACCTTGCATACATAACTTGCTTCATCTTCGTACACGTGCTAACCGGTGGTTCTTCTAGCTTCTCATGATTTCTTTGATAGTCTTCCCACCAAACAATGGCATAGTCCTCAAAATCAAGAGATGCCATTGCAACTTTATTCTCTTCAGAATAGTTGTGGACTCGGAAGATCTTATCAACTTTGTGTTCCCATTCGAGATATGCATCAACATTCTCTTATCCTTTGAACTTGGGAATAACGAACTTGAGCTTCCTAAACTTGGCATCATCATGCTCACGGTAATTGTGTCGGTGTTCTTGGCACAAACTTGCTTCACTTGGTGGGCATGGAGGCGGAGGAGGGGGAGCTTGATTGCCTAGCGGTGGCGATGGAGGAAGAGCTTGATGATGCTCGAAGTCCCTTCTTCGCCTTTGCTCGGCATGATTTGCATTTATGGCTTGTCGGTGGTGATGGTGGTGTTGAGCATTACGGTTGTTGTGTCTAGCTTGGCGCTCATCCTTGTCATCACTTGGAAACCATGTCGGTGCTTGATTGTGTTAAAGAGGTGATGCAGCCCGTCCTACGGACACACCTCCATCTACAACACCTAGTCCCCCAAGTGGACCAATGACTCGCGCCCGAGCCAAGCTCCTACAAGCTAAGGTTAACTCGCTCCTTTCCTCATGTGATTTTGATCTACCTTTGGATGGCTTGCTACTTCATGCAACTACGTTGTGTATCCTCAGCTATGAAGCAACATCACCGCACCAAGCCCCTGAGGAAGAAGGACCAGGAGAATACGCTGCTGGAGCACTGCACACCGGAATCTCCGGTGTACACCAGAGTCTCCGATCCGGTACACCGGAGTCTCCGGACCATCCTCCGGTCCGGCCCCAGGAACCAAGCCAGGGACAGTCAGAAGGCCCCTCCGGAGACGGGTCCGGAGATTGGCCGGAGTCTCCGGCACAGACCGGAGTCTCCGAACCCAACACCGGAGTCTCCGGCCTGCTCGACGTCAGGCATGTCAAGGCCTTTTGGTCCTGGCCCATGTAACCCCCAGTTTCGCCCCAACTTCCAGTTTTATCCCTAAACTACCCCTGTTTAAGTGGCTGGCCTATATAAAGCCCCACCCCTCTATTGTAAACCCTAGACTTGGATAATTGTAGTTGAAGACACCCTTTGAGGATCTATCAACTATTTGTCTCATGCTCCTTGACAAGGAGAACCAAATTATCCACAACCTCTTGGATTTTGCCTCGTGCGTTCAAGTTGTACAAGTCCTTGGGATCTTGGTGTCTCGTCCCCAAGTAGTCAAGATCTCATCAAGCCTCTCACCCCCGTTGTTGGCCGTGGGAGAGTGTCTTGCCCAACGCCGATCCTAGGGATTGTGTTGGACCCGTTGCCACCTGCGTGAGCTATCGGCTTGTATCGTGTTTTTGCGTGTGCGTGTTCATCGAGTTATTCACATGTGTGTTCGTGGATTTCATCCCCCTCCTATTTCCCCTCGCTTACCCTCGATTTCCACGGGATTCGTGAAAGATCGGGCCACCCCAAGGGGTCACCCCTAACATATTGGTATCAAGAGCAAGGTTGATCACGAATTTTCCCTCAATTTTTCTTCTATCCACCATAAATTCGAAAATTTCCCAAAAATAGCCCCAATTTGCCCTTGGATCGATCTCTCATTTTGGATCGTTATTTGTGGTTTTGATCCGACCAAATCTTGTCTAAGGTGTTGGTCCAGCTTTTGCCTGCGTTTCCCAGCCCAATTTTGGCCACTCGCAGATTTGAGGACTCTAAGCGTGAATTTCCGCTCAAGAATACGAGCTGATTTCCCGCACCGGATTCTCCGGCCCTATGCACCGGAGTCTCCGGCCTACACCGGAGTCTCCGTCCCAGACCGGAGTCTCCGGCCCTGGACGTCATTTTTAACTTCTCCTCTTGTCTGCATTGGCTAATCTGTCTTCTTGTTGTTTATGTTCCGTGTGCGTGTCACCAACTAACAGATAGCTTCCGCAACATCGTCCGTGCTCTTCGACACCACGGACCCCAAACTCTTCCCCGCTCCATCGACACAAGATCATCATCAACAACTAAGGTATAACTTGTGTCAACCCTTGTAGCCATATCTTCCTTTGTGTGTACCTATCCTATGAGAGCAACTCATTTTGTGTTTGTCTAAGCATTGTGCACTTGCCATTGGAAAGTGAGAGTGTGAGGGCAAATACAAAAGTTAACATAGTATCATAGAAAGGGAGAAAAAGAAAAAGAATAAAAAAAAGATACATAGTCTCCCAATACAAAGAGAGTATCAAGCTTGTAAGCAAAAGAGAGAGGAAAAAGCACACCAAGGCAAGTGCACAAATCCGTTGCTTACCCTCTTTTGGCAAACGAGTTGTGGTCTCTCCTTGAGTTGGCACGACAACCGAGCACATTCTTCGTTAGGCCCTTTTGTGCTCACTTACATAGTCATGCTAACCCCATTTTTCTCCACGCGTGTGTGTAGTCGTAGGTTCTCGTCACTTTTCGAGTTGACCATCACCTTTTGACTTGAGCTTTGTTGGATCTTATCCACTTTTGACTATCCTTTTTGTTTGGTTGGTTATTTGGCTTTCCACCCTCCTTTCCACCAAAAGCTTTTGAGAGTGTAGTTCCTTGTGTGTGAGTCTCTTTGCGATTTCACTTTGCAAGCTCTTAGATCTCTCGTGTGGCAATTGGTTTGATACAATCTCCAAGGTGAGGTAAAAGGATAACTCTCCACGTTTCTCCTCCATATACAATCCTTGTGGCTTTGCATCATGGACAGGAATGGCGAGTCGTCCCAACCAACGCCACCTCAAGAGGAAGACGCACAATACATGACAAGGTGGGATGTTATGGGGTAACCCCTTGGGGTGGCCCGATCTTTCACGAATCTCCACGGGGATCGAGGGAAAAGCGGTGGAGGGGAAGAGGGGACGAAATCCGCGAACACACGCACACTAAGATCCCGATGAACTCACGCACACAAATCACGATACACGCCGATAACTCACGCCGGTGGCAACCGGTCCAACATAATCTCTAGGATCGGTGTTGGGCGAAGCTCTCTCTCCACGACCAACAACGGGGGACGAGGTGCTTGGTGAGATCTTGACGACTTGGGGGGCGAGAAACCGAGAACCCAAGGCCTTGTACAACTTGAACGCACTAGGCAAGATCCAAGAGGTTGTGGATAATAGGGTGCCCTTGGTAGGAGCATGAGACCAATAGATGAAAGATCCTCAAAGGGGTGTTCTCAATCTATTATTATCCAAGTCTAGGGTTTACAATAGAGGGTGGGGGCTATATATAGGCCAGCCACATAAATAGGGGTAGTTTCGGAACAAAAAGGTAAAATATAGGAAGGGGTACAGGGCGTTGGGCCGAACTGATGCGATCTGGTTCAGTCAGGACCGGTAGTACCGATCAGGCAACCGGTAGTATCGATCGCAACCGGTAGTACCGCCTGGGGCGTAGTATCACTGGCGGTCCCTGGAGCTTCCGCTGAGTCGCTCAGAGGAAGCGGTAGTAGGGAGCGGTAGTACCGGTTCCAGCTCCGGTAGTACTGCCAGCGTCTGGGGCATGGAGGGGTTCCTTCTGGAGCGTCCGGTAGCTGGGTCCGGTAGTACCGCTTGCATCGGTAGTACCGGTCGCCTGATCCGGTAGTACCGCTGGCGTCTGGCAGCGACTGGTTGCTTCCGCTCCGGTTCCTCCGTCCCTTGGGTCCTTCTCTTGGTACCTGATGATGCACAATGTATGCGTATGAAGTAGCAAGCCATCCAAGGGTGTGTCGAAGTCACACAAGGAAAGGAGCGAGTTAACCTTGGCTTGAAGGAGCTTAGCTCGGGCGCGAGTCATTGGTCCACTAGGAGGGCTAGGTGTTGTAGATGGAGGTGCGTCCGTAGGACGGGCTGCATCATGGGATCATTGGAAGATCCATGGAGAATTCAACTATCGTTGTGACTCCCTTGAGCGGCACCAAGATGAACAATTTAGCAAAACCCGAGTGGAGTTCAAGAGCATCGACAACCGCTTCGAGGAGGTCCGAGGACAAATGCATGCTATGCAACATAACCTCAGCCATCAAAATGAAGCTCTTGGTCGCGCCCTCGCCGCAACGGATGACAAGCTTCAACGCCTCATTGATGGGATAGCAAGGCCACGATCTCGCGACTCAAGCTCGTCACGACACTCCTCAAGTGAATCAAGCGCTCCTCACCGTCACACTTCAAGGCACCAAGATGGACCCGTCCTTCACTCCATGAGCTCTTCGCAAGTGGTACCATCTCCGCGACATGCCGCGACGTCAAGCTATGATGGTGATCTCTCCGCAAGACCTCCAAGACATGAAGCGAACCGGCCACAACCAAGGGCACTCGTGATTCAACCTCACGTGGACCACCAAGCCCATCGCCAATGACATATCATGTCAACAACAAGTGAAACATCCGAAGTGGACGAACAAGATCGCCGTCGGCGTGAAGCACTCGAAGACCCACCAAGGCGTCATCATCGACATGAATGTCAACGCCGACAACATGATCACCATGACGAACCTCCTCCACATCGAGAAGAAAGGGAGCATCCCATTGCGCATGCAACTCGACGTCCTCCTCGCCACATGGCGCAAGACAATGCTCACCGTCATCAACCGCACCATGACCAAGAGCAAGCTCCCCAAGCTCGTCATGCAGACCAAGCGCCTCCGCCTCGTCCTCAACCGCGCCAACAACATGAGCAAGCTCCCCAAGCTCGTCGTCAAAATCAATTTCCACCACCAAACGCGGCACCTCAACAACCGCAAGGGCAACGCAACCATCACCAAGCAAGACATGAGAGCTCGGATGATCAAGATGGCCGCCAAAATCATGGCAACCGCCGACACCGGAACCGCAATGAAGAAGAAACTTTCGGCAAGCTCAAATTGACCATGCCCAAGTTCACCGGTTCCAGTGTACCCAAAGAATATCTCTCATGGGAACTCAAGGTTGACAAGATCTTCCGCATGCACAACTATAGCAATGATAAGATGATGGCCATGGCGTCCCTCGAGTTTGATGATTATGCAAACCTTTGGTGGGAACAAGTCCAACTCGCTCGTGAAGCAAAAGAAGAGCCTCCAATCACAACTTGGAAAGATATGAAGGCTCATATGAGATCCCGCTTTGTCCCTTCGCACTACACGCGTGACCTTTTCAACAAGCTTAAAACACTTAGTCAAGGGACAAAGACCGTAGAAGAGTACTTCAAGCAAATGGAGCTCAACATGATTCGTGCCAACATTGAAGAGCGGGATGAACAAACAATGGCACATTTTCTCAATGGCTTGAACCATCGAATCAAGCGCATCACCGAGTTCCAAAAGTACAACAACATGGTTGAGATTGTATACATAGCATCAAAAGCCGAACGTCAAGTGCAAGAGGACATCAAGTACAACAAGCCAAAGACGTACTTCACCTACAAGCAAGCACCAACCACTACTTCAACAACTCCAAGTGGAAGCTCATCAAGTACCACCAAGCTTCCTTTCAAGCCAACACTTCCTCAAAGAAAACTGCCCCCAAGTGGCAAATACTTCGGCCACTTGTGGAAACAAGAAAGTTTTGTTCATCCACGACAATGGCGATGAAGAATACTTGAGTGAAGATGAGTTTGATGCAAGGGTCAAGGAAGCATTGGCAAGGCAACATTTGGAAGATGACCAAGAACTACTTGTGTCTGAGCATGACGCAAGTCCATCGCTTGTGGTCACAAGAGTCTTAACTACTCGACTCAATGAGAATGAAGACCAAAGATCAAACATCTTTCGAACACATGCCGGTATCAATGGGAAGTCCATCAAAGTTGTCATTGATGGAGGGAGTTGCCACAATCTTGCAAGCACGAAATTGTGTGACAAAGTCAACCTCACCCTCCATCCACACAAGCATCCCTACCATATACAATGGCTAAGTGACCAAGGGTCCGTCAAGATCAAGCACACCATCTCGGTAGCTTTCTCAATTGGACCATACAAAGACATGGTGGAATGTGATGTGGTCCCCATGACGGTTTTCCATATGTTGCTAGGAAGGCCGTGGCAATATGACAAGCGTGCTTTGCATGATGGTCACACAAACACTTATACCTTCAAATGGCTTGAAAAGACTTGTGTTTTGCAACCAATGACTCCTAGCCAAATAATTGCGGACAATGCAAAGGCTTTAGCGAGGGTGCAAATCACAAAACCACCTTGTGAGAAGAGCGGTGAGCAAGACAACCACACTATAGTGAGTGAGAGCCACAAACCAAACTCGAGTGGAAAAACTAAGAGTGTTCTTCTTGCCACCAAAAGTGAGATGAGAGAAGTGAGGAACAACCCATCGATCTTGCACTGTGTCCTTATATGCAAGGGACTACCGCAAGAAACTAATGACTTGAAAAATGTTCCTCCCTCTTTGATGGCTATTTTGCAGGAATTCCAAGATGTATTTCCCGAAGAGCTTCCTCATGGACTACCTCCTCTTCGCGGAATCGAGCAGCGCATTGACCTCATACCCGGCGCACCACTTCCAAACCGCACCGCGTACCACACGAACCCCAAAGAGACGAAAGAGATAGAACAACAAATCAACCAACTCGTCTCCAAAGGTTTGATCCAAGTAAGCACTAGCCCAAGCGCGATACCCGTGATTCTTGTACCAAAAACGGATGATACTTTGCGGTTATGCATGGACTTCCGTCCAATCAATGCTATCACCGTGCGTTATCGACATCCTATACCGCGCCTTGATGACATGCTTGATGAGTTATGTGGAGCCACTATATTTTCGAAAATTGATCTTCGTAGTGGTTACCATCAAATACGCATGGCCGAGGCTGATGAGTGGAAAACCGCCTTCAAGACCAAGCTTGGTCTCTATGAATGGTTGGTTATGCCTTTTGGCTTATCTAATGCCCCATCTACCTTCATGGCCTTATGAACCATATTTTGAGATCTCTTATTGGCAAGAGTGTCGTTGTTTACTTTGATGATATTCTTGTCTATAGCAAGTCACTAGAGGAGCATGTTACACATGTTAAGGAGGTCCTTCAAATCCTTCGTCATGAAAAGCTATATGCTAATCTCCCCAAGTGTACCTTTGCAAAAGACAAACTGATTTTCCTTGGATTTGTTGTGTCTTCTAATGGCATTGAAGTTGATGTCTCAAAAGTTAAGGACATACGAGATTGGCCCATCCCTACCAATGTTAGTGAACTTCGTAGTTTTCATGGGTTGGCCGGCTTTTACCGTCGCTTTGTGAAAGACTTTTCTACCATTGCTTGCCCCCTCAACGAATTGACCAAGAAAAATGTCACAGTCGTTTGGGGCAAAGCACAACAAAAGGCTTTTGATGAGCTCAAAAAGAGACTCACCGAAGCACCACTTCTTGAGTTACCGGATTTCACAAAAACTTTTGAGATTGAATGTGACGCTAGTGGTATTGGCATTGGAGGCGTCCTTATGCAAAATGGGCGTCCTATTGCATACCATAGTGAGAAACTTGATGGCGCACGCCTTAACTATCCAATTTATGACAAATAGCTTTTTGCCTTGGTTCGTGTCCTTCAAGTGTGGTAACACTACCTTTGGCCCAAAGAATTTATCATCCATTCCAACCATGAGTCGTTGAAATATCTTAAGGGCCAAGCCAATTTGAGTAAAAGGCACGCCAAATAGGTTGAGTTCACGGAATCTTTTCCTTATATTGTCAAGTACAAGAAGGGCAAAGAAAATGTAGTAGCGGACGCCTTGTCTCGCAAAACACAAACCTTCTTACGCGACTCGAAGTAAATGTCTTGGGTCTTGATGACATCAAATCTTTGTACGCGTCCGACCCATTCTTGGGATCAATTTTTGCAAAGTGTTCAATAGACAAAGGGGTTGATGATTTCTATTTGCATAAGGGTTTTCTTTTCAAATAAACAAGCTTTGCATTCCGATGTCGTCTCTCCAAATTTTGCTTCTTCACGAGTCCCATGGTGGAGGACTTATGGGTCAGTTTGGCCGTGACAAGACATATGACATGCTCTCCACTCACTACTATTGGCCAAAGATGAAGCGCGACGTGGAGCACCACGTCCAACGATGCACTACTTGTGTCCAAGCTAAGTCCAAGTCTAACCCTTTTGGTCTTTATATGCCATTGCCGATTCCTCACGCACCTTGGTCGGACATTAGCATGGACTTTGTGTTAGGATTGCCTAGATCTAAACATGGACATGATTCTATATTTGTGGTAGTGGATCGCTTTTCCAAAATGGCACACTTCATTCCGTGCCATAAGACCGATGATGCTTCACATGTAGCAAATTTGTTTTTTAGGGAAATAATTCGGCTACACGGTGTACCAAGAACAATCATCTCCGACCGCGACGTCAAATTCATGAGCTACTTTTGGAAGACACTCATGGCCAAGCTCGGCATCAAGCTCTTATTCTCGTCCGCCTCGCATCCTCAAACCGATGGACAAACCGAGGTCATCAATAGAAGCCTTGGCACACTTCTACGTGTGTTGATAAAGAAGAACCTTAAAGATTGGGAGGAATGTATCCCACACGCCGAGTTTGCCTACAACCACGCCAAACACTCCACCACCATGAGGAGCCCGTTCATGATCGTCTATGGATTCAAGCCTCTCACCGCGCTCGATATCCTTCCCCTTCCTCTTCATGACCACACCAATATGGATGTTGACAAGCGTGCCCAAACAATGAAGAAACTCCATGAATACACAAGAGCTACGGTCGAGCAACAAGTACTTCGCCAAGCATCAAGGCTGAACAAGAATAAGAAGGAGCTAACCTTCGAAGAAGGCGACCTTGTGTGGATACACTTGAGCAAAGACCGCTTTCCCAATGATCGTGACTCCAAGCTCAAACCAAGGGGAGATGGCCCCTTCAAGATCCTCAAAAGAATCAACAACAATGCATACGTCATCGACATACCAACCTCCAAGTACCTAGTGAGCAATATGTTCAACGTCAAGGACCTATCACTATACCATGGAGAGAATCAAGATGTAAACCATGAAGAGTCGAGGACGACTCTTTCCCAAGGGGGGCTGATGCAGCCCGTCCTATGGACGCACCTCCATCTACAACACCTAGTCCCCCAAGTGGACCAATGACTCGCGCCCGAGCCAAGCTCCTACAAGCTAAGGTTAACTCGCTCCTTTCCTCATGTGATTTTTATCTACCTTTGAATGGATTGCTACTTCATGCAACTACGTTGTGTATCCTCAGCTATGAAGCAACATCATCGCACCAAGCCCCCGAGGAAGAAGGACCAGGAGAAGACGCTGCTGGAGCACTGCACACCGGAATCTCCGGTGTACACCAGAGTCTCCGGTTCGGTACATCGGAGTCTCCGGACCATCCTCCGCTCCGGCCCCAGGAACCAAGCTAGGGACAGTCAGAAGGCCCCTCCGGAGACGGGTCCGAAGATTGACCGGAGTCTCCGGCCCAGACCGGAGTCTCCAGACCCAACACCGGAGTCTCTGGCCTGCTCGACGTCAGGCATGTCAAGGCCTTTTGGGCCTAGCCCATGTAACCCCCAGTTTCGCCCCAACTTCCAGGTTTATCCCTAAACTACCCCTGTTTAAGTGGCTGTCCTATATAAAGCCCCACCCCTCTACTGTAAACCCTAGACTTGGATAATTGTAGTTGAAGACACCCTTTGAGGATCTATCAACTATTTGTCTCATGCTCCTTGACAAGGAGCACCAAATTATCCACAACCTCTTGGATTTTGCCTCATGCGTTCAAGTTGTACAAGTCCTTGGGATCTCGGTGTCTCGTCCCCAAGTAGTCAAGATCTCATCAAGCCTCTCACCCCCATTGTTGGCCATGGGAGAGTGTCTTGCCCAACGCCGATCCTAGGGATTGTGTTGGACCGGTTGCCACCAGCGTGAGCTATCGTCTTGTATCATGTTTTCGCGTGTGCGTGTTCATTGAGTTCTTCGCGTGTGTGTTCATGGATTTCATACCCCCTCCTCGTTCCCCTCGCTTACCCTCGATTTCCACGGGATTCGTGAAAGATTGGGCCACCCCTAACAAGAGGCACATGGTGGTCATGATGAGGGTGGTGATGCCTATCATGCTGGTGGTCTTCAATAAGACGTTCTTTCTCTTGTTGGGATTGCACTTTGATGATTGCTTGTTGTGGTGACAGACCGTACTCTTGTTGTTGTTGATGAGGATGAGGGGCATGTGGGTCCACCGCTTGAGCATGATGATGAAGAGCTTGTTGGTCCCCATTATGGTGGTGGGGTTCTCCATGGAGGGAGTTAGACCTTGAAGACTCACCATGTCGACTTGAGGAACACGTGTGGGACGAACTTGACGAGCTTGAGCGATGACCACGTTGGTTGCCAAGTTTGGTAATTGCTTGGTGAAGATCTTGGAATTGAGCGTGATGCTCCTCTTGGTGTTGCCGATCATGGTACTCTATCTCTTGGAAAGTATCATCGAGATGGTGCTCAGTCTCTTAAATTGGGTATTGAATTATTGGTGTTGTACCCATAAGTTGTGGCGCGTGGCAAAACCTTATTGGTTGTTGAAGTTGCCATCTCCACTAGCTCCTCTTCCCCTAGACATTATGCACAATCACACGTGATAGATAGGGTGATATTGGTGTGATGGAAATTGCTACCTTGAATCACTTATTCAAAAGTTGGAAATATTGTTCTCACGGGGAGGAAAGGAATAGCGGATACACAAGACACACACACAAATGCCTATGGTGGTGATAGGGGTTAACACTACTGGAAAACAGGTCGTCAGTTCGATCTGAACAAAGTCAGCAGTCCCGGCCTGTCATGAACTAGCACTAGTCCTGAGCTGTGACGCCTCCAATGGCTAGGAATCGCGATAGCCACTAGTCCTGGGCAGAACCAGACCTCTAGTCCCGGTCCGTAATACGGCCCAGGACTAGTAAACTGGAGCGGGCCAGCTGATCCTTTCGAGGACTATTAGTCCCGGGTCGTATCACGGCCCGGGACTAGTTGTCCCTCAGTATATATACAGCTTCGTGTCCACCTGCCCTAGCCATATGGTGGCCATTTTACTCAAAGAAGCAAGCCGAGTTCATGCCATTTTTTTCTCAAGATTTGTCAAGATTTAGTTTGCAACCCCTAAATCCAAAGTTTTAAAAGGTTAGAACTTCATTCTTTCATCTCTTATTGCTACTTTAGATCTATAATGCTCTTGAAGTATAGAGATATGGATCAATGCATGCATGCTCTAGAAGTAGAAGGATTTTGATATGTGTAACAAATTTTGATTAGGCACATAGTTACTGAAAATTGAAATGTGTAATTTTAGATTTTCAGATCTTAGAATGGAATGAGGTTTTCACTGATAAAACAATTATCAAAAACTCCACATTTATCATGTTAATTGTTTTCTCCAATTCACAAATTGGTGCATGTAAATTTTTCAAAATTCAAAATTAATGCTCTAGAAGCTCTCATTATAACTTGTAATAAATTTATCATGTTGTGTAATGGTTTTTGATATACTTTTACTATAATGCAAATGGTCCGGGAATGGATGTACGGATCGACGACGCCTAGCGAGTTCATTAATGGCGTGCATGAATTCATCTGTGTTGCTGATGCAAACAAGCGCAATGGTTTTGTATTATGTCCATGTAGTGGATGTAGGAATCAGAAGGATTACTCTGACTTAAAACCCTTCACGGCCACCTCTTGAAGTCCAGCTTCATGCCCAGTTATAATTGTTGGACCAAGCACGGAGAGAGAAGGGTTATAATGGAAGACAATGAAGAAGAGGAGGAGGATGACAACTATCATGGTTTCCCAGAGTACGGAGATACTTCCATGGGGGATGCTGAAGGGGAGGATGAAGAAGAGACACATGATGAACCCGTTGATGATCTTGGTTAAACCATTGCCGATGCACGAAGAGACTGTGAAAATGAAAAGGAGAGGGAGAAGTTCAATCACATGTTAGAGGATCACAAAAGTTGTTGTACAGAATTTCTGAAAATGGTCTAAAAAAGCTGGACAACACACTGGAATTTCTGCGATGGAAGGCAGAGTGTGCTATACATGACTCCTCATTTGAAAAGTTGCTGAAAATGATGAAGAATGTGCTTCCAAAAGATAACGTATTGCTCGCCAGTACGTACGAAGCAAAGAAGGTTGTCTGCCCTGTAGGTTAAGAGGTTTAGAAGATACATGCATCCCCTAATGACTGCATCCTCTACCGCGGTGAGGAGTACGAGAATTTGGATGCATGCCTGGTATGCACTACACTTCGGTATAAGATCAGACGGGATGATCTTGGTGACGTTGAGGGTGAGCCGGCCCGGAAGAGGGTTCCTGCCAAGGTGATGTGGTATGCTCTTATAATACCATGGTTGAAACGCTTATTCAGAAACAAAGAGCACACCAAGTTGTTGCGATGGCATAAAGAGGAACGTAAGTCAGACGGCATGTTGAGATACCACGTTGATGGGTCACAATGGAGAAAAGTCGATAGAAAGTACCCAGACTTTGCAGATGACGCAAGGAGTTTAAGGTTTGGTCTAAGTACAGATGGCATGAATCCTTTTGGGGAGTAGAGTTCCAGTCATAGCACCTGACCCGTGACTCTATGCATCTATAACCTTCCACCTTCGTTGTGCATGAAGCGGAAGTTCATTATGAAGCCACTGATGCTCCAAGGTCCGAAGCAATCTGGCAACGACATTGATGTGTACCTAAGGCCATCAGTTGAAGAACTTTTACAGTTGTGGCACGAACCCGGCATACGCGTGTGGGATGAAGAATTTGACATCCGAGCGTTGCTTTTCGTAACAATCAATGATTGGCCTACTATTAGTAACCTTTAAGGACAGTCAAACAAGGGATACAATGCATGCACACATTGTTTAGATGAGACTGAAAGTATATATTTGGATCATTGTAAGAAGAATGTGTACAATGGGCATCGTCGATTTCTTTTGGACAAGCATCCCTTAAGAAATAAAGGCAAGCATTTCAACGGTCAGGCATGTCACCAGACGAAGCCTAAGGAGCGTACTGGTGCTGATATATTTGATATGGTCAAAGATTTGGATAAAATAGTAACCTTTGGAAAGGGTCTTGGCAGAAAATCTGTTCTGAAGGACGCTGACGGACACGCACCCATGTGGAAGAAGAAATCTATTGTCACATCCCAAAATTTTCCAAATTTTGGAATGTGAAAAATAAATAAATAAAATAAATAATTGTTGAAATTTAGGGTGAAAAGAAACTTTTTGATTCCAAATGGAAAACATCAAAACCCATCTTGAACAAACTTTGAATAAAGTTTGCATCCAACTAAAATCAAATCAAGTAAAATGCATTCTTCATAAAGGCATCTTGAAATTTAAACACTTGGAAAATAAACCAAAATTCTAAAACCCTAAAGGAAGAAAATCATTTCCAAGATTACTCTAAGCCTATGGATTTGATCCACATAAAAATTGGTCAAACAAACATTTTAAAACGATCAAGAATGATAAATGAAAATATTATAAAACCATAGAAATTGGTTTCACTTAATTTGGAACCATAGATAAAAATCTTATGAATTTAATAAGATAAGGAAATTGAACTCCCAAAGCTAATAAAGATCCTATCTAAAAATCCATACCAAATGGTGAGCAAATAATCCTAAAGATATTTAAAAGGATAAACAAATATTAAATAAAAATATACAAATTGGAATCACCAAGTTTGGATCATTAAATAAAAAGATATGGATTTTATAAGATAAGTAAAGGAATAAATAAACAACGAATATCTAAAAGCCAAATAAAATCTTGGCCAAATCCATAAGCATATGGAATAAATATAAAGATGATCCAAATAAAATAATAGGATAAAGATTATTCCAATAAAATTTTATGGCATTAAACCATATTCTAGATATATATGGACAAAGATAAAATCCTTAATAGAAATGATTAATTAAATCATGGGAATATAATAAATGGAATTTGCCCTAGTGGAATAAGAGTTATTTTAACTTTAAAGAAATAAAAGAAGCATTTCAATAAAATTAATATGGTTTTAAAACTATATTGAGTGGTATTTGAATTAAGGGAAATACCCAATTTAATTTATTAATAAAACATATTAAAATGATTTAAAAAGAATTATTTAAACACCCTAGTAAATTAATAAAACATACTGAAAAAGTTTGGGAAGGTTTTGAATTTAAATGATTGTTTCAAATGTTTAAACAAAATTCAAAACAGAAATGAAAATGGAAAAAGAAAAGTGAAACAGAACAAAAAAAAAGAAAGGACCCAGCCCAGCTAACCTAGCCCAGTCCAGGCCCAACTAGCCCACTCTCCCTCTCTCTAACGCGAAGAGTTTTTCACCGCAGAACCAACCCGCCCCCTCACTGATTGCTGGACCCCATCGTCTCTCTCTCTCTCTCTCTCTCTCTCTCTCTCTCGTTGACAGAGTAGCCCCACCTGTCAGTCTTTGTTTACACCCGCCCGCGACTGCTTCCTCCTTCTCCCTATCGTTCTCTGTCATTCAAACCTCGATTAAATTCGTGTCAATGCGGCGTTGATTCCTCCCAGTGGTTATTCCCTCTTAATCGCCCCTCTCTCCCCTCCTTTTACCCTCAGACACCGCGGCAAAATAGCCCCCAGGCCGTTCCTATTTTCGTTTGCACCGCCGCGGCCTCCGACGACCTCTCCGAGCAATTCCGGCCAGCCACCGTCGCCCCTCGCCCCCTCGACCACACGAGACTGATCCCCAGGCTCCCGCGCACCTCCCAACACCAACCACTCGCACGTGCTTGATCCACAACATCGGCAACGACCAAGACATGACGTCGTCACCCACTACCTCGACTCCGGCGAGTATCCCCGGTGAGCACAGACCCCCCTTGCCCTCCTTTTGATGCTCACTTGTTTGCCACTCGTGTACGAAGCTAACGGTACCCTCCGCTTTCCTACCCGAGCCTTGCATCCTCGTCTCCGTCGATGACAGAGCGTGCCCGACAGCGACATCAACTCCGGCGAACAATTATTGCCAACCTCGAGCGCCCCTCAACGAACAGAGACCACGTCGAGCTTCTCTGCACCCCTGCGAACCCTGTGAGCACCTCCATTTCCTCTCTTGCTTCCTGGTTTGTCGGCAACCTCACTGGCCGAGCGTGCCTCCGCCACTTACCGCCGCCAGCGCCGCCCATCGTTGGTCACACGCACTTCAGCCGTTCGATTTAGATCCAGCGTCTACGATAGATTGACTTAACGAAAGGGTATCGAGTATTCTGTGCCGCACGATTTCAGTAAGATCCAACGCACCATAGCAGCTGATCCGCACGAACCGTTTTTGCCCAATCAGAACACACCACGTGGCTAGCCTTTTGTTTTAAAAACAGAAACTATTCTAATAGATGTTCAATCTTGTAAATTTCATAACTTTTGATCCACACATCCAAATTTTACAAATTTTATATCAATAGAATCAGAAGAACAGGTACTTTCCAAACATGTGCTTTCTTTAGTAAATTGCTTCTGTCAAATTGGTTATTTTTGCAGAAACTTGTGTAGGCATAATTTTAATATAAAAATTATTCTAGAAATATTTTTATGGTAAAATCTTTGGCAAATGTACTTTTTTGAACCTACTGACCATATAAACCAACTTATGGATTTAAAAACATATTTTGTGAAGCTAAAGAATAAATCTTTGAATAAAAGCATTTCTAGCTAAATAAAAAGGTTGAATATGTTTTAAAAATGCTTTTGAATAAAACCTTTGGAAAATGATTTGATTTAAACTCTCTGACCCTAAACACCAAGTTTTATGATTTAAAAATATATTTGGTGAACTCTAGAAAATTATTACTTTGTTCAAAGGCATTTCCAACAAAATATAATATTGCTTTAGTATAAAAATGGTTTATAGGTGAAACCTTTTGCAAATGGTTTTAATATTAAACACTTGACCTTAAAACACTAACATTTGTGTTTTAAAATGTATTTTCCAAACACTAGAAATTTGTCACTTGGATTTAAATCAATTCTAGCAAAACAAAAATGATTTAAATGGCCTTTCTCACTAACTTGATATCAAATGGTTTTGCCACTTTTATAAATGACAAATAGGTGTTTTCAAATGTTTATAACCTATTAGAAACCACTTTCCAAATAAAACAATCTTTGGCATGCTTGCATGCATTGCTTTGTTTTTATTATTCTATGTGATGATTGCTTGAATGGTAGATTGAATATTGCTTGCTTGATTGAATTGTAGTGGAATTTGAAGAAGTGTGACTATTGCAAAGATCAAGGAGTAAACTTATAATTCTCTACCAAAAAGGCAAGTGGTGCTTCATACTTTTGTCCCATTATTTTCACTATGCATTAGTGATATTTTAAGTAGGACTTGCATGGAATTTTTTGCTAAGTATAAACTATGCCATGGGAAAACCTAGTAGATAAAACCTTAGTAGAATTTTCCTAAGTTAAGATTCCTACTACTATCATGCTTAGCTTAGCTAGTAGAAAACAAGGGTGAATTATATTCATGCTATGGAATATGTCTAAGTCAAGGACTTGTGTTTTGTTTAATAAAACAACTAAGTGAATGAAACACCTGGGTGGAATGGTAATTTCTTGGTGGTTTTTGGTTGAGTGGTTACACAAGGCCCATTTCTATGGTTTACCTTGTGTATCTCACTTGTGGAATGCCACCCAGGAACAAAGAGATTTGAGATGTCAAATGTTGAGAAGCTTCAAGTGCAGCCACTTGGCATTATGGGCTCTGCCTGGATCATATAGGTTGCAATAACTTAGCCAAATGGACAGTTGGTGGTAGGGGATGATAGGTTTGGAGCGCGTCCATTATGGTCTAAGGGAAGGCTTCTAAAAGATCTTGTCTCGATGCATGTCGAGTCTTGTGGGGAAAGTGCACCACCTCTGCAGAGTGTAAAATCTAAGTACTTAGCCGTATCCCCGGCAATGGACAATTTGAGCATCAAGACATGGAATCTATCAAGAAGCTCCTCATCCCAATTTTCTAAGTTAAAACTTGTGGTTGAACAAGGGTTTAAGGATCACCAATTTCTATTGGGAGATGCCTTGGGAATTTTTGCCAAACAAAAATTTAGTGTTTTCAAATGATAAGGAAAATCTATTTTGAGCAAAGCAAGCCTAAGCTCCACTTAGCCAAATGCATATAGATGATAGACTCCTATACTACCAAAGTATCACTTGTCAATACAATTCAAATGTATTGACCCTTGTGGCTGTAACTTATTATGTTGCGGGTTGTTTGATGTTAGTAAAGTGTGTTGATTAGGATTACAAGTCTACAACCAACATGATTGCCTGTGGCACTTTGAAGATGAAGGACTCCATGCTATAGTTATACCTGCTGCATTGTAATAAGATAGCCAAATGAGCTATGTAAGATGTAATGAATTATTTTACTCCTGGTTATAAAGTTGTAATATGACCTTTGTTTCTTGATATTACATCTTAACTGTGGATGCTAGCTATTGATCCAGGGACTAGAATTTTAAACATAGGGATGTCTACCTTATTAAAGGTTGGGACCTCTACATCTATATATTGGGAGCTACCATATTGGAAATTCATAGAGGTCCGCTCTGCAATCAACGTGATGCATGTGACGAAGAATCTTTATGTGAACCTGCTAGGCTTCTTGGGAGTGTATGGGAAGAAAAAGGATACACCGGAAGCACGAAAGGACCATCAACGTATGAAATACCCAGATGGCCTGCATCCAGAATGGTTTCAAGGTCATGCCAGCTACGCTCTTACCAAACAAGAGAAGGAAATATTTTTTGAATGCCTGAGTAGTATTAAGGTCCCGTCTGGCTTCTCGTCGAATATAAAGGGAATAATAAATATGGTAGAAAAAGTTCCAAAACCTAAAGTCTCATGACTGCCACGTGATTATGACGCAAATGCTTCTGATTGCATTAAGGGGCCTTCTACCGGATAATGTTCGAGTACCCATTGTGAAGCCGTGTGCATTCCTCAATGCAATCTCTCAGAAGATAGTCAATCCTAAAGATCTACCACAGTTACAAAATGATGTGGTCCAATGTTTAGTCTGTTTCGAGTTGGTGTTCCCACCATCCTTCTTCAATATTATGACGCAATTACTGGTTCACCTAGTCGAAGAGATTTCCATTCTCGGTCCTGTATTTCTACACAATATTTTTCCCTTTGAGAAGTTCATGGGAATTTTAAAGAAATATGTTCGTAACTGTGCTAGGCCAGAAGGAAGCATCTCCAAGGGCTATGGAACAGAGGAGGTCATTGAGTTTTGTGTTGACTTTGTTCCTGACCTTAGGCCGATTGGTCTTCCTCAATCGCGGTATGAGGGGAGACTGAGTGGAAAGGGTACTCTAGGAAGGAAATCAATAATATGTAGGGACGGACATTCTTACACTAAAGCACATTACACGGTTCTACAGAATTCTATCTTGGCAGCCCCGTATATCGAAGAACACAAGAAAAATTTACGCTCCAACAACCCTGGAAAGCATGACTCTTGGATTAGAGATGAACACATGAAGAGTTTTGGCGGTTGGTTGCAACATCTCATAAAAAACAACACTCTTGGAGATCATCTATACTTGTTGTCCAAGTAACCATCTTCGACTATATCGACTTTCCAAGGGTACGAGATTAATGGGTATACATTTTACACGATCGCCCAAGATAAAAAGAGCACCAACCAAAACAGTGGTGTCCGCTTTGATGCAACAGACAACAATGGGTCAAAGACCACTTGATGCAACAGACAACAATGGGTCAAAGACCACATATTATGGTTACATAGAGGAGATATGGGAACTTGACTATGGACCTACTTTTAAGGTCCCCTTGTTTTGGTGCAAATGGGTCAAGCTAACAGGAGGAGGGGTTAAGGTAGACAATAAGTACGGAATGACATCGTTGGATCTCAAAAATCTTGGGTACTTAGACGAACCATTCGTCCTAGCCAATGATGTGGCTCGGGTTTTCTATGTGAAGGACATGTCTACCAAACCTAGAAAAATAAAAAATAAGCAAAAGAATACATCATACGATGAGCCAAAGCGCCACATAGTTCTTTCAGGAAAAAGAAACATCGTGGGAGTGGAGGACAAGACAGACATGTCAGAAGATTGTGATAAGTTTCATGAAATTCCGCCCTTCGTAGTGAAGGATGACCCAAGCATCATGTTAATGAATGAAAATGCTCCATGGATACGATGGAATAAGAAAGAAACACACACGAAGAAATGATATGTAATAATGTAACATTTTATGAATGAAGATGCTCCATGTGCCCATTTTTATGTATTAAACACGGTTATGAATGAAGATGCTCCATGACGCATATAATGTTGTCTGCAAACCATCTTGAGTGTGTTAGTCCCGTTTTGTGGCTGGACCGGGAGTGAAGGGGTGCCTTTAGTCCCGATTCGTACTTACCATTAAGATCTGATCTCTAAACGCGTGTGGTCATATATTAGGGAGTACCTCTATGACCAGTTTCTTGGAGATGCTAGAGGACTGTGCTCCGGTGGCATCTCCCTAAAACTGGCCATAGTGGTGCCCCTACTCTCGCACACAATCTTGCGGCTTGTAACTTCTCTAACTAGATCAATACGCCTGGGAGATAACTAATTTCACATATTAGGGAGTGCCTCTATGACCTGTTTGTTGGAGATGCCGGAGGACTAGGCTCCTCCGGCATCTCCCTCAAACTGGCCATAGTGGTGTCCCTTCTCTTGAAGACCATCTTGGAGATTCCTCAAACTGGCTGGAGGACTGGACTCACAAGGATACCTATTTATATTACAAGTAGCTCAGCATAGTGTCGACACTCACGACATAATGTCGACACTCACCCCTATTATTAGTGCTCACTCATGTTTTGTCCCGATTGGAGTCTCCAACTGGGACTAAAGGTTCAACTTTAGTCCCGGTTGGTGACACCATCCGGGACAAGGTACAAGCCGCACGACATAATGTCGACACTCACCCCTATCATTAGTGCTGCTTGGCCCAGCCTGCCGCAATCCCTTCATTCGTGGTTGGTTTCTCCAACCGGAACTAAAGATGAACCCTCTATTTATATTAAGATTATTTATATTTTTCTGATAATATTGGACATATTATTTGTTTTATTTGGATTTTTACAATAGGAGATATGATTTTCCAAAGTTTTATATTTGATTTTAATTAAAAAAGAAAATATACGAATGACATAATTTATAAATGATGCAAACAGATGTATGGATATTATATTAAGATTATTTATATTTTTCTGATAATAATAGACATATTATTTGTTTTATGGAGTTTTACAATAGGAGATATGATTTTTCAAAGTTTTATATTTGATTTGAATTAAAAAAAGAAAATTTACAAATGACATAATTTATAAATGATGCAAACAGATGTATGGAAATTATATTAAGATTCTTTATATTTTTGATAATAATAGACATATTATTTGTTTTATTTGGATTTTTATAATAGGAGATATGATTTTCCAAAGTTTTATATTTGATTTGAATTAAAAAAAGAAAATTTACAAATGACATAATTTATAAATGATGCAAGCAGATGTATGGATATTATATTAAGATTCTTTATATTTTTCTTATAATAATAGATATATTATTTGTTTTATTTGGATTTTTACAATAGGAGATATGATTTTCCAAAGTTTTATATTTGATTTGAATTAGAAAAAAGAAAATTTACAAAAAATACACTAGTCGCGAGTCGTGGATGGACCCGGGAATAGAGGGTGTCTGCGCGCGCAAAACTGAAGTGGCCGAAAAAATCCTCTAGTCCCGGGTCGTGGCTTAACCCGCGACTAAAGGGTGGGTCTTTAGTCACGGGTTAAGCCACGGCCTGGGACTAGAGGGGTCTCTAGTCCCGGGCCGTGGCTTAACGCGCAACTAAAGGGCTCTCGCTTTATATACCGCGCGCCAGGGGCGGGCGCGCCCATACCCAGCACTTAGCATTTCTTCGACGAAGACGAAGACAAGAAGGCGCCGATGCAGAGGAATGCAGGGGAGGTGCTGCCCGATTCCACCGCGCCACCCTTCGACCAGCCTTGCGGACGCTTGCACGCATCGTCTTCCGCCACGAGTCAGTTAGTATTAGGAGTATTGTTAGTATTAGGAGTATATATAAATATTGTTATTAATAAATGTTTTAGTAGTATTGTTAGTAAAAATAGTAGTATATTGTTAGTATAGTATTGTTAGGAGGGTTATTGTTTTTTTGTTTTAGTTATTATTGTTATTAATATATAATAACAATACCTTGTGGTAATATTATTAGGGTTATTGTTTTAGTTATTATTGTTATTATTAGTTATAGTTATTATTAGGGTTATTGTTTTAGTTATTATTGTTATTAATATATAAATGTTATTATTAGTTATTAGTATATTATTGTTAGTAGTATATTATTTGTTTTAGTTATTATTGTTATTAACATATTATTAGTTATTAATATATAAATTCTATTATTAAAAATTGTTTTAGTAGTATTGTTAGTAGTATATTATTTGTGGTAATGTTGTTAGTAGTATATTGTTAGTATAGTAATATTATTTGTATATTATATTATTTGTGTAATATTGTTAGTAGTATATTATTTGTGGTAATGTAGTAGTATATTGTTAGTAGTAATATTATTAGTATATTGTATTATTTGTGATAATATTGTTAGTAGTATATTATTAATATTATTAGTATATATTATTAAAAAAAATTCTAACCCGTTTAACTCTCTTTCTGTTATAGTTAAGTCATGGATGATGGTCGCATTGGTGAAGGTATTCTTCATGGCATGATAAGAGGTGAAATTCCTCTTATTACTACCGGTGAAGATATTTTGCTCGAGGAAGAGATTTCCTCATATCTGAATTCATCTGGTGATGGACTAGAGGAAAACCTGATGTATCAAGGGGAAGACGGGATGGACGAAGGGCAAACAAATAACAACAATAATGATGGCCCCTCGACAGGATCCGGCGAGGTACATATATATAAAGCCTCGTGTTATCTCTATTCATTAATTGATCTAGATATATCAATATATATTAATCACTCTCTCTTCTTCTTTTAGCCCACCAGATCAAAGCAATCGACAGCTCGAACGAAACGAGGTCCGAATAGAAAGTTGGATGGTAATCAGAGATTCACCATCGAAGAAATAGATGATGATGGACAACCGATTGCTCCAGAGAAGCACCGGAGGATGTTTACAAATCAATCAGGGTGATTGTTAGGGACAACCAGCCGATCACCATTCAAGAATGGAATAAGTCAAAGAAACCCGGTGAAGAATCCAACAGTTATGTCACCGATGATGCCAAAGATGACCTTTGGCAGAAGCTCATAGCGCATTTCATACTACCTCCAGAGTATGAAGAATTTGAGGCATATGGTATTACCCCAAGGCCGGGTGGGCTTGAAAGAAGATAAAAAGTCAAGGAGTGGGCTCTGAGCAAGATGGTCGAACTGTACCAGAACCACAAGAAAAGTTTATACGCGAAATATGTCACAAAGAGAAAACTCCAGACTTCATAGGAGCAAACAAGAAGTTGAGAGAACAGTGGCCCGATTTTGTAACGTACAAGCAATCTAATAAAGCAAAGGCAAAGTCGGCAAAGAATGCATTAAATGCTGCCAAAAAGAAATACCATCATAAAATGGGGACAAGTGGCTACAAGAGTGCCGTCACTAAGTGGGAAACTAAGGAGCGGGACATGAGGACTAGAGGCATCACTCCTGGTATAGATGGATGGCCTGAGAGGTCAAAGCACTGGTGATACGGGAACGGGGGATCGTTGTGCCCAGAAACAGGGAAGACATTATTTCATGAAAAAAAATCTAAAACCCTCTGAAGACCTTATTCAAGCAATGAAAGATGCTCAATTGGGATTGTTCCGTCCCGATAAAGAGAACGACGAGCTGACACACGCCCTCGGGAATCCTGAATAGGGTGGATGAACACGAGGCAAAGGCGCCAGTGTCTCGTGGAAGAAAGGGTTTTCTCAGTACGATGACAGTTACAGAAGCCGTCAGAGAAAAAAGGACCGGGAGGAAGACTAGATCTCCAAGGTAGAGCAGGACCTTGCTGATCTGAATAACCTCATGCAAGAAATTAGCCAAAGGTCGTCGTCAACTCACCCGCAGGCTGATGATCCTGCATTGGATCTTAGCCAACGGAGAAGCAGCATGGCTTCCACGGAGGTTCGGGCTGATGATCAAGCACTACTGGATGATGCACCGGCTCCTCGCTACCCTATGGATGATGTCAGAGAGATGGCACAATGTGAGCTACATCAACCAATGAACAACTTGTCCTTCAAGGTGGCGATCGACACTGCTTTACCTTGTCTACCTGGAGCACTCCACCATTCACTTCCGATTCCACCTGGCTATGCTCGTGTCACGGTGGATGACATAGTGGAGGATTTTGCGGACCTAGAGATTGACATCACTATGCCTGAAGGCCTTACAAAACTAGGAGATGTCAAGCACAACATCATTCTATGGAAGAAGAAGTACATCAAGTTTCCAGTCTTGGTTCCAAGGCCACCGACTCCGAGGAATCCAAGTTCACCCTGCCCTGATGCTCGTTAACCTCCAAGTTCATCCCGCATCGATTATCGTCAACCTCCAAGTCCACCCCAACCCGATTATCGTCAACCTCCAAGTCCACCCTGCCCCGATGTCGATCGCCGCAGCAGGAGTACATCAACTCTATCTCCGCCTCCGTGCAATACTACTACCTCGTCAAAGAAACGGAAGGTCGCCGCTCCCCCGCGCCCCACATTGAAGAAAGGTCAAACGTCAAAGATAGTCGACATCCCGTCGACTCTTCCAAAGAGACCTTATGACAAGACCAATGAGGAAAATGCCGCGGATGTGGCTGCCCAAGTTAAGGCGCATTTTGCACCCAAAAATCCTGAGCCAAAACCGGTATATGATGAAAAAACCAAAAAGTGGGCTAAGTCCTTTCTTGAGCAACCATCCTAGATATAGATGAATCTGGAATCAGACTATGACCGGGAGATTATTAAGCAAGCAAAGAATAAAAAAAGCACAAGCGAAAAAAACGGGAAGCAAGTTGCCCAGCTTGGACAATAGAAGAATCAATCGGTCCCCCCGCTCAAAGTGATTTCAGACATCGACAAGGCCTTCAGAGATGAAATGGATATGGACATGCAAATAATGGACCCCAGAGCCAGTACTAATGCTGCAGTAATGGGCATCACTGTATCGGAGGCCAAAGCACTTGCCTACGAAGCAAATATGTCTCTTGGTCAATATTTAGGCTATGAAGATACGCCAGTGGGTCAGATAGTACGGATGATGTAGCCCGACCTACGGTCGTTACCACATCAAGGTCTCCAACTTACGCCAAGTCGTCATGGACTCCAAAGGTGAATCCGTTCCTCTATGCGAGCCCACTTCCTAACCTATTGAATGGTATACTACTTCATTCCCCATCCTATGACCATGATAGGTTCACACCGACGGGTACGGAGACGAGGGAGGAAGCCCGAGGACTCACGCCCGACAAGACGGAGGCTTGGAAGAGGAGGCATAAAGCTCCAAATTGGAATCGGCGCTAGGACCAGCGAACCGGAGCCACCGGAATCTCGGCGACAATTGCCCAACCAGGCGCCCACGAATCCCCGGCGCCAGACGGTCGACGGACCCTTGCCAGCACTCTCAGATGCCGTTTGATGCGACCAGAATATCCGGCGATGACCAGAAATCTCGGTGCCAGATTCGGCGCCGCCGGACTTACCGCCGGAACTCCCCGTCTGCGCGCGGATCTGGGTTTGATGCCCTAGAATATTCCCTTTACTTACCCCTTTGCCTAGTTTATTCCCAAACTACCCCCTTGTTAAGTGGCTGGCCTATAAATAGAGCCCCCACCCCTCATTTACCCCTTAGGCATAGATGATAGACTAAAGACAACCCCCTTGTGTGGAATCTCTAGTTTTGCCTCATCCCCTTTACCAAGGGGGCCGACTATCGTCACCAACCTTGATTGGACTTTGCATCATGCATCCATCGTTGAACAAGGCCTTGGAGTTCGGTGTCTCATCTCCAAGTTGTCAAGACCCTCCCCAAGGTGTTCTTCCCTCTCCGATGTGGATTTGAGGGAGCATGTTGGCCGATCTTTCCTTGCGAGGATTCTATCGGACCGGTGGCCGCCGTTCGGGACCAAACCCTAAACCCTAACCCCTTCATCATCTGGTATCAGAAGCTTTTGGTTGCCACGGATTTCTCATCGATTTGGTCTTTTCCCCATAAATTCGAAAATTTCACCAAAAATAGCCTCAATTCGTGTTTTGGATCGATCTGTGATTTGAGTGCGTTTTGGTAGGTTTTGATCCGTGGATCACTTGCTAAACTTGTTGATCTACCTTCCCCTGCGTTCCCATGGCCTAATTCCATCATTTGACACTTAGATCTGAAGTTTCCCATCGAGTTTTTCTGCAGAAAATCGAGTTTTCGCGTTCCTGAACTCGTTCCGGCGCCAGATCCGGCGAACCGGAGCTCCCTCCGGAATTTCCGGTCAAAATTCCGGTCAAACCGGACCTACCGCCGAAATTTCCGGCGAGATTTCCGGTCCCGCCGACCTGGTCGCGAACAGATTCAGCTCCTCACGGTTTTGAGCATAACTTTTGCATTCGAACTCGGATTTTGGTGTTATTTTAGCTCGTTTAGAAGAGGAGAAGGAGCTCTACATCATCATCCACGATGTTCATGCTATCTACTCCATACAAATTCCATGAGCAAGGCAGAATCCAACAATAAAGGGTGAACATCATCGATAAAAGGTATAAACATTCCGCGACTTCTCCCCACTTTCATTCCTTTGTGAACCCACTATCTTTTCGAGCAACAAACACCTATTGAGACTAGTTCCTCTTATGATTGCTTGGGCTATGCACATTTGATACCTTGTAGATTCCGAGCAAACATTGTGAGCGCTATCTCATATAGTTATCTTGTATAGTTGTTGGCACAAGGAAGAGGCAAGTGAAAAAGAAATAAAAAGAAAAAGAAAGAAAGAAAAAAAATAGAAAAAGAAAGAGAAAAAGAAAGAAATATACATGTGCCTTATAGAATAGGAAGCGCAAGCTCGATGAGCATCATATAGGTGGTACTTATTGTGCATATCTTGTAGCCCACCAATTTTGTGCAATCGAACTAGCGTCTCTCCTTGTACTTGTGTGACACGAGCTTATAGTCTTCACTAGGTAATCATTTGGTTCTTAGCTCACTTTCTCCGTCGCACAAGTCCCATTTATCCCACCGTGTGTGTTTCCTTGTACATATTTCCTATCTTGTGGATTGACTTGTTTGCTTGGTGATCATTGTGGTTCTTTACTTGCCAATACAACATCTTGATTTCGGATTGGTTCTTGACATGCCACTTTCCATACCTATCCACCATAGGCCTTGTGTGTGTGTTTTGGTTAGTAGTGGGTTTTGGTGTCCCACTGAACTTCACTTTGCTTGGTTTATTGCTCTCAAGTGTGGACACTTGCACGATACTATCTTCCAAGGTAAAGTAAGGTTTGACGTTGCATCCCCAACACCCTCTACCACTTCCATATACAACACTTGGTCTTGTGAATCATGTCTAGGGACTCCGGAACCGAGGATGATATCTATGAAGAATCCATGATGAGCCACCATGACTACGACTCCACAAGTATAGAGGACATGATGGAGCACAACACCGCAACGGCTCCGCATGCTTTGAGGACCCGGAGCACTACACCTACGACGACTCCACATGCATGGAATACATGGAGCATGACATCAACTATGGCTCCTCAAGCATGGAAGACTTGGAGCTCTACATCGACAATGGCTCCTCATGCATGGAGGATATGGAGCACTACACCGACAATCGCTCAACATGCTTGGGTGATATGGAGGACTGCACCAACAATTACTCCCCAAGCATGGACGACTTCGAGTGCGACATCAACGACGCCGCGCCGAGCATGGAGGACACGGAGAACTTCATCGACTTTGATGGCTCCTCCACGAGCCATGAAGAATTCCTCCACCGCGTGGAGATGGAAGCCTACTACGCCAAACAAGAGGAGGCGCATCATCAAGATCCCATGACCTTCAAGGCCAAGCATGCCACACCAAAGGGCACCACCTACTTCGATGATCCACCTCTAAGGCGACAAGCGCCACCACCTCCAAGGCGTCAAGCGCCACCATCTCCAAGGCGCCAAGCTCCATCACCTCCAAGGCACCAAGATCAACCTCCTATCCAAAGAAGAGTGGCGTCCAAATATCATATACATCAAGAGGCGCCAAGAAACAAGAATCTTCATCGACAAACATCCTCTCATGAGCATCTCCACCATAAAGAGGATACAAGACATCGTCAAAGGCATCTTCTCCACCAAGACGAAGAATTCTTGATGAGCACCAACCATAATTCTCAAGCAAGCTCAAGAAGGCACCACAAGCACAAGAAGAGTGCCAAGGCAAATGATCACCGTTGTGAGCGTCATGTGGATGACCAAGTGCTTCACCAACATCAACCATCGGCAAGGCACCCCAATGACCTCCGTCGATACCATCATAGGGCACCTTCAACTACTCGTGCCACCACCACAATGGCACCAAGAGCAAGCCATCCTCCACGCCATCAAGCTTCAACACCTACGCTTGACTTCCACGACCTCGCGAACGAGGAAAATGTATACCTATACTTCGCCAAGTTGGATAGCATGAGCCTACCTCCACCACTACTACGAGATGGCCACAAGACGATCGAGCATTGGATTTTCCCTTCGACCATGGAGACAAGCGATGATGCCCATCTTATGGCATCCAACTTTGGAGGCGACAAGGTAAAGAATGGTGAGCATGGGATTTTCCCTTCACCAAAGGAGGCGCATGGAGTTGAGGAAACCGAGCCTATCCCCATATGCTTGAGTGATGATGTGCTACCAATCACATGGGAGTATGAGAGCCACTTAGCCCACTTGAGTGAGAACAAGAGTGAGATGAGTGACTCCACCTTATGTGAGATTGAGTTCTTCCACTTGGAGGGCATGAGCGATACTCCTAGTGAGTTGAGAGTGGTAGTTGATAGGTCAAGTGAGACCGTTTCGATTTCTAACAACTTACCCTCTGCCTCTAGTGTCGATGTGGACATCCCATCTATTGATTCAACCGTTGTACCTACAGCTGCACACATACAAGGACCTATCACAAGATCTCGTGCCAAACAACTTAACTATCAGGTATTTTTGTTTCTTGGAACTATTCCTCACATACATGAGAATATGATGCTGCCTAAATCAGATGTATTTATTACTCTTAGGAATGATGGACCAAGCATGGATGAGAGGGACAAGCATTGGAGCAGGGCCATGCATGGAGATGGCAACAAGCATGAGATGATTCAAGAGAAGGCCACGGATTAAGATTTCAGAACTTTGAGGCCACCATAAAGAAGAAAGGAGGCTTGGATGAAATATTCAAGATTAATACTTCACAAATTCGTCCATAGCTTAATATGGTGCTGCGACACCTTTATTTTGGGCCAGGCCCATGTAATTTTCGCAGGATTTAATTCGCCACTTTTTAGAGTCCGTATTTGAGGAGAAAAGGACTTCTAGGGTTGGATTCGGCCACCACTTCTATGGCTGGCCGAAACCCCACCTTTTCCTCCTTAAATACTCCCCATAGCCGTCACTTTAGACTCGGATTTTGTTTAGACATCAAGTTAGCCATCATAGCAACTTCGCCAAGGCTCGAGCGTCGCAGAGGCCTCTTGTACTTCGCACCTATACAGGATCCCACCTTTTCAATAAAGCTTTCATCTTAATCCGCAATATTAGTTCTTACTTGTTCTTGTTTTCAGGTAGGAATTAAGACCCTCGCTGGTCAGGCTGATTGTGTTCCCGCAGGATCCGTAACCTCCAGGAGATTGGCCTAGCGATTGCATTGGCGCTCGTGCTCGCACGTGTAGTCGGATCGTCAAGCCCGAACTCCACCAAATCGACTATCACCATCTCATCGAAAGATCGGACACCTTTGCCCTATCAAGTGGTATCAGATTTCAGGTTGCCCAGTGAGATTTTACTGTTTTCGTAGATTATATCTGTTTTACCTATAACCCACGAAAAAGCCAAAAACACAGTTAGAGTTTAGATCCATCCCATCACCAATCTACGCCTCGCATTATCTTTTCAGTTTTGCATTGTTGAATTTGTGTCTGCATCGTCGCGTCGAGTTGCTGGTCTTAGTGTCTCGTCCAGTAGAGTTTCGAGTTCTGATCATAGTAGTCACCGCCACCCTCGCAGATCACCGCCACCATATTCCGCCACCATATTCCGCCGCCATACACGCAGCCATCATAAACCCTAAAACTCCGCCACCGCCTTCCTACCGCGACACGGATCCGATCACCTTTCCTGCCGCGGCACGAGTCCGAGTTGAGTTATTGTTTCCTAGTTATTTCTTTTTACTTTCCTTCTTTGTTGTTTCCGTGATAAGCTAAAGTCCGTGTCGAGCTCAGAATTCGGTCGTAAGTCCAGAAGGAGAGCAAAAAAAGTCTGGAACCGCCTCCGAATTTTTTTTCTAGCTATACTGATTTTCGGCCCCGGGGATCACTTTTCTCCATCGGCCGTTATAGCGTTATTTTTTTGGCGCCTGCGCGCTTTTCGGAGCATAATACAAAAAAATGCAAAAATTTTTTGGGGCTAACCTGTTTTTAGACCCCGTAGATCAGTTCTAGACACTCGCCATCATAGTGATTTTCGACATCTCGGTTCGCTTTTTAGGGTGACATCATCATACATTGCTTGTTGTGTCGCGTTGTGACATCGTTGTTGATCTAGGCTCGCGTCTCTAGTACGGACTAGCCTAGCACTAGCACAGTACCATCGTTGAGCATTCTTTCAACATTTCATTATTGTTTTGATAATTGCTAACCCCTTTGCTAAGCCTTCCCAGAGCTCCACAGATTTTCTCCACGTGCGGTGTCTCGACTCCTGGTAATCGCTCGGTTCAATCTCTGGACCCACTGCTCCACGCGGTTGCACATCATCTTTTCCTGCTGTTTGGTAAGAACTTGTAAGAGCTTCGTATATTGTTTGACGGATTACGTGTGCCTTCCACCATATTTCCGTAGTTATAGGCATATATACCTGTTCTTTTTAAAGGACTAACCATGACAAATACTTCGCGGAACCCTGCCACAATGACGAACCAAGAACTACATGCCCACTTCTCCGAGCTCTTGGTTGGTCGCGCTGAAGACGTGGATGCACGACTAGGGGAGTTTGACACCAAGCTCACCAACGCCATGGACAAGATCGATGGACTCGATAAATCCTTCAACGACAAGCTTGCCGCTCGGTTCAAGGAGGTTTTGGACAGATTGCCGGCACCCGCACCAGCATCTGCACCTGCCCCATTGGCACCTCGGCATGGCGCACAACGCATTTCGATCACGGGTCATACTGCTGGTTCGGCTGCCGCCGCACCTCAGGCGGCTACCGCTGTAGCTGAGGCACCTCAGACTTCCACCGCAGCTGCTGCTGCGACATTGGGGACAGACGACGGGTACTACTACGACCCCGACGACGATGATCTGTTTGACGAGGAGGTTGAACAACCTCCACACCCTGCTGGACGTCCTCGACATTACCACCGCAACGCTCGACCACCGGTACATGATGATGATCATGTTACAAAGCTTAAATTAAAGATTCCATCTTTTGAGGGTAAATATAATCCTGATGCATATCTTACATGGGAGATGGAAGTAGAACAACGTTTTGCATGCTTAAAATATCCTGAGAATATGCGTGTTAGTGCTGCTACATGTGAATTTACTAAATTTTCTTCCCTTTTGGTGGTCTGGGTATTGTCGTTTAAATCCTACTACTATTCCTAGTAGTTGGACTGCTTTAAAAACTGCTATGCGTGTTCGTTTTGTACCTCCCACTTATCAACGTGATTTACTAAAGAATCTGAACCGTTTAGAACAAGGGAAAAATTCTGTAGAAAAGTATTATCAGGAATTGCAAAGGGGGATGGTTCGGTGTGGTCTTGTTGAATCTAGTGAAAAAATGCTTGCATGTTTCTTTGGTGGATTAACAAGGACATTCAACATATATTAGATTATAAGGAATATAATTCTATCACTCGTTTGTTTCATCTTGCTTGCAAAGCTGAACGTGAAGTGCAGGATCGTCAAACACCATGGAGGAGGACTAATAATTCTGCATGTCGCACATCCACTTGGACATCCCGACAATCAGCGCCTCCTTCTCGTGATTCGCCACCAGCTACTACCACATCCAAGGCCACCACAAGATTTCCAGCTGCTCCTCCACCGTTTATCCAATGCTCCTGCTCGTAGTGCATCTTCTATGGCTTCCACGGGTAAAACAAAGGATATACAATGCCGCAAGTGCTGGGGTTTTGGTCATATTGAGAGACAGTGCACAACAGAACGTGTTATGATGGTGCATGATGATGGTCAATACGATTCAGCGAGTGACTTTGATGAAGATACATTAGCCCTTATTTCTGCACGAGATGGAGACAATTGTGATTCTGATGAAGAGATAGAGGTAATGGGAGCTGAAGCTGCTGATCAAGACAAGAGCTTAATTACACAACATGTGTTGAGTGTGCAATTGAGCAAATCTGAGCAAGATCAACGCCACAACCTGTTCCAAACACGTGGTGTTTTGTCAAGGAAAGAGCTATACGGATCATCATTGATGGAGGGAGTTGTAATAATCTGGCTAGTATTGACATGGTAGAGAAGCTTGCACTTCCAACAAAACAACGCACACATTCATATTACACCCAATGGTTTGAGAGTTCTCGCAAGATCAAGGTAACAAGAACGGTACGTGTGCATTT
Source organism: Avena insularis (assembly GCA_023614405.1). Classification (NCBI taxonomy): domain Eukaryota; kingdom Viridiplantae; phylum Streptophyta; class Magnoliopsida; order Poales; family Poaceae; genus Avena; species Avena insularis. The sequence goes on from JAJUPC010000261.1 coordinate 286,377, forward strand.
TACTATTGGTACATATTCTGATTTTGTTGATTGTGATGTTGTACCTATGCAAGCTTGTTCTTTGTTACTTGGTAGACCATGGCAATTTGATAGAGAATCTGTTCATAATGGCAAAACTAATCACTATTCTCTTATGCATGATGGAAAGAAAATTGGTCTCAAACCTATGACTCCCGAACAAATTTTAAAAGATGATCTTGCTAGAGCTAGTAGAGCTAAAACTGAGGAGAAAAATAAAAGTGAGAATCATATTGTTGCTGCAGATTTTGTACCACTAAATCTGATTCTAAACATGCTACCGAAATACGTTTGAAAAGTCCATGTATGCTTGCAAATAAAATTGATATTGCTGAACTAGATGTAAACAATACTCAATGTTATGCAATTGTTTGCAAAGAGGTTTTGTTTTCATTTGAGGATATGCCTCCTTCTTTGCCACCCGCTATTGCTAACCTTTTGCAGGAATATGAGGACGTCTTCCCCGCTGAGCTGCCACCAGGACTACCTCCTATTAGAGGAATTGAGCACCAAATTGATCTAATTCCTGGTGCTACGTTGCGCAACGCGCGCCATATAGAACCAATCCAGAGGAGACAAAGGAGATACAACGCCAAATTCAGGAACTACTCGACAGAGATCATATTCGTGGGTCCCTTAGCCCCTGTGTTGTTCCTATTATTTTGGTACCTAAGAAAGATGGTTCTTCGCACATGTGTACTGATTGTAGAGCTATCACTAATATTACTATTCGATATGGTCATCCTATTCCACATTTGGATGACATGCTTGATGAATTGAGTGGCTCTACCATGTTTTCTAAAGTTGATTTGCGTAGTGGTTACCACCAGATTCATATGAAATTGGGAGATGAATGGAAAACAACATTTAAAACTAAGTTCGGTTTGTATGAGTGGTTAGTGATGCCGTTTGGTTTAAATAATGCACCCAGCACTTTCGTGAGATTAATGAACGAATTTTTACGTGCTTTCATTGGACGTTTTGTGGTAGTCTACTTTGATAATATTCTGATTTATAGCAAATCTTTAGAGGATCATTTGGACCATTTACGTGATGATGAGGATACAATCAAGGATCATGCTGATTTCGACTGTTTGAACTGGAATGAAATATTGAGCCTCATTGAAAAATATCACAAGGTGAATTCATTCCTAGTTGGACATGATACTTTGATTTATAAGAACTTTATACTACCTAAATCATTGTGTTATTGTTTGACTAGATTTGGCATCTATCGGACTAGCGCCAGCGGGAGGAGAGGGAGGAAGGCGACCGAGAGATGGAAGACGCACTAGGAGGCAATAAGGAGAGAAGGCATGATAAAGAGAGATATGTGGCACGCCAGGACACGTTTGAGGTGCACCACGACATATGGCCTGCGCGCTAAGTAGACCGAACCCATCTATGAGTCGGTATGTATCAGTTTGAGTCGAACCGAGTCAGTTTGGGCCAAGTTATGGCTGTTTTTAGGCCCGTTTAGGGGGGAGGACGCCCCAGCCCTTATATATACCCTAGCAGCCATCGCAATTAGGGTTAGACCACGTTTAGATTAAATCAATACTTGTTTCGTTGAACTGCTGCAAGCATTCATCTGAAATCATATGTTCCTCTTTGATTCGACCAGGAATATCTACCATATCTCCACTTTGATTCGATCTGGAGTTTGCTACTGAAAGTCTTCGTGTTTTCTGCTGTTCCATTGGGAATTGGTAGATTGCAAACCGCTTCGTGGTCAACGAGAAGATCAGGCCACCCCTTATCATCTTGGTATCAGATTCTCAGGTTTACTCGGTGAGTAATTTATCCCCATAGATTAGTTGTTTTAGTCCTATACAGAAAAAGCCACACAAAAATATTAGAGTTCATAGTGTATTGCCATAGCCTAGATAACACCGTTCGTGAGTTCTAGTTGCTGATCGTAGTCTTTTTGTATAGCCTTTCTTCTAAATCTAGATCGTAGTTTTTGTCTAGTTTTCGTCAAAGTTTGTCTCATAATCGGAGTTTTAGACTGTTTCTAGACAGTTCGTCGTGTTCTTAAGTTAGATCTAATAGATCCGTTTTTATTTTAGTTGAGTTGGAGTTGCTAGATCTACTTTTGCACGTGTGGCACAGCTCACGCTAAAAAAAAATTCTCGCGTCGCTCCTCGCCAGACCTGAGACAGGTCTGAGGTAATACGGGCCTAAAAAAAAGAAAAAAAACTCTTAGCTCGTACGTGCATGAGCGCGCAGAAAAAAAATCGCGTCGCTACTCTCGCTTGACCTCAGAAACGTCTGTGGTCTTAAGCTTGAGCGAGCGAGCAAAAAAAAAACGAGCGCTGTGTCTCTCGTCACGTCGTACGTGAGTTTCCCAGTCCTGCCGCGACAGGATTTTGGGCCGTTTCTCTGCTGTGGCAGCGACCATTTTTCAGGTCAATTTTTTTTTTGTTACTGTGCCCACATAGCGTTCCTATCTTTGTAAGCTTAGTAAGCCTTTCTTGGTGTCTAGAACTATCCTACGAGACTAGCATGCTTAGTGCTGTTCGGGCTGCTTAGTTTAGCAATCTGGTGCCCGTTTTGTTGAGTCATTGCTAGCGTCTCTTCTTGTGCATTGCAACACGAGCATTACTCCGATATACCTTAATTTTGAGCTCCTTTTTAGAGTTGCAATTGCCCCATTTTATCTCCACTGTGTGTGTTTCCGTGGGTCTTTGACATACGGTCAACACTAGGATTTATGAATTGGAGTTGTTAGGTATCCATACCAAACTCCACTATATATACCCCTAGTTGTCGTGTGATAATCTTTTCCTCGGTATTCGCTTCGTCACATCCGTGCACGTTCTGCTCATACAAGTTGGTAAGCTATCCTAATTCACTTTGGAACGGTAAGATACATGTTTTCTTTCAGTTTCGAGTGAGTTGTGAGAGTTCCACCACCAGATTTCCTCTTCTGTACTAATGTACTAATCATGACTTCTACTAGTGTTGATGAGATGCAGAAATCAAACGATGTTTACCATGACTATTTAGGTATTGTGGTCGGCATGGCATATGATGCCACTAAAGTCAAGTGGAGATTGGACAGTTCTTCATCATCCACAGAATATACGTCTTGGGAATCTCACATGCTCAGTGGTTTTGCGAGATGTCGTACTTTCGATAGCAAGTTTAATGGCCATACAGAATATATTCTCGCTCGCCGACGTGTCGATGCAAAGGTAACTCGTTGGTGGAAGGACGCTAGGACTGTGTATGGTGTCATAGGTAAAACATTCCTTTGGGAGGATTTCAAGCAATTTCTGCGTTCTAGGTTTTTGTACAACTACACATGGCCTATTCCAGAAATTTTAAGAGTGGACGTCAATGAGACATGTGAGGTGTCTACTAACATAATCATGTCTACTTCTAGTGTTGTACCTTGTGATATGCAGGTTTCTTTTGAAGAAAGGGAGCCGCCTATTTTACAACCTATATCACACGATCGAGTATCATCACTTGAGAAAGCTGTTACAATACCTACTACATATAGGGAGGATGACATTGATAATGACACTGATTTGGGGCTACAACCAACCAATAAGGCATTCAGTGAGTCTATTCCTTTGCTGGTTGATTCTTGTAACTTTACAAGCACAAAAATTTTAGCACCGAGTGATGCTTTGCAAAATCTAAATTTTAAGCATGTAGTACTGATTACACATGAGGAAAGACTTGCTCGAATACCACCTACTGATATTGTGTATTCCATCATGCTAAATGAACCTATGAATATGAGTTGTGCTATGGATAGGATTTCTGAAATTTCATGTCTGAATTCTAGCACATATTCTCCTTATTTCATCTTTAATCTAATTGGTGAATATAGCATGGATGCAAATTTTCTTGTGGATCACATATGCATTACATGTGATAGAATTGCTGAATTGAAACTTGCTGTGTTTAGCCATACATGCTATGTGTCAATATATCTTTGTGGTGGGATAGATACTACAATTTGTGATAATATGAAAGTAAATTCTCATCTAGTTGATATAGTCCACCCAACAAAAGTAACTTTACCTATGTTGGATTGTTCCAATCTTTCTAGATTTGAATCAGCTTTTTCATACACCTTGTGTTTGTCCCACAACGTGTTGCATAAGTGTGCTACTACTATATACTTCACTGGTATTTGCAAATTGAGTTGCATGTTACATACTGAACAAAATGATTATGTTCATAATAATCGAAGTAGCGCAGTTGAAGCATGGCCTGAATCAATTCGGTTTTCACATAGTTTGAATTGGTTTGATCTTGTTTATCACAAATTTGATCATAGATCTTCTTTGAGAAAACTGAATTTAATATTGAACAACAAGACTATATATCTATTTGTTTTTCAACATGATCATGATTCTTTGTACTTCACTTATACCTGCAATTTAAGTTGCTTGATGAATAGTAGACATATTATTCACATGAACAAAAATGATACAACAAGTTATGTATACATATACTCTGCGTATACGTTGTTCTTTTTGTTCCTTCCACTTTCAGCTTACCCAAAGCCGAGGACGGCTTTTCTTGAAGAAAGGGAGGATGATGAGGATACAATCAAGGATCATGCTGATTTCGACTGTTTGAACTGGAAAGAAATATTGAGCCTCATTGAAAAATATCACAAGGTGAATTCATTCCTAGTTGGACATGATACTTTGATTTATAAGAACTTTATACTACCTAAATCGTTGTGTTATTGTTTGACTAGATTTGGCATCTATCGGACTAGCGCCAGCGGGAGGAGAGGGAGGAAGGCGACCGAGAGATGGAAGACACACTAGGAGGCAATAAGGAGAGAAGGCATGATAAAGAGAGATATGTGGCACGCCAGGACACGTTTGAGGTGCACCACGACATATGGCCTGCGCGCTAAGTAGACCGAACCCATCTATGGGTCGGTATGTATCAGTTTGATTCGAACCGAGTCAGTTTGGGCCAAGTTATGGTTGTTTTTAGGCCCGTTTAGGGGGGAGGACGCCCCAGCCCTTATATATACCCTAGCAGCCGTCGCAATTAGGGTTAGACCACGTTTAGATTAAACCAATACTTGTTTCGTTGAACTGCTGCAAGCATTCATCTGAAATCATATGTTCCTCTTTGATTCGATCAGGAATATCTACCATATCTCCACTTTGATTCGATCTGGAGTTTGCTACTGAAAGTCTTCGTGTTTTCTGCTGTTCCATTGGGAATTGGTAGATTGAAAACCGCTTCGTGGTCAGCGGCTACGTGCGCAAGTGTGTGAAGTTGCGAATACCATCTGGGTTGAGATCTGTTGCATTGGTAGCGGGGGAACAGCCGGTGATTCATAGCATCCCACAAGTTATCTCCGTTACATCCACCATCATCTACGACGTGCTCAACGAGAAGATTGGGCCACCCCTTATCACGTGTTGTTTTCAATGCTTTACGTGATGCACGTTTGTTTGGTAATCTTGAGAAGTGCACCTTTTGCACCAATCGAGTTGCGTTTCTTGGCTATGTTGTTACATCAGAGGGTATTGAAGTGGATCCAGCCAAGATTGAAGCTATTGAGAATTGGCCGCAGCCCAAGACGGTCACACAAGTGGGGAGTTTTCTTGGCCTCGCTGGTTTTTATAGGCGCTTTGTCAAAGACTTTGGATCAATTGCCGCGCCGCTGAATGAACTTACCAAGAAGGATGTTCCCTTTGTTTGGGGCGATGCACAACAACATGCCTTCGTCATATTGAAAGATAAGCTAACACATGCTCCCTTACTCCAACTTCCTGATTTTACTAAGACTTTTGAGCTTGAATGTGATGCTAGTGGAATTGGTTTGGGCGGTGTGTTATTACAAGAGGGAAAACCTGTTGCATATTTTAGTGAGAAATTGAGTGGGGCTAGTCTGAACTATTCTACTTATGATAAAGAATTATATGTGTTGGTTTGGACATTAGAAACTTGGCAACATTATCTATGGCCTAAAGAATTTGTTATACATTCTGATCATGAATCTTTGAAGCATATTCATAGTCAAGCTAAGTTGAATCGTCGTCAAGCAAAGTGGGTTGAATTTATTGAGTCTTTTCCTTATGTTATCAAACACAAAAAGGATAAAGATAATATTATTGCTGATGCTTTGTCGCGCCGTTATACTTTGTTATCTCAACTTGACTTCAAAATATTTGGATTAGAAACTATTGAGGAACAATATGTCCATGATGCTGAATTTAAAGATGTGTTGCAGAATTGTAGAGATGGTAGAACATGGAACAAGTTCGTCGTCAATGATGGATTTGTGTTCCGTGCTAACAAACTATGCATTCTAGATAGTTCTGTTCGTCTTTTGTTGTTACAGGAGGCGCATGGAGGAGGATTGATGGGACACTTTGGTGTCGTAAAAACGGAGGATGTTCTTGCTGCACACTTCTTTTGGCCACGTATGCGTCGAGATGTTGAGAGATTTGTGACACACTGCACTACTTGTCAAAAAGCGAAGTCTCGCCTTAATCCACATGGTTTATATATGCCTCTTCCTGTTCCTAGTGTTCCTTCGGAGGATATTTCTATGGACTTTGTTTTGGGATTGCCACGCATACGTATGAGGGAGGGATAGTATTTTTGTTGTTGTGGATCGGTTTTCTAAGATGGCACACTTTATTCCTTGTCATAAAGCGGATGATGCTGCGCATATTGCTGATTTGTTCTTTCGTGAAATTGTTCGTTTACATGGCGTGCCAAATACTATTGTTTCTGATCGTGATACTAAATTTCTTAGCCACTTTTGGAGATGTTTATGGGCTAAGTTGGGGACTAAATTGTTGTTTAGTACTACATGTCATCCCCAAACTGATGGACAAACTGAAGTAGTAAATAGAACTTTGTCTACTATGTTGCGGGCTGTTTTAAAGAAGAACTTAAAATTGTGGGAAGAGTGTTTACCTCATATAGAATTTTCTTATAATCGTTCGCTACATTCTACCACAAAGATGTGCTCGTTTGAGATCGTCTATGGTTTTGTTCCTCGTGCACCTATTGATTTATTGCCTTCACCTACGTCGGTGCAAAATAATTTGGATGATACACAACGCGCTGAAATGATATTAAACTTGTATAAGACTACTAAAGATAACATAGAACACATTAATGCTAAGTATAAACTTGCTGGGATAAAGGGAGAAAGCATGTTGTGTTTGATGTTGGAGATCTTGTTTGGTTACATTTGCGTAAGGATCGTTTTCCTGATTTACGCAAGTCTAAGTTAATGCCGCGTGCTGCTGGTCCCTTTAAGGTGTTAGAGAAAATAAACGATAATGCATATAAAACTTGAGTTGCCTGCATACTTTGGTACGGTTAGTCCTACGTTTAACATTGCAGATTTGAAGCCTTACTTTGGTGAGGAAGATGAGATTGCGTGGAGGACGACTTCAATTCAAGAAGGGGAGCATGATATGGACATCCCATCTATAGATACAACCATTGTACCTACAGCTACACACATACAAGGACCTATCGCAAGATCTCGTGCCAAACAACTTAACTATCAGGTACTTTCATTTCGTGGAACTATTCCTCACATACATGAGAATATGATGATGCCTGAATCAGATGTATTTATTACTCTTAGTAATGATGGACCAAGCATGGATGAGAGGGACAAGCATTGGAGCGTGGCCATGCATGGAGATGGCAGCAAGCATGAGATGATTCAAGAGAAGGCCACGGATGAAGATTTCAGAACTTTGAGGCCACCATAATGAAGAAAGGAGGCTTGGAAGAAATATTCAAGATTAATACTTCACAAATTCGTCCATAGCTTAATATGGTGCTGTGACACCTTTATTTTGGGCCAGGCCCATGTAATTTTCGCAGGATTTTAATTAGCCACTTTTTAGAGTCCGTATTTGAGGAGAAAAGGACTTCTAGGGTTGGATTCGGCCACCACTTCTATGGCTGGCCGAAACCCCACCTTTCCTCCTTAAATACTCCCCATAGCCGTCACTTTAGACTCGGATTTTGTTTAGACATTAAGTTGGCCATCATAGCAACTTCGCAAAGGCTCGCGCGCCGTAGAGGCCTCTTGTACTTCGCACCTATACAGGATCCCACCTTTTCAATAAAGCTTTCATCTTAATCCGCAATATCTTGATTGCAATATTAGTTCTTACTTGTTCTTGTTTTCAGGTAGGAATTAAGACCCTCGCTGGTCAGGCTGATCGTGTTCCCGCAGGATCGGTAACCTCCAGGAGATTGGCCTAGCGATTGCATTGGCGCTCGTGCTCGCACGTGTAGTCGGATCGTCAAGCCCGAACTCCACCAAATCTACTATCACCATCTCATCGAAAGATCGGACACCTTTGCCCTATCAAGTGTGTTCTCTTGTGTTGTGCTAGGTTCCATGGAGGAAGACGCGCCAAGCCATGAAGCAATGATGCCTCAATGGGAGAAGATGTACATGGTGCACGAAGATGATGCTACGTCATGGCTACATCAAGAAGACGAAGTCGTCCACAAGGAGACCACTACTTCCACAACACCCACTTCATATGTGAGGTATGAACAAGGTAACAATAAGGGTGTTGATGATGCCATGATCCCACTAGTGGACATGATGAATTGTGAGGATATGCATGCTATGGATGATACTTGTGACATTACATATGATTCATCCACATTCCCATGTGATGCTTTGCCTTTGCATAATATTGATCATGTGGAATTGTTTGATTGCAATATCATTGCCATAGACATGCCATGCTATGCATCTTGTGTGTATCCTCCAATTGCTTCGGACTTGTCTTGTCATGCTAGTCATTCAATTTCTCCCGTTGCTTGCGATAAGATGAATGCTTTCTATTTCACTTGTTTTGCTTGCAATAATTTTGATCATATGCGTTATAATGAGATGGCCCCATAGCTTTCTCAATTTTTGGAGATTTTGATGATTGCCATGATAAGCATGTTCCCTACTTGCATACTCACCATGCATCTATGCCATACTTGATTGACATTAATGGTGATGTGCACAAGAAGAGATACGTCATGATGGATGATGTGTATCTCTACCATGCACACACGTTCTTCCTTTGGTGTATGATGTGTGTAGGTACCCGCACAAGAATGTCAACCTCGGTTGAGCACGAGTTGACAAAAAGAGCTCTAGAGAGCATCCCACAAGTGAGTTCAAGATCGAACCCAGCTCTGATACCTTTTGCACGCTTTGCATCTTTCATGTTGACAAATTGCTCTTTCATATGGTTTGATTGCAAGCATGTTGATGGTATTATCTCACCTTGTGACATTCATGTTTCTTTGCTTTTGGATATTGATGCTTTGTGTGTTGCAATAAAAATGTTGAACAATTTCTCTTTCCGATGTTTTGTGTGCAACCATAATGCCATTAAGAGCATGTATTGTCATGAGAGCTTTCCAAGAATCTTGTCTTGTTGTTGCAATAAACATAAGTACCACTTGCTCTTTCATTTGGTTTTTTTGCAAACGTGCTATTTTTGCTTCCTCTTGGGATACTCATATTCCCATGATATTTTCTTTTGATGATTTGTGTGTGACATCCAACATGTCGAACAATTTCTCTTTCCAATGGTTGGTTTGCACACATAATGATGTTTCTTTGGACATTCTTCCTTGTGTGTTTTTGCCGAATTCTCCTATTCTAGCATCAAGGACGTTGATAAAAATTCTAGGCAATTGCCTTGAGTGCCGCACCAAGACATTATATGGATTTTTTGAGTTCCCACATTTGGATGATGTTCAAATGATTTACATGCACTTTGACCTTGCATATGCATTCCGTTTGCTATACTTGAGTTGTCCTAATAGTGTTGTGAACAAGAATGGACATGCCACAAATGACATGCTCCTCTATCACACACAAACATATTTTGCTTGGTCTTTGTTGTATGAAGGTACAAATGCATACACGTCAACCTCTACCAACCATGGGTTGACAAGAAGAACCGAAGAGAGTTACCTATGGCTACCCTTCATTGAGCTATCTCTACAAGCTAAGGTGACTTCCTTCTATTTGAGGACTCATGCAATAATCTTCATGAATTGGCTATGCTTTGAGTGTTGCTTCGCTTTTGGTGTGAGCTTTGTAGGCTTCATGGAAGGTGAAGGAACATTGAAGTGTTGTCAAGTCAATCTTTCCGAGGACGACTATATGGTGAACCCCAGGATCATGAAGGTCTCTCGACCTCTTCTACTTTGTGATGAGCATGTAGAGTCGAGGACGACTCTTTTTGAAGGGGGGTGCTAATGTAGCCCGACCTACGGTCGTTACCACATCACTTACGCCAAGTCGTCATGGACTCCAAAGGTGAATCCGTTCCTCTATGCGAGCCCACTTCCTAACCTATTGAATGGTATACTACTTCATTCCCCATCCTATGACCATGATAGGTTCACACTGACGGGTACGGAGACGAGGGAGGAAGCCCGAGGACTCACACCCGACAAGACGGAGGCTTGGAAGAGGAGATGCAAGAAGCTCCAGCTGGAATCGGCGCCAGGACCGGCGAACCGGAGCCACCGTCGGAATCTCCGGCGATAGCCCCGGCGAACCGGGCGCCCCGCCGGAATCCCCGGCGCCAGGACCAGTCGACCGGACCCACCACCGAAAGCACTCTCTGTATGTCGTTTCGGTGCGTGACCAGAATATCCGGCGACGACCGGAAATCTCGGCGCCAGATCCGGCGCCACCGGACTTACCGCCGGAACTCCCCGTCTGTTTGCGGATCTGGGTTTGATGACCTAGAATATTCCCTTTACTTACCCCTTTGCCTAGTTCATTCCCAAACTACCCCCTTGTTAAGTGGTTGGCCTATAAATAGAGCCCCCACCCCTCATGTACCCCTTAGGCATAGATGATAGACTAAAGACAACCCCCTTGTGTGGAATCTCTAGTTTTGCCTCATCCCCTTTACCAAGGGGACCAACTATCGTCACCAACCTTGATTGGACTTTGCATCACGCATCCATCGTTGAACAAGGCCTTGGAGTTCGGTGTCTCGTCTCCAAGTTGTCAAGACCCTCCCCAAGGTGTTCTTCCCTCTCCGATGTGGATTTGAGGGAGCACGTTGGCCGATCTTTCCTTGCGAGGATTCTATCGGACCGATGGCTGCCGTTTGGGAGCAATCGGCCTTGTATCATGTGAGTTTTGCGTGTGTTCATCGTGTTCTTCGCGAGGTGTGTGTTCGCTTGCACTACCTTCTCCCTTTCCCCTCGCTTTCCCATCGATTTGACCACGAGATCCGTGAAGATCGGGCCACCCAAGAGGTTAAGCCCTTCATCAACGGAAGTATGTCCAAGGGGAGACTCTAGTCAGTAATGAGGAGCTCGCGCGTCTATCCACATATATGCAAAATCTGCACACATGGTACATGATGCAAACAGAAAAAAGCATAAAAAAGATTGGTCTGTGGTGGACGTTAGAAAGGAGCATCACTTCAAACCATACTCGATACAGGTTCAAATGACCAAACTGTTTCAGTTATACAACCAGCGCGCCCTTGACAAATCTATCATTGGTTGCTACTGTATGTAAGTGATTTATTTGTATAATTAAGTTTGTAGCTCATCTCGTTCATTCCATTTAATATATTATCCTAACTATATATCCTTTTGTTATGATATTATATTCTGCAAAATGAAGATGCTTGAATGCAAAAGATCTAGAAGATATGATGTTAGGTTCATTGACACATATATTGTTAATGAATATACGTCAAAGAATCACCCCAAGGACGTGGAGGAATAATTTTGTTAAGGAAATACTATTTCCTTGCAACTTCAAGTGAGTGTTTCTATCTTGTACACATTTTATTTTTGCTTACTCGATGAGCTATGCATGTATGCTTATGTAAACATCCATAGATTCCACTAGATCTTGCTAAACATTCAAGTTGACAAGTCCCTAGTTTAAGTTCATGACTCATTAAGTTGGGACCAAGAGTAGTGGAGCGACATGAAAGCAATGCTCCATAAGTAATTTCAATCATTATCGCATTATATCGGCCTCTTTCGTTCATTTCCTGATATCAAGTAACTAATAACTTCTTTGTTCATTTTCTTTGCCGAGCAGGTGTTGGACACGGTTCAGACAGAAAATACCAGGTCCATTCAAAGAGGAGCTAACTTATAAAATGGTGAAGAGTTTACATCAGCCACCGGGAACTCATTTATGTGGATACTACGTCTGCGAGTACATTCGCGAGCTGACCAGTGAGCGGAAAGTAGATTCACATTATATTTATGATTTGCGGGAGAAACTAGAGCCAAACCAGCGCATACGAGCAATTCAAGAGGAGCTGGCGGGATTTCTGATGAAGGAGGTCCTTGATGTACATGGAGAACATTATGCGGATGACGAGGAACTCTATATGCCTTAGTGATCTCTATGTAGTTGATATGATATATATATCATCAATGACCATGTAATTTCAAAACATTTCTTCCTTTTGATATGATTGATTATATCTATGCTTGCAAGGGATCGATTAATTCTATATATGAATCAACGTGTACTGTGTATGTAGTAGCATAGAATATGTGTACTGAAATATATGTTTGAAATTATAGTGAAGCACAAAACGAAAAAGGAACGAAATGGCAAAAAAAGGAAACACACAATCTCTGTCGCGTTAGAGAAACACACAATTCTTTGTCGCGACAGGAAACTGTATAGTCCCGGGTGGTGTTACGGCCCGGGACTAGAGGGTTTCCCCCTCCCCCCGCCTTGCTGAAACAGCCACGTGGTTGTTATCTGTCGCGGGCCGTAGTGAGCCGGGACTAGAGAGGGAGGGCCTCTAGTCCCGTTTTGGCAGTCCCGAGCCCAAAACCGGGACTAGAGCCCGTTACGGCCCGGGACTATATGCCTGTTTTCCTCTAGTGTAACCTCTTGGGTAGCCCGATCTTCACGGATTTCATGGTCAAATCGATGGGAAAAGCAAGGGAAAGGGAAACGGTAGCGGAAGCGAACACACACCTCGCAGAGAATACGATGAACACACGCAAACACAACATGATACAAAGCCTATTTATCCCTCTGGTGCCCACCGGTCCGATAGAATGCTCGCAAGGAAAGATCGGTCAACGTGCTCCTGTCAAATCCACATCGGAGAGGGAAGAACACCTTGGATAGGATCTTGATAACTTTTACTAGAGCCAACTTAAAGTAAATACCTTGTACAACTAAGGATGCTCAAAGGCATGATCCGTAGAGGTGGGTGATGATAGGGTTCCCACATGAAGGGAAACAGACATAACTCGAAGTGATCCATCTTAGGGGTTTCTAGTCTATCATTTATGTCTAGGGGATACATGAAGGGGTGGAGGCTTTATTTATAGGCCAGCTACTAAACAAGGGGTAGTTTGGGGACAAAATAGGCAAAAGGATAGGTAAAGGGAATATTCCAGGGCATCAAACCTAGATCCGTGTGCAGACGGGCGTTTCCAGCGGTAAGTCCGGCGGAGTCAGATCTGGCGCGGAAGTTTCCGGCAGTCACCGAATTATTCTGGTCTCCACCGAATTGGCCTGCTGAGGACATTTCTGGCGGGCGTCGGGTTCTCCCAGTCTGGCGTCAAGGCCGAAAGTTCGGCTTCACAGGTTCGCATCGCATTGTCTACTGAAATGACCTACTTCTTCCATCTCCTCTTCCAAGCCACCGTCTTGTTGGGCTTGGGGTTCCGGGGTTCCTCCATTGTCTCTGTACTTGTCAATGTGAACCTATCATGGTCATAGGACGGAGTATGAAGTAGTATACCATTCAATAGGGTAGGAAGTGAACTCGCATAGAGGAGAGGATTCACCTTGGGAGTCCATGACAACTTGGCATAAGTTGGAGACCTTGATATGGTAATGATCGTAGGTCAGGCCGTATCATCTGCCCTCGCTTTAAAAAGAGTTGTCCTCAACTCTATATTCTCATCACCATGTAGAAGAGGTCGAGAGACATTCTTTATCCTCAGCTTTACCATATAGTCGTCCTCGGGAAGATTGATGTGGCAATTCTTTGATATTTCTTCACTTTCTATGAAGCCTACAAAGCTCACAACAAAAGAGAAGCGACACTCAAAGAGTAGCCAATTCATGGAGATTATAGCATGAGTCCTCAAGTAGAAGGAAGTCACCTTAGGATGTAGACATAGCTCGTAGAATCACCTCCATAGGTAACCCTCTACATTTCTCCTTGTCAATTCATGGTTCATAGAGGTGGACAGGTATACAATTGTACCTTCACTGATAGGGCAAAGGTGTCCGATCTTTCGATGAGATGGTGATAGTCGATTTGGTGGAGTTTAGGCTTGACGATCCGACTACACGTGCGAGCACGAGCGCCAACGCAATCGCTAGGCCAATCTCCTGGAGGTTACCGATCCTGCAGGAACACGATCAGCCTGACCAGCGAGGGTCTTAATTTCTACCTGAAATCGAGAACAAGTAAGAACTAATATTGCAATCAAGATATTGCGGATTAAGATGAAAGCTTTATTGAAAAGGTGGGATCATGTATAGGTGCGAAGTACAAGAGGCATCTGCGACGCTCGAGCCTTGGCGAAGTTGCTATGATGGCTAACTTAATGTCTAAACAAAATCCGAGTTTACGGTGACGGCTATGGGGAGTATTTAAGGAGAAAAAGGTGGGGTTTCGGCCAGCCATAGAAGTGGTGGCCGAATCCAACCCTATAAGTCCTTTTCTCCTCAAATACAGACTCTAAAAAGTGGCTAATTAAAATCCTGCGAAAATTACATGGGCCTGGCCCAAAATAAAGGTGTCGCAGCACCATATTAAGCTATGGACGAATTTGTGAAGTATTAATCTTGAATATTTCGTCCAAGCCTTCTTTCTTCATTATGGTGGCCTCAAAGTTCTGAAATCTTCATCCGTGGCTTTCTTTTGAATGATCACATGCTTGCTGCCATCTCCATGCATGGCCATGCTCCAATGCTTGTCCCTCTCATCCATGCGTGGTCCATCATTCCTAAGAGTAATAAATACATCTGATTTAGGCAGCATCATATTATCATGTATGTGAGGAATAGTTCCAAGAAACGAAAGTACCTGATAGTTAAGTTGTTTGGCACGAGATCTTGTGATAGGTCCTTGTATGTGTATAGCTATAGGTACAATGGTTGTATCAATAGATGGGATGTCCACATCATGCTCCCCTTCTTGAATTGAAGTCGTCCTCGACGCAATCTCATCTTCCTCACCAAAGTAAGGCTTCAAATCTGCAATGTTAAACGTAGGACTAACCGTACCAAAGTCTGCAGGCAACTCAAGTTTATATGCATTATCGTTTATTTTCTCTAACACCTTAAAGGGACCAGCAGCACGCGGCATTAACTTAGACTTGTGTAAATCAGGAAAACGGTCCTTACGCAAATGTAACCAAACAAGATCTCCAACATCAAACACAACATGCTTTCTTCCTTTATCCCCAGCAAGTTTATACTTAGCATTCATGTGTTCTATGTTATCTTTAATAGTCTTATGCAAGTTTAATATCATTTCAGCGTGTTGTGTAGCATCCAAATTATTTTGCACCGAAGTAGGTAAAGGCAATAAATTAATAGGTGCACGAGGAACAAAACCATACACGATCTCAAACGGGCACATCTTTGTGGTAGAATGCAACGAACGATTATAAGCAAATTCTATATGAGGTAAACACTCTTCCCACAATTTTAAGTTCTTCTTTAAAACAACCTGCAACATAGTAGACAAAGTTCTATTTACTACTTCAGTTTGTCCATCAGTTTGGGGATGACATGTAGTACTAAACAGCAATTTAGTCCCCGACTTAGCCCATAAACATCTAAAAAGTGGCTAAGAAATTTAGTATCACGATCAGAAACAATAGTATTTGGCACACCATGTAAACGAACAATTTCACAAAAGAACAAATCAGCAATATGCGCAGCATCATCCGTTTTATGACAAGGAATAAAGTGTGCTATCTTAGAAAACCGATCTACAACAACAAAAATACTATTCCTCCCCTTCTGTGTATGTGGCAATCCCAAAACAAAGTCCATAGAAATATCCTCCCAAGGAACACTAGGAACAGGAAGAGGCATATATATCCCCAGCAAGTTTATACTTAGCATTCATGTGTTCAATGTTATCTTTAGTTTGCTTATGCAAGTTAAATATTATTTCAGCGCGTTGTGTAGCATCCAAATTATTTTGCACCGAAGAAGGTAAAGGTAATAAATCAATAGGTGCACGAGGAACAAAACCATACACAATCTCAAATGGGCACATCTTTGTGGTAGAATGCAGCGAACGATTATAAGAAAATTCTATGTGAGGTAAACACTCTTCCCACAATTTTAAGTTCTTCTTTAAAATAGCCCGTAACATTGTAGATAAAGTTCTATTTACTACTTCAGTTTGTCCATCAGTTTGGGGATGACATGTAGTACTAAACAGCAATTTAGTCCCCAACTTAGCCCATAAACATCTCCAAAAATGGCTAAGAAATTTAGTATCATGATCAGAAACAATAGTATTTGGCACACCATGCAAACGAACAATTTCATGAAAGAACAAATCAGCAATATGCGCAGCATCATCCGTTTTATGATAAGGAATAAAGTGTGCCAGCTTAGAAAACCGATCCACAACAACAAAAATACTATCCTCCCTCATACGTGTTCGTGGCAATCCCAAAACAAAGTCCATAGAAATATCCTCCCAAGGAACACTAGGAACAGGAAGAGGCATATATAAACCATGTGGATTAAGGCGAGACTTAGGTTTTTGACAAGTAGTGCAGCGTGCCACAAATCTCTCAACATCTCGACGCATACGTGGCCAAAAGAAGTGTGCAGCAAGAACATCCTCCGTTTTGTTGACACCAAAGTGTCCCATCAATCCTCCTCCATGCGCCTCCTGTAATAACAAAAGATGAACAGAACTATCTGAAATGTATAGTTTGTTAGCACGGAACACAAATCCATTGTTGAAGACGAACTTGTTCCATGTTCTACCATCTCTACAATTCTGCAACACATCTTTAAATTCAGCATCATGCACATATTGTTCCTTAATAGTTTCCAATACAAATATTTTGAAGTCAAGTTGAGATAACAAAGTATAACGGCGCGACAAAGCATCAGCAATAATATTATCTTTACCCTTTTTGTGTTTGATAACATAAGGAAAAGACTCAATAAATTCAACCCACTTTGCATGACGACGATTCAACTTAGCTTGACTACGAATATGCTTCAAAGATTCATGAAGAATGTATAACAAATTCTTTAGGCCATAAATAATGTTGCCAAGTTTCTAATGTCCGAACCAACGCATATAATTCTTTATCATAAGTAGAATAGTTCAGACTAGCCCCACTCAATTTCTCACTAAAATATGCAACAGGTTTTCCCTCTTGTAATAACACACCTCCCAAACCAATTCCACTAGAATCACATTCAAGCTCAAAAGTTTTATTAAAATCAGGAAGTTGGAGTACGGGAGCATGTGTTAGCTTATCTTTCAATATGACGAAGGCCTGTTGTTGTGCATCGCCCCAAACAAAGGGCACATCCTTCTTGGTAAGTTCATTCAGCGGCGAGGCAATTGATCCAAAGTCATTGACAAAGCGCTTATAAAAACCAGCGAGGCCTAGAAAACTCCTCACTTGTGTGACCGTCTTGGGCTGCGGCCAATTCTCAATAGCTTCAATCTTGGCTGGATCCACTTCAATACCCTGTGATGTAACAACATAGCCAAGAAACGCAACTCGAGTGGTGCAAAAGGTGCACTTCTCAAGATTACCAAACAAACGTGCATCACGTAAAGCATTGAAAACAACACGTAAATGGTCCAAATGATCCTCTAAAGATTTGATATAAATCAGAATATAATCAAAGTAGACTACCACAAAACGTCAAATGAAAGCACGTAAAACTTCGTTCATTAATCTCATGAAAGTGCTGGGTGTATTAGTTAAACCAAACGGCATCACTAACCACTCATATAAACCGAACTTAGTTTTAAATGCTGTTTTCCATTCATCTCCCAATTTCATACGAATCTGGTGGTAACCACTACGCAAATCAACTTTATAAAACATGGTAGAGCCACTCAATTCATCAAGCATGTCATCCAAACGTGGAATAGGATGACGATATCGAATAGTAATATTATTGATAGCTCTATAATCAGTACACATGCGCGAAGAACCATCTTTCTTAGGTACCAAAATAATAGGAACAACACAGGGGCTAAGGGACTCACGAATATGATCTCTGTCGAGTAGTTCCTGAATTTGGCGTTGTATCTCCTTTGTCTCCTCTGGATTGGTTCTATATTGCGCGCGGTTGGGCAACATAGCACCAGGAATTAGATCAATTTGGTGCTCAATTCCTCTAATAGGAGGTAGTCCTGGTGGCAGCTCAGCGGGAAAAACGTCCTCGTATTCCTGCAAAAGGTTAGCAACAACGGGTGGCAAAGAAAGAGGCATATCCTCAAATGAAAACAAAACCTCTTTGCAGATAATTGCATAACATTGAGTAGTGTTTACATCTAGTTCAGCAATATTAATTTTATTTGCAAGCATACATGGACTCTTAAAACGAATTTCAGTAGCATGTTTAGAATCAGATTTAGTGTTTTTTGGTGGTACAAAATCTGCAGCAATAATCTGATTCTTACTTTTATTTTTCTCCTCAGTTTTAGATCTACTAGCTCTAGCAAGATCATCTTTTAAAATCTGTTCGGGAGTCATAGGTTTTAGACCAATTTTCTTTCCATCATGCATAATAGAATAGTGATTAGTTTTGCCATTATGAACAGATTCTCTATCAAATTGCCATGGTCTACCAAGTAACAAAGAACAAGCTTGCATAGGTACAACATCACAATCAACAAAATCAGAATATGTACTAATAGTAAAATGCACGCGTACCATTCTTATTACCTTGATCTTGCGAGAACTCTCAAACCATTGGATGTAATATGAATGTGTGCGTTGTCTTGTTGGAAGTGCAAGCTTCTCTACCATGGCAACACTAGCCAGATTATTACAACTCCCTCCATCAATGATGATCCTTATAGCTCTTTCCTTGACAACACCACGTGTTTGGAATAGGTTGTGGCGTTGATCTTGCTCAGATTTGCTCAATTGCACACTCAACACACGTTGTGTAATTAAGCTCTTGTATTGATCAGTAGTTTCAGCTCCCATTACCTCTGTCTCTTCATCAGAATCACAATTGTCTCCATCTCGAGCAGAAATAAGGGCTGATGTATCTTCATCAAAGTCACTTGCTGAATCATATTGACCATCATCACGCACCATCATAACACGTTGTGTTGTGCCGCTCTCAATATGACCAAAACCCCAGCACTTGCGGCATTGTATATCCTTTGTTTTACCCGTGGAAGCCATAGAAGATGCACTACGAGCAGGAGCATTGGATGATGGTGGAGGAGCAGCTGGCGGAAATCTTGTGGTGGCCTTGGATGTGGTAGTAGCTGGTGGAGAATCACGAGAAGGAGGCGCTGATTGTCGGGATGTCCAAGTGGATGTGTGACCTGCAGAATTGTTAGTCCTCCTCCATGGTGTTTGGCGATCCTGCACTTCAGGTTCAGCTTTGCAAGCAAGATGAAACAAACGAGTGATGGAATTATATTCCTTATAGTCTAATATGTGTTGAATGTCCTTGTTTAATCCACCAAAGAAACGTGCAAGCATTTGTTCAGTAGATTCAACAAGACCACGCCGAACCATCCCCGTTTGCAATTCCTGATAATACTCTTCTACAGAATTTTTCCCTTGTTCCAAACGTGTTAGATTCTTTAGTAAATCACGTTGATAAGTGGGAGGCATAAAACGAACACGCATAGCAGTTTTTAAAGCAGTCCATGTACTAAGAATAGTAGTAGGATTTAAACGACAATACTCAGACCACCAAAGGGAAGCAAATTTAGTAAATTCACATGTAGCAGCACTAACACGCATATTCTCAGGATATTTTAAACATGCAAAACGTTGTTCTACTTCCATCTCCCATGTAAGATATGCATCAGGATTATATTTACCCTCAAAAGATTGAATATTTAATTTAAGCTTTGCAACATGATCATCATCACGTATTGGTGGTCGAGCGTTGCGGTGGTAATGTCGGGGACGACCATCAGGGTGTGGAGGTTGTTCAACCTCCTCGCCAAACAGATCATCGTCGCCGGGGTCGTAGTAGTACCCGTCGTCTGTCCCCAATGTCGCAGCAGCATCCGTGGTGGAAGTCTAAGGTGCCTCAGCTGCAGCGGTAGCTGCCTGAGGTGCGGCAGCAGCCGAACCAGCAGTACGACCCGTGATCGGAATGCGCCGTGCACCATGCCGAGGTGCCAATGGGGCGGGTGCGGGTGCCGGAAATCTGTCCAAAACCTCCTTGAACCGAGCATCAAGCTTGTCGTTGAAGGATTTCTCGAGTCCATGGATCTTGTCCATGGCGTTGGTGAGCTTGGTGTCAAACTCCCCTAGTCGTGCATCCACATCTTCAGCGCGACCGACCAAGATCTCAGAGAAGTGGGCATGTAGTTCTTGGTTCGTCATTGTGGTAGGGTTCCGCGAAGTATCTGTCATGGTTAGTCCTTTAAAAAGCACATGTATATATGCCTATAACTACGGAAATATGGTGGAAGGCACGCGTAATCCGTCAAGCAATATACGAAGCTCTTACAAGTTCTTACCAAACAGCAGGAAAAAGGCGATGTGCAACCGCGAGGAGCAGTGGGTCCAGAGGTTGAACCGAGCGATTACCAGGAGTCGAGACACTGTACATGGAGAAATCTGTGGAGCTCTGGGAAGGCTTAGCAAAGGGGTTAGCAATTATCAAAACAGCAATGCAAATGTTGAAAGAATGCTCAACGACGGTACTGTGCTGGTCCTAGGCTAGACCGTACTAGAGACGCGAGCCTAGATCACCAACGATGTCACGACGCGACACAACAAGCAATGTATGATGATATGGCACCCTGAAAAGCGAACCGAGATGTTGAAAATCACTATGATGGCGAGTGGCTAGAACTGGTCTACGGGGTCTAAAAACAGGTTAGCCCCAAAAAAAATTCGAAATTTTTAGATTATGCTCCGAAAAGCGCGCAGGTGCCAAAAAAATATCGCTATAACGGCCGATGGAGAAAAGTGATCCCCGGGGCCGAAAAATAGTATAGCCAGAAAAAAATGTCGGAGGCGGTTCCAGACTTACGAGTGAACTTCTAACTGGACTTACGGCTGAACTTCTAACTCGACACGGACTTTATCTCAATACGGAAACAACAAGAAAGGAGAGTAAAAGAATTAACTAGGAAACAATAACTCAACTCGGACTCGTGCCGCGGCAGGAAAGGTGATCGGATCCGTGTCGCGGTAGGAAGGCGGTGGCGGAGTATTAGGGTTTATGGTGGCTGGGTGTATGGCGGCGGAATATGGTGGCGGTGATCTGCGAGGGTGGCGGTGACTACTGTGATCAGAACTCGAAACTCTAAGGGACGAGACACTAAGACCAGCAAATCGACGCGACGATGCAGACACAAATTCAACAATGCAAAACTGAAAAGATAATTCAAGGCGTAGATTGGTGATGGGATGGATCTAAACTCTAACTGTGTTTTTCGCTTTTTCGTGGGTTATAGGTAAAACAGATCTAATCTACGAAAATAGTAAAATCTCACCGAGCAACCTGAAATCTGATACCACTTGATAGGGCAAAGGTGTCCGATCTTTCGATGAGATGGTGATAGTCTATTTGGTGAAGTTCGGGCTTGACAATCCGACTACACGTGCGAGCACGAGCGCCAATGCAATCGCTAGGCCAATCTTCTGAAGGTTACCGATCCTGCGGGAACACGATCAGCCTGACCAGCGAGGGTCTTAATTCCTACCTGAAATCAAGAACAAGTAAGAACTAATATTGCAATCAAGATATTGCGGATTAAGATGAAAGATTTATTGAAAAGGTGCGATCCTGTATAGGTGTGAAGTACAAGAGGCCTCTGTGACGCTCGAGCCTTGGCGAAGTTGCTATGATGGATAACTTAATGTCTAAACAAAATCCGAGTCTACAGTGACGGCTATGGGGAGTATTTAAGGAGGAAAAGGTGGGGTTTCGGCCAGCCATAGAAGTGGTGGCCGAATCCAACCCTAGAAGTCCTTTTCTCCTCAAATACGGACTCTAAAAAGTGGCTAATTAAAATCCCGCGAAAATTACATGGGCCTGGCCCAAAATAAAGGTGTCGCAGCACCATACTAAGCTATGGACGAATTTGTGAAGTATTAATCTTGAATATTTCGTCCAAGCCTTCTTTCTTCAGTATGGTGGCCTCAAAGTTCTGAAATCTTCATCCTTGGCCTTCTCTTGAATCATCACATGCTTGCTGCCATCTCCATGCATGGCCATGCTCCAATGCTTGTCCCTCTCATCCATGCTTGGTCCATCATTCCTGAGAGTAATAAATACATCTGATTTAGGCAGCATCATATTCTCATGTATGTGAGGAATAGTTCCAAGAAACGAAAGTACCTGATAGTTAAGTTGTTTGGCATGAGATCTTGTGATAGGTCCTTGTATGTGTGTAGCTGTAGGTACAACGGTTGTATCAATAGATGGGATGTCTACATCATTCACACAACAAAGACCAAGCAAAATATTTTCGTGCGCGATAGCGGAGCATGTCATTTGTGGCATGTCTAGTCTTATTCACAACACGACTAGCACAATACATGTATATAAAATGGAATACATATGCAAGGTTAATGTGTATGGAAATCGTTTGAACATCATGCAAATGCGGGGACTCGAAAACTCCATACAACGTCTTAGTGTGGCACTCAAAGCATTGGACTAAAATTTTGATGAACATATTTGATGCAAGAATGGAATAGTTCGGCAGAAACTCATAAGGATAGCCAAAACAACTGTCATTCATGCAAACAAACCATTTGAAAGAGCAAGTGTTCCTTATGTTTGTTGCAACAACAATATGAGATGATTGGAAGCTCTCATGAAAATAAATGCTCATAATGGAATTATGGTTACACACAAAACATCAGAAAGAGAAATTGTTCAGCATTTTTGTTGCAACACACAAAGCATCAATTTCAAGAGCAAAGAGACACGATTACCACAAGGTAAAATAATACCATCAACATGCTTGCAAGCAAACCATAGGAAAGATCAATTGTGCAACATGAAAGATGCAAAGCATGCAAAAGGTATCAGAGGCAGGTTCGATCTAGAACTCACATTAGGGATGCTCTCAAGAGCTCTTTTTGTCAACTCATGCTCAGTTGAGGTTGACATTATAGTGCGGGTACCTACAAACATCATACACAAAAGGAAGAACGTATGTGCATTGTATTTAAACACATCATCTATTATAATGTATATTTTCTTGTGCACATCACCATTAGTGTTAATCAAGTTGAAATTATGTGCATGGTGAATATGTAGGTGAGGAACATGCTTATCATGGAAATCATCAAAATCTCCAAAAAATTAGAAAGCTATGGGGGCAATCTCATTACAAACCATATGATAAGTATTGTTGCAAGCAAAACAAGTGATAGACAAATTATTAACTTATTGCAAGCAACAGGAGAAATTGGATAACTATTATGATAAAGCATGTCCGAAGCAATTGGAGGATACACCAAAGATGTAATGGCATGTTTATGGCAATTGTATCGCAATCAAACAATTCCACATGATCAATATTATGCAAAGGCAAAGCATCACATGGGAATATGAGTGAAGTATATGTAATGTCACAAGTATCATCCATAGCATGCATATCCTCACAATTCATCATGTCCACTAGTGGTATCATGGCATCATCAACACCCTTATTTGTACCTTGTCCATACCTCTAATATGAAGTGGGTGTTGTGGTAGTAATGGCCTCCTTGTGGGTGACTTTGTATTTTTTGATGTAGCCATGGCATAGCATCATCTTCATCCACCATGTACATCTTCTCCATTTGAGGCATCATTTCTTCGAGGCTTGGTGCTTCTTCATCCATGGAACCTAGCACAACATAAGAGAACACAATACATGTAGAGGGTAAGTTGTTAGAAATCAAAATGGTCTCACTTGACCTATCAAGTACCACTCTCAACTCACTCTGTGTATCACTCATGCCCTCCAAGTGGAAGCACTCAATCTCACATAAGGTGGAGTCACTCATCTCACTCTTGTTCTCACTCAAGTGGGCTAAGTGGATCTCATACTCACATGGGATTGGTGCTAGATCATCACTCAAGCATATAGGGATATGCTCGGCTTGCTCAACTCCATGCGCCTCCTTTGGTGAAGGGAAAATCCCATGCTCACCATTATCAACTCTATCGCCTCCAAAGTGGGATGCCATAATATGGGCATCATCACTCGCCTCCTTGGTCTAAGGGAAAATACCATGCTCAACCATTATGTTTCCATCTTGTAGTAGTGGTGGAAGTAGGCTCATGTTGTTGTCGAGAGCGGTCCTCGGATCGACTTAATCACATACTTGTCCTTGTCTTCTTCCATATTGAAGTGTAGACTCGTCACTTGGAGCTTGCTCATCATATTTTGTGACCACCTTGGCTGTGTCGACATCCTCTTGACGTACTCGTCCAACTTGGTGAAGTAGAGGTCTTCATTTTCCTCGTTCATGAAGGGCCATGCTTCATCTTGAATGTCAACTATTGGCGTTGAAACTTGAGGGCATGGACGAAGGCTTGATCTTGGTGCCATTTTGGTGGTGGAACTAGTAGTGGAAGGAGCCTTATGATGGTGTTGACGGAGGTCATTGGCGTGTCATGCCAAAGGTTTATGTTGGGGAAGCACTTGGACATCCACATGACGCTCGCGAAGATGATCACTTGCCTTGGCACTCTTCTTGTGATGGTGGCGCCTTCTTGATGTGGACTCCTTAAGTTTGTCGAGCATGCTCATGGTCTTTGCGAAGTTGTCGTCCTTGACATTCATGAGCTCGACGACATTGTCATCCTTGAAGTCATCCATGCTTGGGGAATAATTGTTGTTGTAATACTCCGTATCTCCCAAGCATGTGGAGCCATTACCGATGTCATGCTCCATCATGTCATCTATTCTTGTGGAGTTGATGTCGGTGTGGCTCATCATAGATTATCTATAGTATGCATCATTGGTTCCGGAGTCCCTAGACATGATTCACAAGACCAAGTGGTGTATATGCAATTGGTAGTGGGTGTTAGAGCAACAACGTCAAACCTTAATTTACCTTGGAAGATAGTATCATGCAAGTGTCCACACTTGAGATCAATAAACCAAGCAAAGTGAATTGACAAAGCAACCTAAACCCAACTACACACAACATATACAAAAGGATTATGGTGGATAGGTCAAGAAAGTGAAATGTCAAGGAAGCAATCTGAAATCAAAGATATTGTAATGACAAGTAAAGAACCACGATGATCACAAAGCCAACAAGTCAATCCACCAAAAAGGAATTATGTTCAAGGAAACGCACACGGTGGGATAAATAGGACTTGTGTGACGGAGGAAGTGATCTAAGAACCAAATGATTACCTAGCAAAGACTATAAGATCGTGTGTCGTGTCACACAAGTGCAAGGAGAGACGCTAGTTCGATTGCATACAATTCATGGGCTACATGATTTGCACAATAAGTACCCCGCCTACAAGATGTTCATCGAGCTTGCACTTCCTATTCTCTTTTTTATATTTTCTTTTTAACTCGCCTCTTCCTTGTGCCAACAACTATACAAGATAACTGTATGGGATAATGCTCACAACATTTGCTCGGAATTCTACAAGGTATCAAATGGGCAAAGCCCAAGCAATGATAGGAGGAACTAGTCTCAATAGGTGCTTTTAGGTCGTAAAGATGTGTGGTTCACAAAGGGATGCAATTGGGGAGAAGTTGTGGAACTTTTATACCTTTTGTCAACGATCTTCACCATTTATTGTTGAATTCTGCCTTGCTCACAGAATTTGGATGGAGTAGATAGCATGAACAATATGGATGATGATGCAGAGCTCCTTGCCCTCTTCGAACAATCTAAAGAACATCAAAATCTGAGTTTAAATGCAAAATTTATGCTCAAAATGGTGCGGAGGGGAAACCTGCCAGCAGGTTTTCTGCCTACGCCGAAAATTTTCTGGTTCACCGGATCTGGCGCCGGAAATTTCTAAAATTTCGGTGAGAATTTCGGTTGACCGGAAACAACAGAAATTCCGATGACGACAGAAATGGCACCGGAAGTGGTTCGGGAAACCAAAAATCGCGATTTCAGGGGAAAAAACTCGAAGGAAAACTTCAGATTTGAGGGGAAATTATGGAATTATGCCATGGGAACGCAGGGGAAGATAGATAAACAAGTTTAGCAAGTAATACATGGATCAAAACCTACCAAAAGGCATTAAAATCATAGATCGATCCAAAACACGAAATTTGGGCTATTTTTTGGGAAATTTCGAATTTATGATGGATAGAAGAAAAAAAATGGGGGAAATCCGTGAGAAGTTTGGGCTGTGATACCAGATGATAGGTGTTAACCTCTTGGGTGGCCGGCTGCGGTGACCCAGCATACCACTGCATGATGTAGTACACTATAGTCGTTGACATAACACCAATGAAACACCGTTCACTAGTATTACATCCCTCAGAGTAGTACAACCGAAACATAGCAGGTCCAAGATATGACTATAGGTTACAACTCAACTCTTTACACAAGATCCAGAGAGCACTCTAGGTTAAAGAGAGAGAAAAAACTTCTTACAAAGAAGAATTATAAATATTCAACTCAAATCTATTAAACTAATAGACTAGTATCTAAACCATTGAGGCTTGCATTGCTACTATTGCAATACTCTACAGAAATAGGTTCTATGGCTAGAGATTCTATTCTTATCTAATATGTTGACTTCCTTGACTTCATTGAAGAGCTTTAGCTTTTGATGATGATTCCTGGATCATAACTTGATGTAGACATCGTCTAATCTGGCTTTAGAAACTAGCAAGGGTTAAGAATATACTTTGAGTACGAGCGTACTCAGCAAGTTCACTAGAAAAGGAGTGTTTGATACACTATATCTACAGCCACAGACCGTAGGTCCTAGGAAATGCAATTTTTTGTAAACATTTCTTCAAAGGTTGCTTTTATTCGGAAAAGCTATGTCCGTTAGCCTTCACGGGTTTACCAGAACTTTCATGGAGTTCCTTCCCCACCGCGTTCGCAGCTCCTTCCCGGAACAGGGAGTAACAAGTTACAGTTCTTACACTCTACAGAGGTGCGTCACTTTACCCATGAGAGATCTTAGCTTTGTTGCACATCCGAATTGCAGGTTCGTTCACACTTCCTTGGTGTGAGGCCCAGACTAAGATCCAAGCCAATCACTGCCTTCTCCGCGACCCCGCATGTCTCCTTGGTGTACGCCAGCCCACCTATTGAATTACGGCAATGGCAGTACAGACCGTTCAGATGTCGGAACTATCGTGGGACGTTGAGGGCTCCCACCCATATGTTTCATATCCTCTACGAATTACCATAAATAATATGCACGCTATGAGTGATAACAGCCACGACCCGCACATCCAGCTCCATGCGAGAGGGAAAATATACAGCTAACTTCTCCGTCCCATTCCAAATCTCATGGTCAACGCGTAATATACGACGCAAGAATCACTGGCGACATTGGTTGTTAAGTCCTAGGTAATATGTTCCTTTACCTCCGGAACTTTTATAGTAGGTTATTACCTCATGGTAAATAACCTATAATCATATTATTATGAAAATAGTGTTTTCTGTCCTTTTTCAAATGCAGGTGATTTCAACACTGGATTTGCAAAATACTTTATAGAAAATAATCAAAGGACATGAGCAAGGGTGAACTTGCCTTTTGTGATTGCAAGATTATGCACTCACGGTCTTCAAGACAATATAAAAGATCCAATATCTGAAATCAACATCATTGGTCCAGTAAGGACTAATGTTTAAAGAAGCAAGATGCTTTTATGCATAAGTAATGTAATGCAAGTTGATAAACGCGAATCCCGAGAATAACGTTGTTCTAGGGTTTGGATACTGGAAAGGGTTTTTCCTTGGAATGTGTTGCCCTTTTAGATTAAGTTTCATACATGTGCTTCTTATTAAGGATTGTGAGTGTGTGGAAAACAACAGGTATTTATACAACAACAAAATACACAGTATGGAATGCTACTCAAGGTTGCTTACATCTTAATTGTTTATCTTCAAGTTTTACTTTACAAGTAATGTCACTCATAAAGAATTTAAGTATTAACAATCTTATTATACAAGTAAAGAGGTGTTTACTATTAATTTTCATATGTTGATTGAAGTGGCAAAACAAATAACATTTGAAGAAAATCTTACTCGACTAAGCAGAAGCATTTAAGCTCTTAAGTTAACCTTATGAGGTGTTCTTTCTAGTTATAGTCTTTAAGTCAGAAAGAATTGCCTTTATTGGAATACTGAAATTAGTAGTATTTGAGACTTATCTATCTTGGTTTTTAACTGGGTTGATTTGGTATTAAGATGCTTTATAACTTAATTACAATAGACCAAAATTAACTATAAAGCATATAATAAAGTCTTTAGCATTATACTTAAAGCTTTGCAAACTAAAGGTAACGTTAAGGATGTAGATAGACTTAGGGTGTATTACTTATGATATTTGTATCTTGTTCACTTTATATTATTTCCTTAGAGTTACTTAAGAATGGCATTACTTCTATTGGAGTAGTGATTTCTTTACATTATAACGGTATAAAGGGATTTACCTTCCTATAAAGATGTGGTTAAGGTTTATGGATAAGTAAACAATATTATTTACCACTTATGGACTCACTTATAGTGTTTTGGTTTGTTTATAAACTTGTGGTTAATATAAAGAATGGGTTTTTTCTCTTTACAAATTATTCTTGGAGATTTTATATTAGATAAGAATTCTTTTATAAAATAATTTATACTTATGGTTGAAGGATAATTTAAATAAATTGCATTTAAAATGTGTTGAACCATTTTGACTTCATATTATCAATATTGAAGACTGGTATTACTTATTAAATCTAAATTGGCAATTTTAGGAATATTAACAATTTTTATTTACCTTATATGAATTATCTATTAAGGAAATAAGTTTATATTTAAGTTATTAAAGTTGTTTAATCTTTTATTTAACTCAAAAGTGCAATATCACATTTTTAACATGTAGGTATTATTTTTGTGATCATTTTGGTATATTACATTTATTTTTGTGATTTATAATAATAAGATATGATTTTAATAAGGTTTATTACTATATAAATACTTAATAATTAACAAATATTTAATTAAGGGAAATATTAATGTATAATTTTAATTTTAAAGTATAATTCTTATTTTTCTAAGATTTTTAGTATTTTATTTATATTTTTAACATTTACCATTATTAAAATGTTAATTATGAAAGTTTTATCACTTATAAAACTTTTATTATATAATATTTATTTAAATAATCATCATAATAATATTTGAGAATAGTTTTAAATTGTAGATTTTATTTTTGTAAACATTTTCATATATTATATGTAGTGACCTCGGATCGGTAAGGATCCTAAGTCCCTGTGATTAACATGCTAGTCCCTGGATCAATAGCTAGCACTCACAGTCGATGAAATATCATGTAAAACACATAGTCTTTACTACACGGAGAATCCAGAGTATAAATTTATTACAAATTTGCTTAGCATAAGGCTAGCTCAAATAACAGCGAAAACATAAAAGCAGCTTGAGTTCATCAACGCCCCAGGCTTGTTGAGTGTAGACTCGCGATCCCTACGCACCTTTCAATCTTCGGATTCTGCACATAAGACGTGCAGCCAACAAGTTGGGTCAATACTTTGAATGTATTGGCAAATTACACCAAGGAGAGAAAGACTATCCATACATGCAAGGCTAATTTAGGCTGTAGAGTTCATTTGCTCAAAGCTAGTTTGCTTAAGTAGAGAGAAGAAGAGGAATTTTCCCTACTTTGTAAACATTTGCTTAGATAAAATAAGGTCGAGTGGCACACGAGGATATTACTCACCAAGTATCCAAACAACCAATCACTTGGATATTACGCACCAAGTGACACTTGGATATTACACACCAAGTTCCCGAAATCCCACCCATTGGCGATATTACTCACGCCATGGGGTTTTAAAAACTTTGTTTAGAAAAGAGAGAGGAAGATCCTTCAGAGGCTCCATCCTTCAGATGCTCATTGTTGTTCTGTTATCGTGAACACGGCTGATCGATCAGATTGCAATACTCTCGAGAGTTTGTGCACTTTACCCACAATCCACGATCAAGTCTTTTTTACAGACAAGACCATGGCGAGGCTTTCCCTTAGTAGCCCCTCTACCTTCCGGATCCAACCGTGCCAAGAACCTCCAAATGTTGGTACCCAGGTGAGGTTTCCCACTAAGTACTAGGCTAAGACAGAGCCCATAATGTATTGTGGTTGCACTGGAAGCTTCTGAATTCTGAAACATGGCAGACTTCTTTGATCCCTGGGCGGCCGTCCTCCACCAAAATCTCACTCGTTGAACCGACAACCATTCCACCCAGAAGAAAACTTAGTTTTATTTTGAAGTGGATTTGAGAAGGAAAGTCCGCTCTAGAAAGCCTTTATACTTAGAAAAATTCTTTGTCTTTCGACCCCCCCAATGGTACTTTGTATATATAGCATAGCAATCAATACTTAGCAAAACAGGGGTAACCTATTAGTAGGGAAAATCCTAAGTATAGAGCTACTCATGGCATACTACAAAATCATCGCACTTGCAAAATAATACTAAGGAAAAATTCTACTAGAACATACTACACATGCATACTACAGAATTTTGAAGATCACATGCATAGAATCAAAACTGGGACAAAATTATGAACAAGTGGTGTAACTTGCCTTGATCCGAGCAGCACTCTACACAATAGCACTCCTTAGCGCACTCTGAACAATCTAACGAATCACAAACATAGATCTGATCACAACTTGCTCAAAACATGTCACAGAGATAATCATGCATGCATGCAACATGGTATTTTATGCAAGATTGGTTTTCTAAATTGACCAAGGTAGCATAATTGGATTGCAATAGTGTTAAGGGCGTTACTAGGATTGATTTCCCATAGGTTTAAATCTGTTTGGGTCACTAATATAATTCATAGGATTAATAGGAGATCCAACCATCTGATTAGCCCCAAATTAGATCTAATGATTTTAAGCAAAGTTTTATAATTTTGTCCAGTAGGTATTGCGGAAACAAAGTCAACGCAACAAGAATCAACTAAAATGGAGTTTTAATTATTTTTCTACGAATTAAATACTCCAATCTAATAATTAAATTATACACCGAAAACCCTACTGTAAATTTGGAATTTTATTGCAGATCTGGGTTCTGCATAAAATTATGAATTCAACGGTTTATTACAAGCTAAATTTTGCCAAATATTTAATTTTAATGATTTTCACAACATTTAACTCAAATCTGCAAAATTGAATCGAACTGGTCTAACCCTAACTTAAAAACGCGCCAGGTGGCAGCTTCCGCTTGGTCCAGCTGGAAGGACACGGCGCGGGAGCGGTGCTGACGTAGCTTGCCACGTGGCGCAGTGCGGTTAGCTGGTACCCCTTCGCCCC
Source organism: Avena insularis (assembly GCA_023614405.1). NCBI lineage: Eukaryota > Viridiplantae > Streptophyta > Magnoliopsida > Poales > Poaceae > Avena > Avena insularis. The sequence continues at coordinate 318,079 of JAJUPC010000261.1, forward strand.
TCCTTCTAATCTAGCCCGCATATCTACAATCGGACGGCCGAGGGCGGCTCTACTGACCTGTGGCGGTGGCGGTGGCGGTGGCGGTGATGGAGACGACGGTGGTCGGCGTCCTGGCGGCTCTGGTGATCCTGGAAGAGGATGAAGATGGCCCCTGATGCGCACAGTGATGGCGAATCTCCCAACGATCTTAGCGCGGTCCCTCTCTTCCTCTATCTCCCACGGTCGGCCGTTCCTCCTCTCGGTCCCGACGGGCTCCGGCGAGCAATTGCCGGTGACCTCGTGCGAGTCAGAAGAAACGAGTTAGATGGGAGGATAGGGTAGGTCGAGGCGAGTAGTGTGGAAGGTAGGACAGGGCTCGAGGTGCTCTGGAGGGTCGCCAACCTCGAGCTCCGACGGCGGACTGCTCCGGCGAGATCAGAAGTTTGTGAAACGGGCGCTAGGGTTTGAGAAAAACGAGAACAACGGTGGGGGACGAAGTCAGTTGCGCGGCGGTCATCGTGTTTGTCCTGGAGTCGACGAAGGTGCTGACGAGTGGGTCCGGGCGGTCAGCGGGTGCGGGCAGGTGGCGGGCTGCGGTGGCTGGCGCTAGCAAGCTAGGTGTCACAAGGCGTGGGTGGGGGCCTGCCCCGATTAGGTTAAACTGCCCTTTTTTCCTTAATAATTTTTTTCAATTTCTGTTTTACTAAATCTTAAATATCTTTTGCATATAAAGTCCAAAAATGATAAAACCAACTTCTAAATTTTTGTAAAAAGAAGGTGGTCATCTTAGGACCATAGTTTAATGTTTTTACATAGTTTTTAGAAGGGTCAAGCTTGACTACAACAATAATGCTTACATATGGAAAACTTTATTAGGGTTTTGATAGGTTTAGGTGTTAGGATTTTGTTGAAAAAAATTATTTGTAGGATGCAATGATGCAAGGATGATGCATGCTTCTAGTAATCATCTTAATATAAAAATCTGGGATGTTACATTATATGTATTTTTTCGATTTATAAAACAAAAGTTATTAATGAAACAAGATTTAATCATTATATTATATTTCAGGAAATATTCATATTTCATCTTATATTTTTTTATCTATTTCCTAAACATAAATTTCTTTTTACACCTGAGCTAAACTTACCCAGGGTCACTGACCCGTGGGCCCGTTGCCACATGGCATACCCACAGCAGTAAAGGCATTTGTTACCGTTCCTATACTTACTACTAGTCAATGACAGGTGGGACCAGGGCCATGTCATACACCACAAGGGCAAGGACCAGTCAACAGCTGACCACGTCAACCTCGACGCATGCATGATGTCATTGTGACATCAGCACGGCCACCACCACCAGAAAGTGGTCACCGGCGGCGAGCCGGAGCTCCCCAGTGACCGTGGACGGTTGGGTTGGAACTGTGAGGGCAAGGCGATCCTTGGGGTGGTGTCTACGCTACGATTTAGTCGCCGGAGTTACTCCGGTGATGACCTACGGCGGCGGAGTCCATCGGCTCGACGACGAACTCGAGTTACAGATGATACTAGGAAGCGTAGTTAGGGTTGTTCGATGCGGAGACTCACCCCCGATGTGATGGTGTGGTCAGCGATGTAGATGGTGACCGGAGGCGAGCACAATACTGCGGATTACGACGACCACCGTGGAAAAGGATTCGAGAAATTCGCCTCCCTCCGAGCTCCTCCTGATGCGGTGCTCCTCACAGACGATCTACGCATGCTGGCGCATCTTCTAGACCACTCCATGGACTCCAGGACGAACTCCACATGTCGGCATGCTCCGATGACTGTGGCTAGGTTTTTGGTTGCCGACGAAAAGGAGAGGAAGAAAGTGAGGATAAGGATCTCCAGCGCGTCGATGATCTACTTATAGGCAAAGAACAGCGGCGGCGCGGATCTTGGCATCAGCGGGCATCGCGACGACGGCGGACGGCCAACGTGGTGTCAGGCAGCTGCTTCGCCGGCGTGCTTGCTGGCGAGAGGAACAAGAAAAGAAAAAGAGGGTGAAGGGGTACGCGGCTGTTGTTGGGCCGGAGTGGGCTGCTGCGGAGCGACCAGAGAGGATTGGCTGTGACCTGCGGGCGACGGATAGAGAGAAGAGGAAATGGGCCATGGGCCAGATTTGGTGTTTCCTCTGGTTTTTCCTGGTTTTATGCCTTTTTCATTTTCTGTTTTGTTTTCAGGTTTGTATTTTTATATTTGGTTTGAACTTTTCTATTTGGAATTTTATTTGCTGAATACTTGCAGCAACAATAAAGTTATTAAAAATCCATTTGTGAACTTTTATTATGTATTGTGATATTTTCTTTATTTCCTTTATATATATTCTTTTCTGTAACATTGTGTTCACTTTTATTTGGAGTAATTAAGTTTTAAAATGTTTAATAATCTTCATAGGGTTTATTTATATGTATTTAATCACATAGTATAGGATATAATGGTTTATAATATTGGATCCCCACTTATTCCATGCTCATATGGGATGAGTAGTTAGAGAAATGAATTAAAGACTTTGTCTAATGATTATATATAGAATATTTATGAGATGTTGATGAGAAATCTTATTGATAAGTTTAGAGTTCTGAATTGTAATTACTCACCCTAGGGTTTAAGGTACTTACTATACTTATTTTGTTTTGTTGATGTGAATAAAGATTAATGGCTAAACCTATTGTCTTTATGTTTGTGATTTTAATAATATCACCATTTAAAGTAAAAGAGTGGAATTGTTTTCTAGGATAACTTATGAGAAACAATTAATAAATATAGTTCCATAAGCACCTATGATAATGATGGTTGAATATGACAAAGATGTGCTCAGGTGATTTGATATAGTAAATATTTTTATGAAGCTTCATGAAAATAAGATGATAGATCAATCAGATGAAATGGATAATATGTTAGGTAAAGATTTAGGGTCTAGTGTTTAACAAGGATTCCTATATTCCATACTTCATAATTCTGGACTTCTAATAAAGGAATTCCTTTCCTAGATATATTACTTCTCTATATCCATCATCATGTGTTAACATGATGAGCTTTGCTTCACAAGAATATTCTTATTCACCTTTTATGCTTCTAAAGCCATTTATAAATCCAATGAGCTTGTCATTAAAGCCTTTTCATAATCTTCTCATATTCTCCCTTAAGCATCCTTCACTAATATCACTTCAATAGATGTATTCATCAAATCCTACTTCACTTCAAGTGCTTAGTGTTTCCAAAGAGGAAAATACTACTTCTTTAATCCATTGTTGCTCTAACATCATTTTAATCATACTATCTTGTCTCTACTTGACTCCAATATTAAACCTTCCAACCTCACATTATACTAGTGTGACTTGTAATGTCTAATCTAGGATAATATATCTATACTATGGTTCAATCATGTTTTATCCACCAATGTCACTTATACATGGTATAAGCATTCAATATTGGTGAATAAGGCATGATCATTATAATCCTTTGATCCTTTATGATTCAGGTTTCCAATTTGCTAAACAAGGCTTCATCAATACAACATTAAAGTTGTATTATAATTATCTTCTATTTAGCTCTATTGGATTAAGAGATATAATTCATTGACTATACCTACTTGATCCAATAGGACTACTCCTGGTAACTATCTTCAGACTTCATCCTTGTAATCTTCTTTGTTACCATATTGATTTGATTTCCTCTAATCACTCCCATCTATAGATGAAATCTTAACTAGCATCACTATTTACCTTTTCTTACTTCTTTCTTTATAAGCCCTAAGTGAATGCTATACTAAGTACAAGAGTTGATAGGTCAAGAATTGATAGGTTAAGAATTGGTGAATCAATAGTTGATTTCTCAATATTGATGAACAACAAATATAAGGATAGGATTCAATAGAGATGATAAAGATTGATATGGAAAGAAAGATTTATGGTGAATGATCTTGACTTGGTTTCTTTCCTACTCAATCTCACTAAAGATTTAAAGTTAGGTATTTCCATGATACACATGGTATAAGTAGATGAGATTAAAATAGATCAAGATTTAGTTGTTACACTCCTATTACCTAAGTTATGTTTATAAATTAGTATTCATGAGTTGTGTAATGAATACTAGGGTATGATTACTTAAGGATTAAATACAGATCATTAAGTAATGTATTAGGGTTAACTTTTATTACATTTGATCTACCCTTAGATCAAATCTCCCTTACCCAAAATAAGGTTTTAGCAAAGGTCATATTGAAACTTATCGCAGTCAACTTGATGATCTACTTCAATTCCATCAAGTTGAGAGAAGCTTCAATCACTTTGACAAGTTCTTTATTTAAAAGCGTGAAAATTATTCGGATTTTCTATGCATGAATGCAATGCACACATCTGTGTTCAGCTTATTTCTAAGCTCTAATGCTGGGATGTTACGCCGGATCTTCACGGATTTCGTGGTCAAATCGATGGAAAAAAGCGAGGGAAAGTGAAAAGGTAGCGGAAGCGAACACACACCTCGCGAAGAACATGATGAACACACACAAACACAACACGATACAAATCCTATTTCTCCCTCTGGCGGCCACCGGTCCGATAGAATCCTTGCAAGGAAAGATTGATCAACATGCTCTCATCAAATCCACATCGGAGAGGGAAGGATACCTTGGAGAGGATCATGATAACTTTCCTAGAGCCAACTCAAAGTAAAGACCTTGTACAACTAAGGATGCTCAAAGACACAATCCATAGAGGTGGGTGATGATAGGGTTCCCTCACGAAGGGAAGGAGACATAACTAGAAGTGATCCATCTTAGGGGTTTCTAGTGAATCATCTATGTCTAGGAGATACATGAAGGGGTGGGGGTCTATTTATAGGCTAGCCACTAAACATGTGGTAGTTTGGGGATAATATAGGCAAAAGGGTAGGTAATGGGAATATTCCAGAGCATCAAACACAAATACGTGCGCAGACGGGCATTTCTGGCTGTAAGTCTGGCCGTGTCGGATCTGGTGTCCGAAGTTTCCGGCGGTCGCTGGATTATTCTAGTCTTCGCTAGATTGTGATGTTGACATCCCATCTATTGATAGAACCGTTGTACCTACATCTACACAAATACAAGGACCTATCACTCTAGCTCATGCCAAGCAACTTAACTATCAGGTACTTTCGTTTCTTGAAACTATTCCTCACATACATGAGAATATGATGCTACCTAAATCAAATGTGTTTGTTACTCTTAGGAATGATGGACCAAGCATGGACGAGAGGGACAAGCATTGGAGCATGATCATGCATGGAGATGGCAACAAGCATGTGAGGATTCAAGAGGAGGCCACGGATGAAGATTTCAGAACTTTGGAGCCACCATAATGAAGAAAGAAGGCTTGGACAAAATATTCAAGAATATTACATCATAAATTCGTCCATAGCTTAATTTGTTGCTGTGACACCTTTTATTTTTGTCTAGGCCCATGTAATTTTCGCAGGAATTAAAATAGCCAGTTTTTAGAGTCCGTATTTGAGGAGAAAAGGACTTCTAGGGTTGGTTTCGCCAACCACTTCTATGGCTGACCGAATACCCACCTTTTCCTCCTTAAATACCCCCCATAGCCATCACTTTAGACTCGGATTTTGTTTAGACTAAAATTTAGCCATCGTCGTGATGTGGACATCCCATCTATTGATACAACCGTTGTACCTACAGCTACACACATACAAGGACCTATCACAAGATCTCGTGCCAAACAACTTAACTTTCAGGTACTTTCGTTTCTTGGAACTATTCCTCACATACACGAGAATATGATGCTGCCTAAATCAGATGTATTTGTTACTCTTAGGAATGATGGACCAAGCATGGATGAGAGGGACAAGCATTGGAGAATGGCCATGCATGGAGATGGCAGCAAGCATGTGATGATTCAAGAGAAGGCCACGGATGAAGATTTCAGAACTTTGAGGCCACCATAATGAAGAAAGAAGGCTTGGACGAAATATTTGAAGATTAATACTTCACAAATTCGTCCATAGCTTAATATGGTGTTGCGACACCTTTATTTTGGGCCAGGCCCATGTAATTTTCACAGGATTTTAATTAGCCACTTTTTAGAGTCCGTATTTGAAGAGAAAAGGACTTCTAGGGTTGGATTCGGCCACCACTTCTATGGCTGGCCGAAACCCCACCTTTTCCTCCTTAAATACTCCCCATAGCCATCACCGTAGACTCGGATTTTGTTTAGACATTAAGTTAGCCATCATAGCAACTTCGCCAAGGCTCGAGCGTCGCAGAGGCCTCTTGTACTTCGCGCCTATACAGGATCCCACCTTTTTCAATAAAGCTTTCATCTTAATCCGCAATATCTTGATTGCAATATTGGTTCTTACTTGTTCTCGATTTCAGGTAGGAATTAAGACCCTCGTTGGTCAGGCTGATCGTGTTCCCGCAGGATCGGTAACCTCCAGGAGATTGGCCTAGCGATTGCATTGGCGCTCGTGCTCGCACGTGTAGTCGGATCGTCAAGCCCGAACTCCACCAAATCGACTATCACCATATCATCGAAAGATCGGACACCTTTACCCTATCACGTCGCAACTACGCCAAGGCTCAAGTGTCGCAGTGGCCTCTTCTACTTCACCACCTATACAGGATCCCACCTTTTCAATAAATATTTCATCTTAATCCGCAATATCTGGATTGCAATATTAGTTCTTATTTGTTCTCGATTTCACCCTCGCTGGTTAGGCTGATCGTGCTTCTGTAAGATCGGTAACCTCCATGAGATTGGCCTAGCGATTGCATTGGCGCTCGTGCTCGCATGTGTAGTCGGATCGTCAAGCCCGAACTCCACCAAATCGACTATCACCATATCATCGAAAGATCGGACACCTTCGCCCTATCAAGTGGTATCAGATTTCAGATTGCTCGGTGAGATTTACTATTTTTGTAGATTAGATTTGTTTTTACCTATAACCCACGAAAAAGCCAAAAATATAGTTAAACTTAGATCCATCCCATCACCAATCTACACCTTGCATTATCTTAGTTTTTGCATCGTTGAATTTGTGTCTGCATCGTCGCATCGAGTTGCTGGTCTTAGTGTCTCTTCCCTTCGAGTTTCGAGTTCTAGTCACATTAGTCACCGCCTCCACGCTCGCAGATCCCCGCCATTGCCATACATCCACCACCATATTCCGCCGCCACCATAAACCCTAAAACTCCGCCACCGCCTTCCTACCGCGACACGGATCCGATCACTTTTCCTGCCGCCGCACGAGTCCGAGTTGATTCATTGTTTCCTAATTATTTCTTTTTAATTTCCTTACTTGTATTTTCCATGTTGTCTGCTAAGTCTGTATTGAGCTAAAGTCCAGTCACAAGTCCAGAAGGAGAGCAAAAGAAGTCCGGAACCGCCTCCAAAAAAATTACTGGCTACACTAGTTTTCAACCTTTGGGAGCAATTTTCTCCATCGGCCGTTATAGCAATATTTTTTGCGCCTGCACGCTTTCTGGAGCATAATAGAAAAATTTTACAAAAAATTTCGGGGCTATCCTGTTTTTAGATCTCGTAGATCAGTTCTAGACACTCACCATCATAGTGATTTTAGACACCTCGGTTCGCTTTTCAGGGCGCCATATCATCATACCATTGCTAGTTGTGTCGCGTCGTGACATCGTTAGTGCTCTAGGCTCTCGTCTCTAGTACGGTCTAGCCTAGGTCCTGTACAGTACCTGTCGTTGAGCATATTTTCAACTTCGCATTGCTAATTTGATAATTGCTAACCCCTTTGCTAAGCCTTCCCAGAGCTCCACATTTTTCTCCACGTGCGGTGTCTCGACTCTTGGTAATCGCTCGGTTCAATCTCTGGACCCACCGATCCTCGCGGTTGCACATTTCCTTTTTCCTGTTGTTTGGTAAGAACTTGTAAGAGCTTCGTATATTGCTTGACGGATTACGCATGTTGCCACCAGATTTCTGTACTATAGGCATATATATACGTGTTCTTTTGAGAACTAACCATGGCAGATATACCTCTTGAACCGGAGAACATGACGAATGTAGAGATGCATGCTCACTTCACCAAGCTTTTGGTCGGGCGTGCGCAAGATGTTGATTCAAGACTGGAGAGTTTTAATGTCAAGCTCAACGACGCAATTGACAAGATAGAGGGACTCGAGAAATACTTCAACGATGAGCTGGACACCAAGTTTCAAGAAATCCTCAATAGGTTACCAGCACCTGCACCTACCGCTGCTCCACGCCCTCGGCAGCGGCTACCAAACCAGATGAGTGGCACACGACATATCCCACGCACACATCAAGGTATTGCCGGGTCTTCTGCACCTACTGCAGCCGCACCACCTCCTGCTCCTGCACCTGCTGTTGACGCTGATGCACCACCGACTGCCACCGCTACCATGGGTGACGCTTTCGCGGCATATGGTGAAGATGGTGACTATGGGTACGAAGATGAGGATGAGTTTGATGAGTATTTCGAACAACCTGCGGGCCGTCCTCGGCATTACTACCACAACGCTCGACCACCGGTACATAATGATGATCATGTTTTTAAGCTTAAGCTAAATATTCCACCTTTTGAGAGTAGATATAATCCTGATGCATATCTTACATGGGAATTAGAAGTAGATCAACGTTTTGCATGTTTAAGATATCCCGTGAATATGCGTGTTAGTGCTGCTACATTATAGATTTTGCTTCACTCTGGTGGTCTGGACATTATCTGGTGGTCTGGACATTATCGCTTAAATCCCACTACTATTCCTCACACTTGGACTGCCTTAAAAACTTCTATGCGTGTTTGTTTTGTGCCTCCTACTTATCACCTTGATTTGCTAAAGAAACTAACACGTTTAGAACAAGGAAACAATCATGTAGAAGAGTATTATCAGGAATTGCAAACATGGATGGTTCGTTGTGGTATTGTTGAAAATCCTGAACAAATGCTTGCACATTTCTTTGGTGGGTTAAATAAGGACACTCAAAATATATTAGACTATAAGGAATATAATACCATGACTCATTTGTTTCATCTTGCTTGCAAAGCTGAACGTGAAGTGCAGGATCGTCAACAACCATGGAGGAGGACTAATAATTCTGCAGTTCACACATCTTCCTGTACGTCCCGCCAATCAGCGCCTTCTTCTCGTGGTCCTCCACCAGCTCCTACCACATACAAAGCCACCACACCTACTTCATGTCCTCCTTCAGCTACGCCCTCGCCGTCATCCAATGCGCCTGCTCGTAGTACTTCTTCTATGGCTTCCATGGGCAAGACAAAGAATATATAATGCCACAAGTGCTGGGGATATGGTCATATTGAGAGGATGTGCACAACACAGCACATTATGATGGTGCGTGATGATGGTCAATACTTTTCAGCAAGTAACTTTGATGAAGATACATTAGCTCTTATTTCTGCTAGAGATGGAAATAATTCTGATTCTGAAGAATAGATAGAGGTAATGGGAGCTGAAACTGCTGATCAATACAAGATCTTAGTTGCATAACGTGTGTTGAGTGTGCAATTGAGCAAATCTGAGTATGATCAACGCCACAACCTATTCCAAACACGAGGCGTTGTCAAATAAAGAGCTATAAGGATCATCATTGATGGAGGGAGTTGTAATAATCTGGCTAGTGTTAAGATGGTAGAGAAGCTTGCACTCCCAACAAGAAAATGCACACATTCCTGTTACATCCAATGGTTTGAGAGTTCTCACAAGATCAAGGTAACAAGAACAGTACTCATGAATTTTACTATTGGTACATATTCTAATTTTGTTGATTATGATGTTGTACCTATGCAAGCTTGTTCTTTGTTTCTTGGTAGACCATGGCAATTTGATAGAGAATCTGTTCATAATGGTAAAACTAATCACTATTCTCTTATGCATGGTGGAAAGAAAATTGGTCTAAAACCTATGACTCCCGAACAGATTTTAAAAGATGATCTTGCTAGAGCTCGTAGTGATAAAAATGAGGAGAAACATAAAAGTGAGAATCAGATTGTTGCTGCAGATTTTGTACCACCAATAAACACTAAATCTGATTCTAAACATGCTACTGAAATTCATTTGAAGAGTCCATGTATGCTTGCAAATAAAATTGATATTGTTGAACTAGATGTAAACAATACTCAATGTTATGCAATTGTCTTCAAAGAGGTTTTGTTTTCATTTGAGGATATGCCTCCTTCTTTGCCACCTGCTGTTGCTAACCTTTTGCAGGAATAAAAGGATGTTTTTCCAGCTGAGATGCCACTAGGACTACCTCCTATTAGAAGAATTGAGCACCAAATTGATCTAATTCCTGGTGCCACGTTGCCCAACTGCGTGCAATATAGAACCAATCCAGAGGAGACAAAGGAGATACAATGCCAAATTCAGGAACTACTCAACATAGATCATATTCGTGAGTCCCTTATCCCATGTGATGTTCCTATTATTTTGGTACCTAAGAAAGACGGTTCTTCGCCCATGTGTACTAATTGTAGAGCTATCAATAATATTACTATTCGATATCGTCATCCCATTCCATGTTTAGATGACATGCTTGATGAATTGAGTGGCTCTACCATGTTTTCTAAAGTTGATTTGCATAGTGGTTACCACCATATTCGTATGAAATTGGGAGATGAATGGAAAACGGCATTTAAAACTAAGTTCGGCTTATATGAGTGGTTAGTGATGCTGTTTGGTTTAACTAATGCACCCAACACTTTTATGAGATTAATGAACGAAGTTTTACGTGCTTTCATTGGATGTTTTGTGGTAGTCTACTTTGATGATATTCTGATTTATAGCAAATCTTTAGAAGATCATTTGGATCATTTGCGTGTTGTTTTGAATGCTTTACGTTATGCGCGTTTGTTTGGTAATCTTGAGAGGTGAACCTTTTGCACCGATCGAGTTGCATTTCTTGGCTATGTTGTTACATTGATACGTCCAAAACGTATCTACTTTCCCAAACACTTTTGCTATTGTTTCTCCTCTAAACTTGTATGATTTGGATACAACTAACATGAACTAACGCTGTTTTCAGTAGAATTACCTTGGTGTCTAGTTTTTGTGTAGAAAATAAACTATCAGGAAAAATCCCAGAAAATATGCCAAAAAATATATTTCACCAGAAGAACCACGGAGCCAGAAGACGAGACGGAGAAGGGGCCTGGGGGGCCCACACCCCTGCAAGGCGCGGGCCCACCACTGGCCGCGCCTAGAGGGTTCATCCACCCCAGGCACCCCCCCGGGTTCCCTCTGCGCCTATAAGTTGCCTTTCGACCTAAAAACAGAGGGGTTCGATAGTTTTCTAGAAAGAGTTCCGCTCCGCTGCCGCCACCAGAAACCAAGATTCGAATCCAGAAACTCCGTTCTGGCACCCTGCCGGGACGGGGAATTTGGAGAGGATCATCGCCATTGTCATCACCAACACATCTCCATCAACCATCGATGTTTCCCTCATCCATGAGTGAGTAATCCCCCGATGTAGGCTTGGGGATGGTAGGGATTGGATGAGTTCTATCATGTAATCGAATAAGATATGTTAGGGCATATAGTGCCTAGTATCTCTATTAGTGCTATTTGACTTTGTTGCAACTTGTTGGGCTTAATGCTTGTCACTAGGGTCCGAGTGCCATGATCACAGATCTGAACTTATTATTGAATCATTAAGATAGTATTGTTTGTGATCTTATTTGCAAGTTGTGAACACATATCATTGTCCGGATCTAAAGGCCCCAAAGTGACAATAATTGGGACAACCGGAGGGGATGGATGTGGTGTGAGTATCACATGTGTTCACGGAGTGTTAATGCTTTGCTCCGGTGCTCTATTAAAAGGAACACCTTAATTTCCAGTAGTTCCCTAGAGGCCCTGCTGCCACGGGCTGGCTGGACAGAAGATGTTGTGCAAGTTCTCATTGCGAGCACATATGACTATATTTGGGCACATGCCTAGGATTGTTTAGTACTTGGATGCTTGTTATTATTTATCTGCAATGCCCTAGATCTTGAAGTTACATGTTTAGACTCATCCATGCAACGCCCGTCCATCCATCCCTATGCCTACCGCACTCGAATCCTACTGTTATTGTTACTATTGCTCCTGTTTTGCTGCTGCTATTGCTACTATAAAATTGTTGCTACTGATAAAGTTCTGTGAGCAAGAACTATTTCTAGGTGCAGCTGAATTGATAACTCATTTGTTAAGGCTTGCAAGTATTCTTTGGCTCCCCTGGTGTCGAATCAATAAATTGGGTAATACTACCCGCGAAGACTGTTGTGATCCCCTACACTTGTGGGTCATCAAGACTATTCTCTGGCGTCATTGTCGGGAAGCATAGCTTTATTTGTAAGTTCACTTGGATCTACTATTGTTTACTGCTACTCCTTTCATCATGGGGAAGTCTCGTGATGGGAAGTTCCCTATCTTACCATCCACTACAAGAAGAGGTACAGTCCTAAACACCTCTATTGCTCTAGATTCACCGTCTGATATAAGTAAGCTTGTCACACCACCACCACATATGCATGCTACACACACTGCTACTACTGTTGAATCTGAAACTGCTTTTGATGCTCATGATGTTACTTCTACTGTGCTTGATGCGAGTGGTTCATTAGGTCCTTTCCTAGATGCTACTATGGCTAGTATAGAAAATACCGAAACTCCTAGTGAAGACACTGTTACACCTGTTAGCTCACCTGAGTCTAGAGAGAGTTATGATATCAATGATGGTTACATTGAGTCCACTGATGAATTTGTTGAAGAGTGCCGAAACACACATGGTACTAGTACTATTAAGAGTCTCCTTGCTAGACGTACTATTATGCCTAAACTGTCCTCTGATCCTAAGGTTGTCACTTCTCCCATAGATATTAAAGATTAAGATTATGATTTCTCTCTTGATTTATCCTATTTGGACATTGTTGAGAAAGAACCTTTTTGTGGGTCTGAAATTGAGAGTGTTGTGGCTCATATGAATGATCTTTCTACTATGAGCTTTATTCTTTGATGATTTTAAGATGTGCAAGTACTTTGTTACTAATATCTTCCCTTTTTCACTAAAAGGAGAAGCTAGGGCTTGGTTTAATAGATTACCTCTTGGTTCCATTGATAGCTCTGATTGCTTGATTCCTTCTTTCTTCCGGAAATATTTTCCTCCCAGTGCCAGACATGCTGCTTTGCAGAGACTTTTTGATTTTAAACATGGAGAAGAAGAGAAATTTCCTGAGTCATGGACAAGGTTCTGTGCCTTGATTCATGCACATCCTAGATGTCCATTACCTAAGAATGAGCTTCTTGATATTTATTATAATGGACTAACTGATGATTCTAGGACCTACCTAGATAGCTTTGCTGATTGTGTTTTCAGGGAAAGGACTCCTACAGAGCTGAAGAATTAATGGCTAAAATAAGCAAGAATTATGATGATTGGACTTCAACTGAGCTAAATACACCTAAACCAATTGTGCATGAACCAGTTCCAACACCAACACCAAATAAGAGGGGAGTTATTGCATTAAATGATGAAGTGATGAAGGAAGCTAAGAAATGTCTAAAGGAGAAAGGTATTAGAGCTGAAGATGTGAAGAATCTACCTCCTATAGAAGAATTATGCAAGCCAATTCCTCACTCATCTACCATTGAGGTACACTCTCTCCACTTTAATGAAGGGGATATTCCCTATGGTAAGCCTCCTGATCAATGCTTAGAGGAACTTGACACATCTATTGTTAAACAAGGTAATTTTAATAAACAAGTTTAGAATCATTTATTGGAAAACTCTAGAGCTATCCATGAGTTGAAAGATATTGTGGAAATGACTTCTAATGATATTAAAATGCTTTGTAAACACTTTCAAATGGTTCAAACCCAACTTGACCAACTTTCTAAGGTACAAAAGGATATGCTAGTTGATGCCTCAGGAGATAAACATGCTTATGGAATTAGAACTAGGAGTGGTATAGCTACTCAAGATCCTTTATATCCTGAAGGACACCCTAGAAGAATTGAGCAGGATTCTCAACAAGGTGAGAATAGTGGTAGTCCTCGTTAGAGAAAGAAAAAGAAACATAAAGTAGTTGAGGAACCACTTGAACATGCTATAGATCCTAATAGTATATCTGTCTATGATGCTGAAACTGAGAGTGGTAATAATAATGATGCTCCTGATAAGGAGGAAGTTGAGGAAGAACCTAAGAAGCACACTAAGAACACTAGGTACACTAAGGAAGATTTTATTGCTAATAAACATGGTAAAGAGAGAGAACCTTGGGTGTAGAAACCTATGTCTTTTCTAGGTAAGAAACACAAGTCAAAGGAGGAAGAACACTAAAATAAGTTTTGTGAGTGGATTAAACCTTTATTTTAGCAAATTCCTTTGACTGATGCTATTAAATTTCCTCCTTATTCAAAGTATATGAAGGACATTGTCTCTGATAAAAGGAAGATTCCTAATGAGGAGATTTCTACTGTGCTTGCTAATTATTCCTTCAATGAAAAAGTTCCAAAGAAATTGGTGACCCAGGTATACCAACTATTCCTTGATCTATTAAGAACAATTATGTTAGAACTGCTTTATGTGATTTGGGAGCTGGAGTTAGTGTTATGCCTTTTTCTCTCTACAAGAGACTCCAGCTAGAAAAGTTGATACCAACTGGTATATCTTTGCAAATGGCTGATAAGTCAACTACTATTCATGTTGGTATATGTGAGGATGTTCCAGTTCAAGTGGCTCATAATTGCTTGGTTTTGAATGATTTTGTGGTGCTTGAAATGCCTAAAGATGATAATATGTCTATCATTCTTGGGAGACCTTTTCTTAATACTACAGGTGTTGTCATTAATTGTAATCAAGGAAAAGTAACATTCAATATTGATGACAAAGAGCATACTGTTTATTTCCCCAAGAAGGTTGTTATAAGCTATTGCCTGAATTCCATTGAAAATATTGAGAGCATCAAGGTTGGAGAAATATATTGTCCCATTCCACAAGAAAATTTTGAAACTATTATGATTGGGACCATTGCTATCAAGTATGAGGTAACATAATCACCTTGTGGAATGCAAATTTTTGTTTCATATAAGATTGTTTTGGTAACAATACTTGATCAACCTTGTTAACAAAAGGATTTTAATGAACAAAATAATGTTTTCACTGTGGTTATACTTGCTTTCTCTTACTTTTCTCCTTCCTAGTCTTTGTCTTTCTTTTGCTAGCTTTGGTTTTGCTAGTTGTTTGCTTGTTAGTTTGTCTTAGAGCTCCTGTAGTTTGGCTTTTGGTTTTCTTTTGCTTCTTATGAAAAAACTGTTTCTGCGAGAAAATCAATTTTCATACCCTGAAAATTGGCCAAAAATAAAATTTCCCGAAAAATTCAAAATAATTTTTTCCTCGAAAAAGGGGCAGAGAGACACCTGAAGTGACCCAGGGAGCCACCCCAGGCCACCAAACCCATGGTAGGAGCGGCCTACCTGTGGGCGGCGCCTGGGGGGTCTGGCCCACCTGGGCCCCTCCAAGCTGCCTCCTCAAAGCCATCTTCTTTCTCTCTCCCAAAAAACACCGGAAAACTTGCTCAAGCTTGATTTCTTGCTGTTTTTGCTCGCGATTTTCGATCTCCTTGCTCACCCCCTCTTTGCTGCTAATTTTTGGAGAGATTGTTCCTTGGTATGTGCCTCCTCCACTTGTCCAAGTAGATTTGTAATTGGTAGATTGTATCTTGAGTATTTTGCTGCTATAGGTGACAAGTTGTTTGAGCTTGCATGCTTGTTCTATGCTTAGAAATTTCATTTTGATGCACGTGTAGTCCTCTAGCAAGCCCTTATAGTAGTTACTCATCATTTATCAACTTAGAAATCACTTGGTTTGATGCTTGTCTAAAATTTCAGCAAGGAAGATGAGTACCTATCCACTGAATCAATATGACTTGATGGTGTCTGAGCCAATGAAGGCTCATCATGAGGAGGCAGTTTTTCCTTCCGAATACCCATGCCATGAATTTATGAGAACCGTGGGAATCTCCTAGGATTTCCAAACCTTGATTACCAATGAAGGATTGAAACACTTTGTTGAAGGTGAACCATTTCAATTTGTTAAGCTAACCATGGCTTTTGTGTAGGACTTCCGGTTCACTTGGTCAACATCTAATCCCATGGTCCATTACAAAATATATAGTACACCTGTTGACCTGCCTTTTGCTGATTTTTGTGTAGCAATTAGAGTACCTCAGTGGGGATCTTGTGAGAAGTTTACAGTATGAATTATCTTTTGCACAACAAGGTCGAAGAAAGGGTATGACTGAGAAAATAGTTTATTTGCCTGCACCTGCTTTGTTTAATTTTGATAACAGGCAAGGATGGTCGCTTACGGAGGAGGAGGTTGACACATATGTGGCGGAGCTCTCCCAACAAGAGGAGAATGTTGAAGAGGATGCCAAAGACACATATGTGGGAGAGTCTTCATACCAGCAGCCCTCATTTGATTGGGGTGCATCTTCTTCTTCATCGCAAGCGCCTGACTATGATCATTCCTATGATGACCCACCAGCATGGGGTTACTACCCACGCTATTGAGCCCCACTTAGGCCAAAAGCCTAAGCTTGGGGGGAGGTATACCGATGTCACACTCATATATATATCATGTTCGGTCGGTTCTTTGTATATCCATTGTTTTACTTTCTTTTTGGTTCTTGTTGCTTCTTTCTTAAAACCCAAAAATACCAAAAATATTTTCGTTGTTTCTCTTTCTTTGTTTCTTTGCTTTGGTTTGCCTTAAATGAAAAATCCAAAAAGATTTTGCTTTGTTTGGTTTGCCTTTTCTTTTTTTGTTTTTGCTTTGTTTGATTTCTTTAAAAATCGAAAACACCAAAAATATTTGTTGTTCTTCTTTGTTCTGTGAGTTCTTTGTAGGGTTCAGCCATCCTCAGTGAATTTTGGTTTCATGTTATTATTCAAGTCACACAAGTGAAGGACAATAATGAAGATTAAGACAATTCGAGGTGTGGTAAGAGGCTGGTAACGAACTCTATTTTTTTTGCTTTTTATACATATACTCATCATTGTGAGCATGCTTAGCCTGTTTGTGTAAGGTGTATGTCATTATGGATGCTTAGTAGTTCTTGCTTGTCTATGATTAGCTCCAGCTTGCTAATAATTTGTAGCATGTCATATGAATGTTTGCTTGCATTGTTTTGTTCATATTTTGGTATGATATTGTGATATCCTCCTCCGGAAGTTTCATGTGAATCGACTTGGCACATGCTCGCGCATGCATATGGCTAATCAATAGTCAGTAAGCCTCGATGATTTATTTTGCCTCAGAGTTCTTGTATCACTTTCATTCCATAATTAGTCCTGTTTTGTTGCAAGCATGATTATGACAATTATTGCTCTCTCGTTTGTCGCTCCCTCTCTTTTGCTAGCCTTCACTTGCACTGGGTATGAGCTCTACCTGTGTTTCCAACCCCCCAAAACCATTATTGCCAACTGTGTCCACCATACCTACCTGTTAGCATCGTTTGCTATTTCAGTGCATATTCAATATGCCTTGTTTTCTTCCAAATAAAATGTTTGTCTGTTTTGAGAAAGTTAGTTAGTAAAGCTCTTACGAACTTGATGGCACACTTTATTCCTTGCACTTAATGATCTTGAACCATTGTGACTTGTCCATGAAAGTTATGTGCTAGGAGTCAGCAGAACCGTGCTGTCATGGGGAACGCTTTAAACACTCTTTGGATATCCTATCCAGTTGATACTTTGCTCTTTTGTTTACGGATGTCGACAATGTGAAATAAAAGGGGAGCTTGTGAGTTCATGGAGTCTATACATTGTGTTAGAGAAACGCCTGGGCCGCTATCCTAAGCCATGCCTAATCATGGTGGAAACTTGCAGCATCACTATAATGAGCATTCTATGAATCATCCTCAATAAAAAGTTATGCACATAGTAAATAAAAAGATCGCTGAGATGCTCATTGTCTGCTTGACTTGTCATTTTGATTACGGGATAGCTCCTGTATCATGTGCAATGGGTATCCCGTTGGCGGTTCTCTATGATATGCATGTATTTACAATGACAAGAACTTACATGTAACCAAAGTTGAGTAGCATGCGGAGCAGCCCTCGTACTCAAGGGACTTGGGATTTCCAGTTTATGGTCTGTCAAGCATATAACTCAAACTGGACCTCACTTTCACCTTAACCATATGAAGATGCCTACGATAGGGGCAATGAGAGCTCAAAGATAATGAGTACCTTCCTTTCAGCATTGGGAAGCCTTTCAAACTTTTCAAAAACCATTTTCACAACCATGTGGAGTCACCACTTATTCTATGAGCACCTTCTTGAGAGCATAGTTGTCATTCTTGTGTTTGTTCCAAAACATGGTTAATTATGTCATAACTTTGATGCTTGTATCTCTGATATCTTTACTTCTAATCTTCACTTGAACTTCAGAGGTGCCTCGACATTTATATTATGCTCTACAAACAAAGGCAAGCGAGATACCACTCTATCATACCTTTGTCACATCCCAAAATTTTCTAAATTTTGAAATGTGAAAAATAAACAAACAAAATAAATAAAGGATAAAATTTAGGGGGAAAATAAACTTTTTGCTTCTAATTAGAAACATCAAAACCTTACTTAAAACAATTTTGAATGATAAAGTGACAAACAAGATTTCAAAAATTCAAATGCATGGCATGCATCATAAACATTAAGAACTTGCATTTTAAACCAATGGAAAAGGAACATACCCAAAACCTAAAGCCAAATAAGAAAATCATCACATCAATTTCAATTCATATCTATGGCTATGTTCCATATAATTAATTTTGAGAAAAGTCATTCCTAAAGTGATATAAAAGTAAGTAACGAATTGATTTCACCTTATTTGGGTCCCTAGATAAAAAGTTGTGAACAATATAACATAAAAAGAAATAAGAAAATATTCCCAAAGTCAATTTAAGCCATGGACGAAATCCATAATTGAATGAAACAAAAGTATACTTAAATGATATATAATAATAAATAAATATTTTATAAAACTTTACAAACTTGTTTTTTGGAGCTCTAAATAAAAAGATATGAAATAAACAAGAATTAAGAAAATACATTATATAGGTCTACGTGCCATGCTCAAATCTAAATGAATGCTACTTTATAAAAAAATACTGTAAATACTCTAATTGGCGTAAAATATCAACTTATATTTTGTATAATTTTTTTTGAAAAGGTTTGATACAAATTTGAATCTAATTGAAAAGACAAATTAAAAGCTAGAAAAGAAATCAGAAAAAACGAAATACAGAAAAAAACCAATGAACCACTTATGGGCCACCCAGCCAAAATAACCCATGAGCCCAAGAGGCCAGCCCTCTCTCTTCTTATTGTTTTTTCCTATTATTTTCCATGGGCCAAATTCTGGCCAAGTTGACTGAACGAAACCGATCGTTCTTCTTCCTGTGAACTTACATGAACTACACGTTACAACAGCCATGAATGTAGTCTATTTATCTCCTCCCCCTTATCAATTATAGTGTCTATTTTGTCTTGCTTTAAACACGAAAGTTACTCAGTGTTTTATGCTCATCTCATTCAGGGTATTAGAACACCACCACGTAGCCTTAATCTCTCAAACCGGTGCGGTGAACCGAACGCCACTTGACGACATGCATCTTCTGATCTCCCTCCACAGGCCATACCAAAATGAGCCGAGCGCATCACATCGTTCCCCTCAACCTCCTCCGCCACTTTTATTCTCAAACTTTGTCTAAAGGATCCCTCTACTGGCTATACCATCGACGTCTTCATCGAGTTCTTGCCGAGTTCATCGGACCGGTACGTCGCGTGTGTTAATCTTTTCGTCAATTGCTTTTGCCTCCATGCTAGTCTAATCGTCGCCTATCTATAGGACATGGTGGTTGATCTTTTAGTCACTGTTGGTCACGTTGCCGTTGTCGTTGCTCCGTCGCTCGTTCTTGGATGTATGAAGCACCAAGTACCAAGCCGTCGCGCCACAAGTAGTGAACGCAAGATATGAACCTATCAAAGGAAGAAAGAGCTCACACCATCAATCATAGACGATGAATTTTATTTTCAGTCTATGCCCGTCGTTACACACATGCGCCCTTGTGGTGAGCAAAGATTTAATTTTTCAGCAAATATCTACTCATAGGGATCTTGCCTCACTCCTATAAAACTTTGTCTGTTCCATGTACTTAGCTCTTGACCGTGCACCAAATGCCAATCCGTGGCATCAACATATTTATCTAAGATTCATTCTTTATATGACTGAGAGCCGGACGTAGAAATTGCTCCTTATGATTTTAGTAATCCACATATACAAACCACATGTCGACCTGAATATCCAAGCACATGCACCAAACGTAATATGTAACTTGTCATGTTTTGTTTTCGATTTTTGGATTTTTAGACATAAACCCTTATTATTCTTTATTTCGGTTTTATCTTGACCATGCCCACATATTTGCCCAATTATTTCGGACGATTTCGTAACAGAGGTCGCCCCGACGAACAACCTATGCACCGTGGCTCCTACTGTCCGCCACCATCTTCGTCTTCTGGACCCTCGCTAAACCACGCCAAGGACATCATCACCTCTTTCACCATCATCAGGAGCCCATGATCGACACCCCTGTTCACCAACCGACACGCACTGGCTGTTCCAGCAAGCTCACCGTCTCCGTCGTCTTTTCAAGTTATGTCCGCTGGTTGGCCATACAGTCCTCGCTGCCTCACCGGTTAATAAAGTGTGCGCCCTCATGTTCGTTACAAACACATAGGTAGCACAGCAGTATGCCTCTCTCCTAATTTTATTTGATCCCAAGTTCAAAGTCCATCGTAGACTTATTTTGCCTGTGAACTCATATGTTCCCAGTACGTGAGCTACTCTCCTTGTTTTTTTTTCTTTTCAATTTCTCTTTCATTTCCTTCAACCACACGATCTTAATCTAGTGGCTAAAATCAGTTCACTTAAGTGAAGGGGTATCAGCTAATCATAAGCTGCCACTTTTCACATCTATTTGTATTTTCGGATCATTTTAGATATAAGAACATAGAAACTTGTAAAAATCATAGTTTAAGTTCCGTTTGTCCAAATTTAGCAAATAATATGTCCATGGATTCACAAAAATGAGTAGAACACAGTGGAGCCATAATTTAGTATTTTTGACTTGGTTAAAATCACGTTTTATACAGAACCATTTGTGGAGTATTTTGAGTATAAAAATTGTTGTGTAAATTATTTTTGAGTGAATCCTTTTGCAAATAGTTGTATATTGAACCCTCTGACCAGAAACATCAACATAAGAAATTAAACATATAATTTTACTGTAGTAGCATTAATCCTATGAGTATAGCCTTTTTCTAGTAATAGAAATCGCTACTAAATAATCTTTTTGCATAAAATGTTGGATTAGGCATCAAACCTATATAAAACGGTCAATATAATATTTTTTTAGTATTCAGAACCTTGCTATAAAAATTTCTCAAAAAAAATCATCTTGTTGCATGCTTGCATGCATGGCTTGATTTTATTGTTTTATGAGTGAATTGTTTGAATGTTAGTTTGAATATGTGCTTGCTTGATTGAATTGTAGTAAAAATTTGAAGAGTGTGATTGTTGCAAGATCAAGGAGTGACCCAATATTCTCTACTAAAAAGGAAAGTGACACTATCATCCATGTCCTACTATTTTCACTACACTTAGTGGTATTTTTATAGTATGCATGATAGGGCCACTATATTACTATGCTATGCTATGTCCTATTAGGAAATCCATCTTCCTTAGTGAAAACATCATAGTTGTAGTATGCTTAGCCCTGCTATATACTTGGGGTGAAATACCATATCATGATTATATGAAGTGTTGGAAAAATATATGTTTTATATAATAAAACAAGTACTCAATGAACCACCTGGGTGGAATGAGGATACTCAATTTGGACAAGGTGGCAATAAAGGGAACCATGTTTATATGGCTATATTTTTGTATGTGCACTAGAAGAAACCACCCAGGGACTTAGAGATTGAACATGTTTCTCGTACAGTGGCTTCCGTGTGCAACCACATGCTAAATAGACTCTGGCTTAGTCAACTACATAGTGGAAGACCCTTGCATTGGCATCTTCAGGTTAACTAGAATTGTGTATTGGAAATATATCCTTACATTGGTGCCTGGTAGACAAGCTAGCATTGTATATTGGGAGGACTTCTATGGAAAGACTTTGTCACATTCTCGATCTGTCGGTACTCCATTTGGTGAGTACTTATCCAGCGGCCACTGGTGGCGTCAAGACGAGATTGTGTCATGTGGGTAAAGTGTACAACTTCTGCAGAAGATCAAAATTCTAAGTACTTAGCCGTGTCCCCGGTTACAGCAACTCTAAGCAACTAAGGTCTAAAGCTATGGAAGATCTCGACATTCCAATTTCTCAAAGTAAAACTTGATGGTGTCAACAAGGGATTAGAAGCACTTGGAGTTTTCTAAGGAGTTCAGAAAGATTTTCAAAAGATCAAAATTATTTTGAAAAGATAGGATAAAACTATATTGCTTTCTGCAAATGAGCCTGAACCCTACTTAGCCAAATATGCATGTAATGATAGGATCCACTTACTTCTACATAGTAGTGAAACTTGCCAATACAATTCAAATGTATTGACCCTTGTGGCTGCAACTTATTATGTTGCAGGTTTGTTTGATGTTAGTGAAGTGTGTTGAATAGGATTACAAGTCTACAACCAACATGAATGCATGTGGCACTTTGAAGATGAAGGACTCCATGCTATATAGTTACTTCTGCTGCATTGTAATGAGATAGCCAAATGAGCTATGTAAGATGTAACGAATTATTTTATTCTTGGTTATAAAGTTGTACTGTGACCTTTGTTTCTTGATATTACATCTTAACTGTGGATGCTAGCTATTGATCCAGGGACTAGCATTGTAAACACAGGTATCTCTACCTTATTAAAGGTTGGGACCTCTACAGCCTTACTATGAGCATTGCAATGTTGCTATGTTTATGTTCCATGCTACTTATTATTATTGAGTTGGTTTCTCTTCATAGCTTGCAATGACTATTGAGTAGACTTAGTTGCATACTTATTATGAATACTTTAAGCATCTACTCCTGTGCTGAGAATATATACATCATATAAAGCAAATGTGTTCATGAAAGTTCTTTTATCGCACTCAATTTTCAACTGAATTGCTTGAGGACAAGCAATAAGCTAATCTTGGGGGGATTTGATACGTCCAAAACGTATCTACTTTCCCGAACACTTTTGCTATTGTTTCTCCTCTAAACTTGTGTGATTTGGATACAACTAACACAGACTGACGCTATTTTCTTCAGAATTACCTTGGTGTCTAGTTTTTGTGCAGAAAATCAAATTTCAGGAAAAATCTTGGAAAATATGCCAAAAATTATATTTCACCAGAAGACCCATGGAGCCAGAAGACAAGACTGAGAAGGGGCCTGGGGAGCCCACACCCTTGCCAGGCGCGGGCCCACCACTGGACGCACCTAGGGAGGGTGCATCCACCCTAGGCACCCCCTTGGGTTCCCTCTGCGCCTATAAGTTGCTTTTCGACCTAAAAACATAGGGGGGTTCGATAGTTTTCCAGGAAGAGTTCCGCTCCGCCGCCGCCACCAGAAACCAAGATTCGGATCTAGAAACTCCGTTCTGGCACCCTGCCAGGACGGGGAATTTGGAGAGGATCATCACCATCGTCATCACCAATGCATCTCCATCAACCATTGATGTTTCCCTCATCCATTAGTAAGTAATCTCCCGCTATAGGCTTGGGGATGGTAGGGATTGGATGAGTTCTATCATGTAATCGAATAAGATCTATTAGGGCATAGTGCCTAGTATCTCTATTAGTGTTATTTGACTTTGTTGCAACTTGTTGTGCTTAATTCTTGTCACTAGGGCCCGAGTGCCATGATCTCAGATCTAAACTTATTATTGAATCATTATGATAGTATTGTTTGTGATCTTATCTGCAAGTTGTGTACACATATCATTGTCCGGATCCAAAGGCCCCGAAGTGACAATAATTGGGACAACCGGAGGGGATGGCTATGGTGTGAGGATCACATGTGTTCACGGAGTGTTAATGCTTTGCTCCGATGCTCTATTAAAAGGAGCATCTTAATTGCTAGTAGTTCCCTAGAGGCCCCGCTGCCACGGGTTAGCTGGATAGAAGATGTTGTGCAAGTTCTCATTGCGAGCACGTATGACTATATTTGGAGCACATGCCTAGGATTGTTTAGTACTTGGATGCTTGTTATTATTTATCTGCAATGCCCTAGATCTTGAAGTTACATGTTTAGACTCGTCCATGCAACGCCCGTCCATCCATCCTTATGCCTACCGCACTTGAATCCTACTGTTACCGTTACTGTTACTATTGCTCCTGTTTTGCTGCTGCTGTTGCTTTGCTGTTGCTACTATCAAACTGTTGCTACTGATAAACTTCAGTGAGCAAGAACTATTTCTAGTTGCAGCTGAATTGACAACTCAGTTGTTAAGGCTTGCAAGTATTCTTTGGCTCCCCTTGTGTCAAATCAATAAATTGGGTAATACTACCCGCAAAGATTGTTGCGATCCCCTACACTTGTGGGTCATCATACATCACAGGGTATTGAAGTGGATCCAGCCAAGATTGAAGCTATTGAGTATTGGCCACAACCCAAGACGGTCACACAAGTGAGGAGTTTTCTTGGCCTCATTGGTTTTTATAGGCACTTTGTCAAAGACTTTGGATCAATTGTCACGCCGCTGAATGACCTTACCAAGAAGGATGTGCCCTTTGTTTGGGGCGATGCACAACAACATGCCTTCATGATATTGAAAGATAAATTCACACATGCTCCATTACTCCAACTTCCTGATTTTAGTAAGACTTTTGAGCTTGAATGTGATGCTAGTGGAATTGGTTTGGGAGGTGTGTTATTACAAGAGGGAAAACATGTTGCATATTTTAGTGAGAAATTGAATGGGGCTAGTCTGAACTATTCTACTTATGACAAAGAATTATATGCACTGGTTTGGACATTAGAAACTTGGCAACATTATCTATGGCCTAAAGAATTTGTTATACATTCTAATCATGAATCTTTGAAGCATATTTGTAGTCAAGCTAAGTTGAATCATCGTCATGCAAAGTGGGTTGAATTTATTGAGTCTTTTCCTTATGTTATCAAACACAAAAAGGGTAAAGATAATGTTATTGCTGATGCTCTATCGCGCCGTTATACTTTGTTATCTCAACTTGACTTAGAAATATTTGGATTGGAAACTATTAAGGAACAATATGTGCATGATGCTCAATTTAAAGACGTGTTGTAGAATTGTAGAGATGGTAGAACATGGAACAAGTTCGTCTTCAATGATGGATTTGTGTTCCGTGCTAACAAACTATGCATCCTAGATAGTTTCGTTCTTCTTTTGTTGTTACAGGAGGCGCATGGAGGAGGATTGATGGGGCACTTTGGTGTCAAGAAAACGGAGGATGTTCTTGCTGCACACTTCTTTTGCCCATGTATGCGTTGAGATGTTGAGAGATTTGTGGCATGCTGCACTACTTGTCAAAAACCTAAGTCTCGCCTTAATCCACATGGTTCATATATTCCTCTTCCTGTTCCTAGTGTTCCTTGGGAGGATATTTCTATGGACTTCGTTTTGGGATAGCATTTTTGTTGTTGTGGATCAGTTTTCTAAGATGGCACACTTTATTCCTGGTCACAAAACGGATGATGCTACCCATATTGCTGATTTGTTCTTTTGTGAAATTGTTTCTTTACATGGTGTGCCAAATACTATTGTTTCTGATCGTGATACTAAATTTCTTAGACACTTTTGGAGATGTTTATGGGCTAAGTTGGGGACCAAATTGCTATTTAGTACTACATGTCATCCCCAAACTGCTGGACAAACTGAAGTAGTCAATAGAACTTTGTCTTACTATGTTGCGGGCTGTTTTAAAGAAGAACTTAAAATTGTGGGAAGAGTGTTTAGATCATATTGAATTTGCTTACAATCATTCCCTGCATTCTACCATAAAGATGTGCCCATTTGAGATTGTGTTTGGTTTTGTTCCTCGTGCACCTATTGATTTATTGCCATTACCTTCTTCGGTGCAAAATAATTTGGATGCTACACAACATGCTGAAATGATATTAAAATTGCATAAGACTACTAAAGACAACATAGAACACATGAACGCTAAGTACAAACTAGCTGGGATAGAGGAAGAAAGCATGTTATGTTTGATGTTGGTGATCTTGTTTGGTTACATTTGCACAAAGATCGTTTTCCTGACTAGCGCAAGTCTAAGTTAATGCCACGTGCTGCTGGTCCTTTTAAGGTGTTAGAGAAGATAAATGATAATGCATATAAAATTGAGCTATGTGCAGATTTTGGCACGGTTAGTCCTACATTTAACATTGCAGATTTGAAGCCTTACTTTGGTGAGGACGATGAGATTGTGTCGAGGACGACTTGAATTCAAGAAGGGGAGCATGATGTGGACATCCCATCTATTGATACAACCATTGTACCTACAGCTACACAAATACAAGGACCTATCACTCGACCTCATGCCAAGCAACTTAACTATCAGGTACTTCCGTTTCTTGGAACTATTCCTCACATACATGAGAATATGATGTGGCCTAAATCAGATGTGTTTGTTACTCTTAGGAATGATAGACCAAGCATTGGAGCATAATCATGCATGGAGACGGCAGCAAGCATGTGAGGATTCAAGAGGAGGCCATGGATGGAGATTTCAGAACTTTGAAGCCACCATAATGAAGAAAGAAGGTTTGGACGAAATATTCAAGAATATTACATAATAAATTTGTCCATAGCTTAATTTGGTGCTGAGACACCTTTTGTTTTGGGTCAGGCCCATGCAATTTTTGCAGAAATTAAAATAGCCACTTTTTAGAGTCTGTATTTGAGGAGAAAAGGACTTCTAGGGTTGGTTTCGGCCACCACTTACATGGCTGGCCGAAATCCCACCTTTTCCTCTTTAAATACCCCCCATAGCCGTCACTTTAGACTCAGATTTTGTTTATACTAAAAGTTAGCCATCGTCACAACTACACCAAGGCTCGAGTGTCACAGAGACCTCTTGTACTTCGCACATATACATGATCCCACCTTTTCAATAAATATTTCATCTTAATCCGCAATATCTAGATTGAAATATTAGTTCTTACTTGTTCTCGATTTCAGGTAGGAATTAAGACCTTCGCTGGTCAGGCTGATCGTGCTTCTGTAGGATCGGTAACCTCTAGGAGATTGGCCTAGCGATTGCATTGGCGCTCGTGCTAACACGTGTAGTCGAATCATCAAGCCCGAACTCCACCAAATCAATTATCACCATCTCATCGAAAGATCGGACACCTTCTTCCTATCAGATTGGCCTGCTAAGGATGTTTCCGGTGGGCGCCGGGTTCGTCGAGTGTGGTGCCAGAATGCCTGGGGCCATTTTGGCGGCAGGTTCGCTGTCGCTAATTTGTCTGCCGGAATGACCTCCTTCTTCTGTGTCCTCTTCCAAGCCACCATATTGTCGGTCTTGGAATTCTGGGCTTCCTCCCTTGTCTCTGTACTTGTCGGTGTGAATCTATCATGGTAGGAAAAAGTATGAAGTAGTATACCTTTAAATAGGGTAGGAAGTGAACTCACATAGAGGATATGATTCACCTTGGGAGTCCATGACGACTTCACATAAGTTTGAGACCTTGATATGGTAATGACCGTAGGTCAGGCCGTATCAGGTGGAAGGTTAGGAAGGTGGATATCAAATGGAACAACCAAAAAAGGTTATTGTCAAAAGTGGTGAAAATCCACAATGAACACAAAGTCAAAGGAAAAAGTCAAAAAGGGTGACGAGAACCTACGGCTATACGCACACGGTGGAGATAAATGTGGTTAGCACGACTATGGAAAATGAGCAATGAGCAAAATGGTACTAACGAATACTAAATCTCCGTTTTGTGCCAACACTTGGAGAGATCGTAGCTCGTTTGCACAAGATTGAGAATCAATGGATTTGCGCGCTTGCCTTTCTCTTACTCGCACTCTTGCGTAGAAGCTTTGGACTCTCTTTTGTATTGGTATATTTCTTTTGATTTTTCTTTTTCTCTTATTTTTCTATGTATATCTTTCTTTCTATGCTATGGAGTCAATTTTTGCTATTGCGTATGCACTATCACTATGCAAGAGCAAGCGCGTAATGCTTCGGCAAACATAAAATGAGCTACTCTCGATAGGTTAGGTAACACACAAAAGAAGAAGGGGGTTAACAAGACTGGTGCAAGTTATACCTTTTGGTGATGACGAACTTGCAACTTGGGAGGATGATCCCAGGTAGTGTCAAGCAAAGGTAAAAGGGCAAAGCCCACCGAGGTATGGACCAGGTCAAAGCATGACCCTACCGAGGTATATAAGGGTCGGCTGAATAAGGGCCGGATTACTCTAAGCTAAGTAGTTGTGGCTTGACTCGACCGACATATAAGGTATGTCGGCTCGACCGACATATAAGGTATGTCGGCATGATGTCTAGCATGTTATCTGATGAAGATACAATCATGGATCATGCTGATTCTAGTTGTCTCAGCTGGAATGAAATATTAAACCTTACTGAAAAATATCACAAGGTGACTTCATTCCTAGTTGTACAAGATACGTTGATTTATAAGAACTTTATACTACCTAAATCATGGTGTTATTGTTTGACTAGATTTAATATCCATCGGACTAACGCCAGCGGGAAGGAGAGGGAGGAAGGCAAGGATTCCGACATCGCCAAGGATGCACGAGGGAGGAGCGGGAGGAAGGCGCAAGAGAAGATCATCAAGAAGGAAGGTTCAGTTCAGACAGACAGAAGCCCTGAAATTGAAACGGACGTGGATTCTTCATACGAACTCCAAATCAAGCAAATAAGTACTTGTTGGAAAGATCACTCCGAGAGCTTTCCAACGAGTACTTACACGTCCCCACAAGGGCGGATAATCCGGCCCTGCTCCAAGAATTCTGCTAAGGACTTCAGGCGCAAGGCTCAGTATGGGGGCGGATAATCCGCCCCAGGGGAGGATAATCTGGGGGGGGGCGGATAATCTGCCCCTACTTAGGGCGGAAAGTCCGGCCCTGAAAGTTACCATCAGATCTGGACGGATCTGACTGTATCAGACACATTTTGTTTCGCGATTTTGGCCGCCCCAGCCGCCCTTATAAGCCCTGGGACGTCCCCATAGTTAGGGTTAGACCACGTTAAAACTATTTTGGAGTTGTTTCTTATCAAGAACCTCTGGAATTACCCTATGATTGAATTACCTACTGCAATTGAGTGTGATCTGTTGTTCCATTGGGAATTAGTAGATTGCAAACTACCGTTCGTGGTCGACGGCTGCGTGCACAAGAGCGTGGTGTTGTGAATATCCCAAAGGGTTCGAGAGCTGTTGCATTGGCATCAGGGTTTGAGCGGGAGAGTTCATAGCTACAGGCTAGTTATCTATCATCCACCATCATCATCGACAAGTGCTTGCTGAGAAGATCAGGCCACCCCATATCAGATGGTATCAGATTCCAGTGTTGCTCACGGTGAGATTGGTTGATTGATCTGAAAATCGCGTTGCAAATTAGATCGAGGAGAACTCTGGCTGTGCAGATCGGATCTCAAGATCTGTTCCGTTTCGTGTTGGGGCGGATAATCCGGCCTGGATATAGCTAGTTTCTGTTATGCCTAGTTGGTCATAGAAGTTTCGGTCAAAGATGGATTCTTTTTCTGGTGACTTTTATGGCAAACGGTGTGTTTCTAGAAAGAGATCTGGTGATGTGTACAATGACTATCTCGACATCTTGAACGGTGTAGTATGTGATGATTCTCAAATCAGGTGGAAACTGGTTCACAAGGCAACGTATGATGAATATGAGTTGTGGGAGCGTCACATGCAAGATAGTTTTTACAGATCTGATACATATGAGTATTTGGATAATCCTACACGTGTGCTTCTTGCATTGCGACGTGTAGATGAGGAGATAGCTCGTTGGTGGGATAAAGAGATGTGTGAAAAGAACATTATAGATGCAACTTGGAAGGACTTCAATAATTTTTTGCGTGGCTGTTTTATGGCTCCTCGTCGCAAGGTATCTTGTACCAAGCCCTTGAAGACAGTTCTGTAGTCGCCCAGGGTTGGCATTGTGTCTATTATGTCTCGTGCAAAGGAGGTCGCAGAAGTTGTTCCAGTGCAAACGGTTAGCGTGGCAGTGACAAAACCTTCTGAGGAGAAGCAATCTGTTGTTGCCGAGGTTGTGGTGTGCACTGAAACTACAGTGGAAGAGGTTGAACCATTGAGTGGGCTAAATATGCAACTCAAGAGAGTACATGATGAGACTTGTATGACAGCGGATAGAGGCCAGCATTGGAATTTATTCCAGGCGCAGTGCATGATCAAAGGTAAAGCATGCAAGTTGATTATTAATGGAGGAAGTTGTACTAATGGTATTATCAAGACAATGGTGGCAGCATTGGGGTTGTCCACATGGCGTATTCCTGAACCTAAGCATCTACAGTGGTTAAATAGCTGCAGTATGGTGAAGGTAACTCATAAGGTGCGTGTGCCATTTACATTTGGTGATTATGTTGATGAGATTGAGTGCGATGTGTTGCCATTGGAGGTATGTGGGCTGTTACTTGGTCGTCCATGGCAGTATGATCGTAATGCGTTACATGCTGGGAGAGCAAATACAATTCTTTTGTGCATGATGGCAAACATCAGACTTTGAAGCCTATGAGAGAGGATCAAATCAAGTCCGATGTGGTGTTGGTGGTTCGCAAGGAGAAGTTGCATAAGGCTAAGCCACAACCAGGGCTAGCTAAGGTGCAACATGAGGAGCATGATGCGAAGAGCATCAGTAGTGATATTGTTTCACCCATGCCTGTAGATGACAAGCCAATTGTTCTTGTTAGTGACAAGCCGGTTGAAGTCAAGCCTCTTATTGATGAAGGAAAGAATATGTCAGCATGTGTTCCATGTGTTCCACTTCCAGTTCGTGTTGACATAGGTGTTCAGACTGATGAGGATGTTGCTGATCACGTTCGGTGCATATGGTGCCGCGGGTAGTCAGCCACAGTTTTGTTAGAACACCTCAGAGACGTTTTGTTGGAGCAGCAGTGCGTGTGCATAGAGGCAAGGATGGACATGTTCGTCAGTTGTGTGGTCCAGGCATCACTCATCTTATGCAGGTTCGTGCAAAGAAGGTCCATGTTCAGCAGCCACGGGTTCCAACAACAGTTGAGAAGAAGAAAAAGATGGTGGCGCCTAAGTCCAAGCTTATGTGGAGAAGAAAGGAGGTGCATCCACCCAGGGTTGTATCAAGTCAAGCAGGCCAAGTGGGAGGATGTGGTGAGGTAGGCAAGCAAGACTTGAAGATGGCAAAGACGCGGAAGATTTTGTTGATATCACGCCACCCTTTCGAGACGACCCTCACACGTTGGGGACAACGCTCTTTGAAGGGGGGAGGATGATATGGGCAAGGATGCGCGAGGGAGGAGCGGGAGTAAGGCGCAAGAGAAGATCATCAAGAAGGAAGGTTCAGTTCGGACAGACAGAAGCCCTGAAATTGAAACGGACGTGGAATCTTCATACGAACTCCAAATCAAGCAAATAAGTACTTGTTGAAAAGATCATTCCAAGAGCTTTCCAATGAGTACTTAGACGTCTCTAGGGGGCGGATAATCCGGCCCTGCTCCAGGAATTCTGCTAAGGACTTTAGGCGCAAGGCTCAGTATGGGGGCGGATAATCCGCCCCAGGGGAGGATAATCTGGGGGGGCGGATAATCCGCCCCTACTTAGGGCGGAAAGTCCGGCCCTAAAAGTTACCATCAGATCTGGACGGATCTGACTGTATCGAACACGTTTTTGTTTCGCGTTTTTTGGACGTTCCGGCGGCCATATAAGCCTGGGAACACCCTCTAGATTAGGTTAGCTTTTGATTTCAGTTGATTAGTCTAAAACTATCGTGTGTGTTGCTTGGTGAAGCATCCTCCGGGGACGGCGATGTCGTGTTATCTATCGTATTGATATTATCGCGGAGGTTCTTGTGTTCATCAAGGATTGTCGTGTTTTGTTTGAGGCGTGGTGATCTTCATCATGTTACTTGCTGGATTCGTTCCTCTTCTTCAGGTGACGTCCATTGGCGTTGTTGGAAGGACTACTATCTGGGTGACTCGCTGTGACTCGCTGTGATTCTTTGTACTTCACTTATAACTGCAATTTAAGTTGCTTGATGTATATTAGACATATTATTCATGTGAATACAAATGATACAACATGTTATACATACATATACTCTGCGTACACGTTGTTCTTTTTGTTCATTCCACTTTCAGCTTACCCAAAGCCGAGGACGGCTTTTCTTGAAGAAAGGGAGGATGATGAAGATACAATCATGGATCATTCTGATTCTAGTTGTCTCAGCTAGAATGAAATATTAAACCTTACTGAAAAATATCACAAGGTGACTTCATTCCTAGTTGTACAAGATACATTGATTTATAAGAACTTTATACTACCTAAATCATGGTTTTATTGTTTGACAAGATTTAATATCCATCGGACTAACGCCAGCGGGAAGGAGAGGGAGGAAGGCAAGGAGTCCGACGTGATGATGGCCAAGGATGCACGAGGGAGGAGCGGGAGGAAGGCGCAAGAGAAGATCATCAAGAAGGAAGGTTCAGTTCGGACAGACAGAAGCCCTGAAATTGAAACAGACGTGGATTCTTCATACGAACTCCAAATCAAGCAAATAAGTACTTGTTGGAAAGATCACTCTGAGAGCTTTCCAACGAGTACTTACACGTCCCCACAAGGGCGGATAATCAGGCCCTGCTCCAGGAATTTTGCTAAGGACTTCAGGCGCAAGGCTCAGTATGGGGGCGGATAATCTGCCCCAGGGGAGGATAATCCGGGGGGCGGATAATCCGCCCCTACTTAGGGCGGAAAGTCCGGCCCTAAAAGTTACCATCAGATCTGGACGGATCTGACTGTGTCAGACACGTTTTGTTTCACGATTTTGGCCGCCCCAGCCGCCCTTATAAGCCCTAGGACGTCCCCATAGTTAGGGTTAGACCATGTTAAAACTATTTTGGAGTTGTTTCTTATCAAGAACCTCTGGAATTACCCTGTGATCGAATTACCTACTGCAATTGAGTGTGATCTGTTGTTCCATTGGGAATTAGTAGATTGCAAACTACCGTTAAGTGATGGCTAAATGCGTGGTGTTATGAATATCCCAAAGGGTTCGAGAGTTGTTGCATTGGCATCAGGGTTTGAGCGGGAGAGTTCATAGCTACAGGCTAGTTATCTATCATCCACCATCATCATCGACAAGTGCTTGCTGAGAAGATCGGGCCACCCCATATCATTATCTATTTGCAGGTAAGGCTTGGCCAAGTCATTTTGCACGAGGCCGACTCATGAGATGGTTTGCTCGAGAAGGAGACAACGAGCCCCAAGGTCAACACTATCCTCTGTCTCTCGCTCAGGAATCCACACAGGGCCAAGTGCTATAGACATGGACTAGAGGTGCGGAGGGACGGATGAGATGTCATGGAGGTGATAGTCCAAGAGTCCAACGATCACAAGTCGTGGGCTCTGGGTCTTTGCCGTTGATAGAAGGGCGACAGGTAAAGGGGGCGTCAAATTACCCTTTTGGGAAGAGCATATTCCCTGAATATGTTGTCCAACTCAGACCTAATGTAACCTGGTCAGCCCTAATGATTCCTGATCGATTCATTTTACACTTAGAGAGTTCTTGAGAGCTTCTTCTTCCTCTCTATGATACAGCTCAAGGAGCAAGTGTAACCATTGTTCATCTAACAAAAGATCTTGAGAGCATTCTATGTGTGTAGTATCCACTTCACTATCCCTCCCTGGATCCCACTAGTACACATTGGCCCCAACTTTATCCTACCCATGGCATTTGTTGTGCCACCACCACGACAGTTGGCGCCCATCATGGGGCTAGCAGCAGTGCTAGCTGGAGTTATGATCCAGACAGGAAATCCCATCATCACTGGAGAACGCATCGTCTCCGGGATAGTCCAGTGATTCGACTCACAGGACTACGTCAGCGAAAATGCACATAGCTTTGGCAAGCGCCCTCCTCCATGCAACAATGTCTTCATCAACCTTGGCGCACACAAGATCTACGTCGGCATGGACATCTCCTGCGTGTATCCGCAACGAGTCATTCTTGCGGGAGAGCCTCCCCTCTGTACTGATCATGGTCCGTGTATCACTCTCCCCACAGGCAGCGTCAATGTGATGATGATCGTGCCCGCAGCAGGCATAGGAGCCGGTGCAAGCAGATATCCGGCAACGGCAAACCTGTCAGCAGGAAACCTAGTAGATGCAGGTAATGTGACTCCTATAGTACCTCGTACAAGGGGACCTCTGTTAGAAAGGCCAGAGAATATCTTGCAGGAAGCGATAGAAAGCTTAACTACTCCTGTAGCTCCCATTGTAGACCCGGCTTAGGCACAACCCGAGCTAGAGGAAACTCGGTTGAAAGTGTTAGATGGAGCTAAGAGAGTAGCAGCTGCGCAGCAGTCACTTAACATCACGCTGCGTGAGTATGCTAGGGCAAACAAGCTTAACACTAGCCCAACTCGCTTAGATGGTGTAATAATAAGAGGAAAGAATCTCCTTAGTGATATAAACAAGGAACATGTCTCAGGGCCAGGTGACTCAGCAGACCAAGGTTTTCCGACGTATAGCACACCGGCGAAAAACCTCAAGGCAGCAGATGCAGCAGCTGCTGAGATACATGCTCTGACCGGCGAAGCCTGGCAGAGGCAGCAAGAAAGAGTCATTAAGCTGGTGCACATAGCAAACCAGCAGAATGAGGAGTTGCTCAAGAACAACCCGGCATGACCAGGAGGTTCTCGTGTCATTCATTAGGCTGGAGGTGCTCCGACGAGATCGATCACCGTAGCATCTTCACGCAATGGAGATCAGAGGAGAGAAGAGGTAGTGACCTATGGAAGAAGAAATAAACAGATGGTGTCGTATGATTCGGAAGTTGCTGGAAAAGCAAGGACCGCACAACCCCATGACCAAGGAAGTGGTAGCCGAGGTAACAGAAACCCCGGCCAAGGTCATTGTGGCCAGCGCAATTCGACTGGCAGAGGATAGCACCCACCCCAACAGCATGAACCGAGGTATATGCCTCAGCAAGAGCGTAGTATAGGGCCAGCTAAGAAGAACCTAGAGCATAATAGGTATAATGATGGTTATGGAGAACGCTGAATTCCGCAGGACGGATCATCATATGCCAGAAGCAAGGCTAGGGAACAGGTACTTCCAGCTAGATGATGCAAGATTGAAGTTGGAGAGAATATACAGGTCCTAACTATTGGAAGGACAAGGTCCACCGGGTCCTGCGTGCTTTGGACCTCTGATCATGAGGGAAATACCTGTGGCACATTTCCAGTTGGCCAGGGGGACAAAAACATATGATGGAAGTACAAAGCCACAAGATTGGCTGATAGATTATTCTACTGTTGTATACATTGTAGGAGGTAACCTCAGATGGGTAGTGAGATATGTACCATAGATGTTGGAAGGACCAGCAAGAGTCTCGTTGAATAATCTGCATGCAGGAAGTGTCAACTGCTGGTTTGATTTTGAGGAGATGTTTGTGAGCAACTTCACGATCACATACAAGAGGTCGAATAGACCTCAACAGCTTGCCATGTGCAAGCAGAAGCCGAATGAAACTGATTGAGAATTTCTGACTTGGTGGTGCAACCTGAGAAACTCATGTGAGGGAGTAATTGAGTCTAAAGCAATAGCATGGTTCGCACAAGGTTGCACATATGGAAGTGTGTTATGGCAGAGTCTATAGAGAGATATGCTAACTAAATTGGCTGAAACTATTAAGATTGCCGACTCATACGCCTTGGGTGACCCGAATCGGCCCAAACTTATGTTGGTAGAGCAAAATGAGGAGCATTATTCCCGAGATGCTGCCGGGTCATCCCGGAGGAATGATTTTAGAAATAAGATAAGAGAAGATAGGTCGGATTATCGATAAAATTCGAGTCATGTTGCTGCTGTAACCCAAGATCAGCCAGGAGCTAGGGGTAATCAGTGTCTGAAGAACAGTGCGCACTAGTGGACTCCGAAAAATGATGGCAAAACGTAGTGGACTTCTGAGCAAAAGAAACAATGGCAAGAGAGGCCGAAGTACACATATGAGTCCGGCTAAGCCAGCAAATCATACAACTCGACAGTGTGCTTGGATGAAACTAGCAATGGGCAGAGCAGAACCAAACCAGCCAAATCACTAACCTCATCTCACAGGAGGCAATGCTCAGCAGCAACTGGCTTTACCTCCACCACTGCCGAGGTATGAGAACCATGATAGAGGAGAAGCAGGGCACCAAGTGGCGAATCAGAACCAAGAAAACCATGGAGACCCCAGCCATAGAGGCAGAAATGAGTACAAAGAACATCATCAGGCATACTTTGTGTTCACTAGAGAACAAACAGATAGGAAAATTATACAAAGGAGGCATATGGAAGTCAACACGACTATGTGAAAGAACATTTCATGATCCCTGGTGTTTTGTGTGTTAGATAACAATACCAAGGATTATTTAATGTGTGTTGAAGTGCTGCAGATCTTTACCTTGAAAAGGAGCTTTAAAGTGATTTTTGGGGAGGATAATCCGCCCCTACCAGGGGCCGGATAATCTGCCCCTCCCCAATCTCAAAAGGGCGCAAGGGCGCGACCTACTTTATGGGGGGCGGAATATCTCCCGGTTTTTCGGGCCAGGGCCGAAGTTTTTGCCCAGGCCGGATAATTCACCCCTCATGGGGGGCCGGATAGTCCGTCCCCACAGGAATTTTGCAAAGGACGTCAAGGCGCGTCAATCTGTATGGGGGGCGGAATATCCCCTGGACTTTCCGTCTCTGGGGCAGATTTTTCCGCCCTATCCGCCCCCTCGAGGATCTCCACCAAGTCAAGCTTGGCGTGACCCACTATGTGGGGGCAGATTTTGTCCTGGACTTTCCATCCAGGGGGCTGATTTTCCTAACTCATCCTTGTTTTAGTTGTCAATGTTTTGAAATTGGCTTGCTCCTTAGTGTGTGCATTTGTATTCAAATGCAAAATTTAAATATGCACACATTTAGGGGGAGCCTCTTTCATTTCTTAAAGATGTTTTCAGTAGGTTTCATTGCAAATCCTAGTATTGTCATCTAACACCAAAAATGGGGAGATTGAAGGAACATTTCATGATCCCTAGTGTTTTGTGTGTTAGATAACAATACCAAGGATTATTTAATGTGTGTTGAAGTGCTGCAGATATTTACCAAAAGGAGCTTTAAAGTGATTTTGGGGGGCGGATAATCCGCCCCTCCCCAATCTCAAAAGGGCGCAAGGGCGCGACCTACTGTATGGGGGCGGAATATCTCCCGGATTTTCTGGCCAGGGCCGGAGGTTTTGCCTAGTCTGGATAATCCGCCCCTCGTGGGGAATTTTGCAAAGGACGTCAAGGCGCGTCAATCTGTGTGGGGGCGGAATATCCCCTGGACTTTCCGTCTCTGGGGCGTATTTTCCCCAGGGGCGGATAGTCCGCCCCTTGAGGGGGGCAAATAATCCGTCCCCTCGAGGATCTCCACCAAGTCAAGATCGGCGTGACCCACTATGTGGGGGCAGATTTTCCCCCAGACTTTCCGTCTAGGGGGAGGATTTTCCCCCCAGGGCGGATAGTCCGCCCCTTGAGGGGGGCGGATAATTTGCCCCCTCGAGGATCTCCACCAAGTCAAGCTCGGTGTGACCCACTGTGTGGGAGGCGGATTTTCTCCCAGACTTTCCATCCAAGGGGCGGATTTTTTCACCCAGGGCGGATAGTCCGCCCCTAGTGGGGGGCGGATAAACCGCCCCCAAACTTCTTCAACGTCCAGTTCTGGGCAGGGGATATTTAAACCCATCATCCCCGTCTACCAAAACTCTTGGTTCATTCGAAAAAGACAAGATTTGCTCCTCAAGTTTCATCCAAGAGATCTCCACCTTCATCCATCCAAAGGCCCCGTTCCTTGGGGAATCGAATGAGGAGGGCTCGATCTTCATCAACTGCAATTAAGCGCTTCATCTCCTCTCCATTCATTTGGAGAATCTTCGATCTAGTATTTCTTGCAAATATCTAGATCCTTGTGTTGATTATATTGATAATCATTGTTCTTATGACAGCTTGTTGTCATTACGGGAGCCTCCAATTTGGTTGTGGATGTGTCCCGCTAGAGTTGTAAAGGCACCGGTTCCCGCCTCGAAGGGTACCAATAGTGGAGAAGGTGGATCAGGCCTTTCGTGGCGAGATCCACTGGAGAATAGGGTGAGGCCTATTGTGGCGTGGTGGTCTTATAACCGCCCACCCCTCCAACACAGATGTACTTCCCTTAATAAGGAAGGAACTGCGGTAAAACAAATCCTTGTGTCTCCGCGTGCTCCACTACGGTTTCCTCACTCCTCACTTTACGTGCTTAGTAGCTAGGGTTGCATATAGGGAAATTCTCGTAGTTGCATATCTAGAGAAATTACTTTGTGTCAAGTCTAAAAGTGAAAAAGAGCTAAAAATTGAGTAGCTCCTATTCACCCCCCCTCTAGGTGCCCATATGATCCATTTCAATTGGTATCAGAGCCCCGGCTCTTAATTCGGGCTTAACTACCTAAGAGAAGTATGTGTTTCAAGGGAGGTGGGAGTGATGCTCCGAAAGTAGTCACCATGAATGATATCAAGATGTTGCAAACAACCTTGATTAGTTCCATGGAGGCTAAGATGGAAGAGATGCGTCAAATGATAATGCATCTCTCCCCATCCGCAGCATCACCTCCATCTCCCTCTGAGGCTACCACTCCGCAATCCAAGGAAACGAATAAAACCGATTCCAAAGAGAACGAGGTGGTTGGTGATGGCACTAGTAAGAGCTCCTCCTTGAAAAAAGATAGTGGTAAGGAAGGATACAATGAGGTTTCCCATGTGTATTCACCTGATCCACCTACCCCACACCCTCATATACATAATAGGGGTGATCCACCCAAACTTTCAGCATCTACTTTTAAT
The DNA here is from genome assembly GCA_023614405.1 of Avena insularis. Lineage (NCBI taxonomy): Eukaryota > Viridiplantae > Streptophyta > Magnoliopsida > Poales > Poaceae > Avena > Avena insularis. Next base: position 357,236 of record JAJUPC010000261.1, read on the forward strand.
CAATGGAAATGATGTCTCATGTGTGCAGCTCCTCCATTGAGTTGTGGAAAATCATAGAGAATGGTCTTCATGTTGGAGATCCAAACAACCTAACAAGAAGAGAGGTTGTAGACAATCAACTCAATGCAACGGCTCTACACATGATTCATCTTGGTATGGGTACCAAAGACATGCCACACATAGAGCATCTCAACACAGCTAAGGAAGCTTGGGATGCCCTCACCGAGCTCTTCATTAGAAATGAAAGCATGAGAAGAAATAGGTATGATGCTTTGAATAATCAAGCTGAAGGGTTCTATATGTTGGATGGAGAAGACCACGAGGACATGTATAGGTGGCTCAAGTAAATAGCCACCACCTTAAGAAATCATGGTGCCTCTCATGTTGATGATGCTTGGATCAAGTGCAAGTATGTTAGTGCTCTTATGCCTTTTGAGCCCACAGATTTGAAGAGTCTCCAAGGAAGGCATAACTACCACCTAATGACATCCAATGAGGTAATGCAAGAAATGGCAGCTTTCAAAGTGGTTGCCAAGAATGCCGAAGATGCACGTGCACGAGCCATTGGGATGCAAAAGGGGGTCAACATAGCCTTGAAGACGAGTGTGGCTGATCAAGATGAAGATGACATAGAAGATATGGACTGTCCCGAGGATATAAAAAGAGCTCATGGGCAATACATGGGCTTCTATGCTAGAAACTTTTGGAAGGATCCAGCCAAAGCCAAATATGAACTAGAACGCAAGAGTGGAGCAAATGGAAGAAGGGAGAACGGTCCCAAGCTAAGAACATGTTTCAATTGTGGAGACCGGCTACACTTTGTAGCTGAGTGTCCCTATCAAAGTAGAGAATATAATGGAGGAAGACTCATTCTCAAAGAGAAGTAAAAGGCTCCACGAAAGAAGCAATTTGTGAAGAAGAATGCTCCATTCAAGAAGCAACCAAAGATAGTCTTAGTAGCTCAAGAGGAATATAATTGGGGAAGTGAAGATGAAGATGAGGATGATAGCTCACGAGAGGTGGCTGCTATAGTCACCACATCTACACCAACATCTCTCTTCGACTCTCCGAACGAAAAACGTCATCAACAAGAACGCTACTTGTCTCATGGCAAGAGGTTCCGAGGTATCATCTTCTGACACTTCTTTTCCTAAGGCTATGATTGATATGGATGATCCTACTAGTCTTAAGGTCAAAGAAGAAATTATCGCTTTGGACTATTTTATCACTAACTTGCAAGGTGAGCACAAAATACATTTTGAGGCTCTCATGGACCAGCTGGCCCAAAATGAAGTGATTCTTGAAGAAAAGGGCAGGATTGAAAGGGAGGATGCAATGGAAATTGCATCCTTAAAAAATGCTCTAAAAGAAGAGGAAGAGGCTCGTGTTTCCCTTGAAGAGAGACTTGAGTCTATTGAGGAGTCACATGAAGAAGTTGTGACAAAGCTTGTTAAGGAAGATGACAATGAAGTAGCCAAAGCAAAGAAACTAAAGAAAGAAAAGATTGAATTTGGGGCTGCTCATGCTAGACTCTCCGAGGAATTGGAGAAACTTGACATTGCTCACAAGGCTTTGAAAAGTGAATTCTCTATTCTCAATGAGTCACATGATCGTCTCCAAATTCGATTGACCAAATATGATGTTCCTAGCACATCTAAATCAACATATATTCACAAGGAAAATGCTAGGGTGGAAGATGAGCTTGTCAAAGACTCCACTCCCAAATCTAAGGGTGTTCTTGATGATATTCTTGGCAAGCAAAGATCAAATCTTGGAAAAGAGGGACTTGGCTATGTTTCCAAGTCCAAGAACAAGAAGAATAAGAAGAAGAAGACCAAGAGTGAACAAGCAAAGACAAGCGCCGTTGAGAAGAACATCACAAAAGACAAAGCTGACAATATTGGTTTTGTAGGGTCTAACAATCCTAATTATGAACTATTTTGTGATTACTATGGTGATGTCTATGCAAATTATGTTGGTCCTTTCGATGAATATGTTTCTTGGTCTATTTGGGTTCCAAAGACCCTTGTTACTAACATGAGAGGACCCATTGAAAAATGGGTACCTAAAACCAAGAAGTAATTCTCTTGCGGGGCTATGCTTCCGGTGGTTCTAAATGGGTGCTAGACAGTGGGTGCACTAGTCATATGACCGGAAGCAAAGATATCATCACGGAGATGAGACCCAATCTTGATCATATTACAGTCTCCTATGGTGATAAGTCTAAATCTAAGGTATTGGATCTTGGCAAGGTTGTGGTTGCCCACGATATCTCTATCGTGGATGTCATGCTTGTTGAGACCCTCGGTTACAATTTACTTTCTGTTCGTGCCCTTGGTAAGATGTGCTTTGCTGTTTTCATTGATGGTGATTTAGTGGTACTCTTGGGGAGAAAGTCTCTAAAGGTCGCTTTCGTTGGGTACGTGGAGAATGACCTGTATGTGGTGGACTTTACAGGGAAAACCATTGTGGGTCCGATGTGCTTATTCGGAAAGGTTGACGTGGGTTGGTTATGGCATCGCCGTCTAGCCCATGTCAACATGAGAACTTTGCAAAGTCTTCACAAGGGTGGCCACATCCTTGGACTAAAAGACAATGTTTCATTTGCCAAAGATTGTGTTTGTAGGGCTTGTGTTGAAGGCAAGGTGCATGACTCTCCTCACAAGAGGAAAACTATTGTTTCCTCAAAGAGGATCTTGGAATTACTTCATGTGGACTTATTTGGTCCTCCATCTCATGCTAGCCTCAGTGGGAAGAAATATTGCTTGGTGATAGTCGATGATTACTCAAGATACACTTGGGTCTATTTCTTCAAGCTAAAGAGTGATACTCAACAAACTATCATTGACTTTGCTAATGAGGTTCAGCGTAAACACAATGTCCCCATATTGGCAATAAGAAGTGACAACGGCTCCGAGTTCAAGAACTACACATTAAATGAATTTCTAAGTGAAGAGGGGATAAGACATCAATATTCCGCTGCGTACACCCCTCAACAAAATGGTGTAGCCGGTAGGAAGAACCGCACTTTGATGGATATGGCTAGATCAATGTTGGATGAATTCAAGTCACTATACAACTTTTGGGCTGAAGCCATATCTACCGCTTGTCACTCATCAAATCGGCTCTACCTCCGCAAGATCTTGGACAAAAAACCTTATGAAATACTTACCGGTAACAAGCCCAACATATCATATTTCCGGTATTTGGTTGTAAGTGTTTCTTTCTCATCAAAGGAGTTTGCTTGTCTAAATTTGAGTCTAAGGCTTTAGAAGGTATTTTTGTTGGTTACGGTGTCGAATCCCACACTTATTGAGTCTACAACAAGCTCTCCGGAATTGTTGTAGAATCTTGTAGTGTGGAATTCAACGAAAATGATGGCTCCCTTGTGTGGCAAGTTGATGTTTATGACGAGATGTTGAAATACCCCAAGATGCCATAAGAATAATGGGCGTGGGATCTTTCCGCTCCATTGAGGAACCCCTTGTGGTGGATCAGGAAGGACAATGCTCCACTCAAGTGGAGCCCTCATCTACACAAGATCAACAAGCCCCTACTGCTAGAGAAATGTATACACCAACACCACAACCTCCTGAAGATCATCTGTCTTCTGGGAAAAATGTAGTCCCAGGCCAGACTATCCGCCCCCTCCATGGGGCGGACTATCCGCCCCTGGCACTCCAACTCGCTCCAGGGGAAATCAAGAAGAGCAGGAAAGTTTAGAAAATCCCAGGTCGGATTCTCCGCCCCCAAGGGCAGATTATCCGGCCTTGGCACTCCAAGTCATGTAAGGGACAATCAGGAAGAAGAAATTGTGGCCGCATCTCCCAGGCCGGATTGTCCGGCCGCACCCAGGGGCGGATTGTCTGGCCCTGAAGATCTAGAACAGCAATAGTGTTATGGGGTAACCCTAGGGTTGGCCCGATCTTTCACGAATCCCACGAGAAACGAGGGGGAAAGCGGTGGTCGGGGGATGAAATCGAGGAAGGAGATGAAAACCACGAACACACGCAAACCAAAACACGATACACGCCTATCCCTCACGCCGGTGGCAACTGGTCCAACATAATCCCTAGGATCGGTGTTGGGCGAAGCTCGCTCTCCACGCCAACAACGGGGGACGAGGTTCTTGGTGAGATCTTGACGACTTGGGGGCGAGAAACCGAGAACCCAAGGCCTTGTACAACTTGAACGCACTAGGCAAGATCCAAGAGGGGGGTGGATAATCCGGTGCTCCTTGGTAGGAGCATGAGACCAATAGATATAAGTTCCTCAAAGGGTTTCCTTAATATCTATTATTATCCAAGTCTGGGGTTTACAATGGTGGGTGGTGCTTCCTGGGGCGTCCGGTAGCTGGGGCCGGTAGGACCGCTTGGAGCGGTAGTACCGGTCGGCTCAACCGGTAGTACCGCTGGCGTCTGGCAGCGACTGGTTGCTTCCCCTCCGTTCCTTGGGTCCTTCTCTTCGTACCTGATGATGCACAGTGTATGCGTATGAAGTAGCAAGCCATCCAAGGGTGTGTCGAAGTCACACAAGGAGAGGAGCGAGTTCACCTTAGCTTGAAGGAGTTTGGCTCGGGCGCGAGTCATGGGTCCACTTGGGGAGCTCGTGGGAGTAGATGTAGTAGCGGTCGTGGGGCCAGGGCATCAGCTCCCCCCCTTGGGAAAGAGTCGTCCTCGACTCTTCAACCTTCTCAACTTCATCTTCTCCATGGTAGGGTGAGAGGTCCTTGACATTGAATGTCGAGCTCACAAGATACTTCGATGTTGGTATGTCGATGATATATGCGTTGTTGTTGATTCTCTTTAGCACCTTGAATGGTCCATCACCTCTTGGCTTTAGCTTGGAGTCGTGTTCCTTGGGGAAGCGGTCTTTACTCAAGTGGATCCACACAAGGTCGCCCTCATCAAAGATCATCTCTTTCTTGTTCTTGTTTAGCCTTGATGCTTGGCGAAGGACTTGTTGCTCGATAGTAGCTCGTGTGTCTTCATGGAGTTTCTTCATTGTTTGGGCACGCTTGACAAGGTCCATATTGGCACGTTCATGAAGTGGAAGTGGAAGTATATCGAGCGCGGTGAGAGGCTCGAAGCCGTAGACGATCATGAACGGGCTCCTCATGGTGGTGGAGTGCTTGGCGCGGTTGTAGGCGAACTCGGCGTGTGGAATACATTCCTCCCAGTCTTTAAGGTTCTTCTTTATCAACACCCGGAGGAGTGTGCCAAGACTGCGATTGACGACCTCGGTTTGTCCATCTGTTTGAGGATGCGAGGCGGACGAGAAGAGGAGCTTGATGCCGAGCTTGGCCATGAGAGTCTTCCAGAAGTAGCTCATGAATTTTACGTCGCGGTCGGAGACGATTGTTCTAGGCACACCGTGTAGCCAAATTATTTCCCTGAAAAACAAATTGGCTACATGTGAAGCATCATCGGTCTTATGGCACAGAATGAAATGTGCCATTTTAGAAAAGCGATCCATGACTAAAAATATAGAATCATGGCCATGTTTAGATCTAGGCAAGCCTAATACAAAATCCATGCTAATGTCCGACCAAGGTGCATAAGGAATAGGCAATGGCATATAAAGACCAAAGGGGTTGGACTTAGACTTAGCTTGGATACATGTAGTGCATCGTTGGACGTGGCGCTCCACGTCGCGCTTCATCTTTGGCCAAAAGTAGTGAGTGGAGAGCATGTCATATGTCTTGTCACGGCCAAAGTGACCCATAAGGCCTCCACCATGGGATTCTTGAAGAAGCAAAAGTTGGAGAGACGATTTCGGAATGCAAAGCTTGTTTTGTTTGAAAAGAAAACCCTTATGCAAATAGAAATCATCAATCCCTTTGTCTATTGAACATTGGGCAAATATTGGTCCAAAGAAAGGATCGGACGCGTACAAAGATTTGATGTCATCAAGACCCAAGACATTGACTTCGAGTCGTGTAAGAAGGCTTGTGTTTTTGCGAGACAAGGCGTCCGCTACCACATTTTCTTTGCCCTTCTTGTATTTGACAATGTAAGGAAAAGACTCCATGAACTCAACCCATTTTATGCGTGTTTTACTCAAGTTGGCTTGGCCCTTAAGATACTTCAACGACTCATGGTCGGAATGGATGATAAATTCTTTGGGCCAAAGATAGTGTTGCCATACTTGAAGAACTCGAACCAAGGCAAAAAGTTCTTTGTCATAAATGGGATAGTTTAGGCGTGCGCCATCAAGTTTCTCACTATGGTAAGCAATAGGACGCCCATTTTGCATAAGGACGCCACCAATGCCGATACCACTAGCGTCACATTCAATCTCAAAGGTTTTTGTGAAATCCGGTAATGCAAGAAGTGGTGCTTCGGTGAGTCTCTTTTTGAGCTCATCAAAAGCCTTTTGTTGTGCTTTTCCCCAAACGAACGTGACATTTTTCTTGGTCAATTCGTTGAGGGGGCAAGCAATGGTAGAAAAGTCTTTCACAAAGCGAGAAAAGCCAGCCAACCCATGAAAACTACGAAGTTCACTAACATTTGTTGGGATGGGCCAATCTCGTATGTCCTTGACTTTTGAGACATCAACTTCAATGCCATTAGAAGACACAACAAAACCAAGGAAAATCAGCTTGTCTTTTGCAAAAGTGCACTTTGGGAGATTAGCATAAAGCTTTTCATGACGAAGGATTTGAAGGACCTCCTTAACATGAGTAACATGCTCCTCTAGTGACTTGCTATAGACAAGGATGTCATCAAAGTAAATAACTACACTCTTTCCAATGAGAGATCGCAAAATATGGTTCATGAGGCGCATGAATGTAGATGGGGCATTGGATAAGCCAAAAGGCATAACCAACCATTCATAGAGACCAAGCTTGGTCTTGAAGGCGGTTTTCCACTCATCACCTTCGGCCATGCGAATTTGGTGGTAACCACTACGAAGATCAATTTTCGAAAATATAGTGGCTCCACATAACTCATCAAGCATGTCATCAAGACACGGTATAGGATGTCGATAACGCACGGTGATAGCATTGATTGGACGACAGTCCATGCATAACCGCAACGTATCATCCGTTTTTGGAACTAGAATCACGGGGACCGCGCTTGGGCTAGTGCTTTCTTGGATCAAACCTTTGGAGACGAGTTGGTTGATTTGACGTTCGATCTCCTTCGTCTCTTCCGGGTTCGTGCGATACGCGGCGCGGTTTGGGAGTGGTGCGCCGGGTATGAGGTCAATGCGGTGCTCGATTCCACGAAGAGGAGGAAGGCCATGAGGAAGCTCTTCGGGGAATACATCTTGGAATTCCTGCAAAATAGTCATCAAAGAAGGAGGAACATTTGTCAAGTCGATAGTTCCTTGCGCTAGTCCCTTGCATACAAGGACATAGTGCAAGATGGATGGGTTGTTCCGCACTTCTCTCATCTCACTTTTGGTGGCAAGAAGAACACTCTTAGTTTTTCCACTCGAGTTTGTCTTGTAGCTCTCACTCGCTATGGTGTGGTTCTCTCGCTCACCACTCTTCTCACAAGGTGTTTTTGTGTATTGCGCCCTCGCTAAAGCCTTTGCATTGTCCGAAATTATTTGGCTAGGAGTCATTGGTTGCAACACGCAAGTTTTATCAAGCCATTTGAAGGTGTAAGTGTTTGAGTGACCATTATGCAAAGCACGCTTGTCATATTGCCACGGCCTTCCGAGCAGCATATGGCAAACCGTCATTGGGACCACGTCAGATTCCACCGTGTCCTTGTAGGGCCCAATTGAGAACGTCACCGAGACGGTGTGCTTGATTTTGACGGATCCTTGGTCACTTAGCCATTGAATATGGTAGGGGTGTTTATGCGGATGGAGGGTGAGGTTGAGTTTCTCACACAGTTCCGTTCTTGCAAGGTTGTGGCAACTCCCTCCATCGATGACAACTTTGATGGACTTCCCATTGATGCCGGCACGAGTTTGGAAGATGTTCGAGTGTTGGTCTTCATTTTCATTGACTTGGGTAGTCAATACCCTTGTGACCACAAGCGATGGACTTGCGTCATGCTCACACACAAGAAGTTCTTGGTCCTCTTCCAAATGTTGCCTTGCCATGGCTTCCTTGACCCTTGCATCAAACTCTTCTTCACTCAAATATTCTTCATCGCCGTTGTCATGGATGAACAAAACTTTCTTGTTCCCACATGCATTCGACTTGTGCCCTTTGCCTCCACACTTGTAGCATTCACCATTGAATGGTTGATCATCTCTTGTGTTTTTGCCACTTGGGGGCTGTTTTCCTTGAGGGAGAGTTGGCTTGAAGGGAAGCTTAGTGGTACTTGAGGAGCTTCCACTTGGTGTTGTTGGAGTAGTGGTTGGTGCTTGCTTGTAGGTGAAGTCGCCTTGGCTTGTTGTACTTGATGTCCTCTTGCACTTGACGCTCGGCCTTTGAAGCGATGTGCACAAGCTCAACCATGTTGTTGTACTTTTGGAACTCGGTGATGCGCTTGATGGGATGGTTCAAGCCATTGAGGAAGCGTGCCATTGTTTGTTCATCTCGCTCTTCAATGTTGGCATGGATCATGTTGAGCTCCATTTGCTTGAAGTACTCTTCCACGGTCTTTGTCCCTTGACTAAGCGTTTGAAGCTTGTTGAAGAGGTCACGCGTGTAGTGTGAAGGAACAAAGCGGGATCTCATATGAGCCTTCATATCTTGCCAAGTTGCTATTGGAGGCTCTTCTTTTGCTTCGCGAGCGAGTTGGACTTGTTCCCACCAAAGGTTGGCATACTCATCAAACTCGAGGGATGCCATGGCCATCATCTTCTCATTGCTATAGTTGTGCATGCGGAATATCTTGTCGACCTTGAGTTCCCAAGAGAGATATTCCTCGGGCTCATCGGAACCGGTGAACTTGGGCATGGTGAATTTGAGCTTGCCAAAAGTTTCTTCTCCATTGCGGTTTCGGTTGCGGCGGTTGCCATGATTTGGGCGGTCATCATCATCATCTGAGCTCTCATGTCTTGCTTGGTGATGGTTGCGTTGCTCTTGCGGTTGTTGAGGTGCCGCGTTTGGTGGTGGAACTTGCTGTTGACGACGAGCTTGGGGAGCTTGCTCGTTTTGTCGACGCGGTTGAGGACGAGGAGGAGGTTGATGGTCCTCACGACGAGCTTGGGGAGCTTGCTCTTGTTCTTGTCGTGGTTGATGCCGAGGAGCATTGGCTTGCGCCATGTGGCGAGGAGGACGTCGAGCCGCATGCGCAATGGGCTGCTCTTCTTCTTCTTGAGGTGGAGGAGGCTCGTCATGACCATCATGTTGCCGACGTGGACGATCATGTCGATGATGACGCCTTGGAGGATCTTCGAGTGCTTCACGTCGACGGTGAACTTGGTCGTCCTCTTCGGATGCTTCACTTGTTGTTGAAAGGACATGTCGACGACGATGGGCTTGGTGGTCCATGCGAGGTTGCTCTTGTTGAATCACAAGTGCCCTTGGTTGTGGCCGGTTCGCTTCACGTCGTGGAGGTCTTGCGGAGAGGTCACCATCATAGCTTGACGTTGCGGCGTGACGCGGAGATGGTACCGCTTGCGAAGAGCTCATGGATTGAAGAACGGGTCCATCCCGGTGCCTTGAAGCGTGACGGCGAGGTACACTTGATTCACTTGAGGAGTGCCGAGATGAGCTTGAGTCGCGCGAGCGTGGCCTTGCTAGTCCATCAATGAGGCGTTGAAGCTTCTCATCCGTTGAGGCGAGTGCACGACCAAGAGCTTCGTTTTGATGACCGAGGTTGTGTTGCATGGCATGCATTTGGCCACGGACTTCTTCGAAGCGGTTGTCGATGTTCTTGAATTCCACACGGGCTTCGCTAAATTGTTCATCTTGGCGCCGCTCGAGAGCTTCACAACGATAGTTGAATTCTCCTCGGACCTTCCAATGGTCCCATCTTGTCATGAATTGTGTGTCATCCTCCGGAGGTTGTGGTGGTTGAGATGGCTCTCCATGCCTGTCCATGATGAAAAGCCAACAAGGGTTGTATATGGAGAATAAGGGTGCGGAGAGTTAGCCTTTTACCTCACCTTGGAGATTATATCAAACCAATTGCCACACAAATGAGCGAAAAGCATGCAAAGTGAAATGGGCAAGAAACTCACACACAAATATGCTACAACTCTCAAAAGCTTTTGGTGGAAGGTTAGGATTGTGGAAAACCAAACGAAACGATCCAAGCAAAAGGTTATTGTTCTACGTGGTAAAGAACCAAAGGTCCAAAGCAAAAGGATACGATCTACAAAAACACAGAAAACACACACGTGGAGAAAAACGGGGTTAGCACGACTACGAAAATGAGCACAAAAGGTCCTAACGAAGACTACGCTCGGGTGTCGTGCCAACACAAGGAGAGACCACAACTCGTTTGCCAAAAGAGGATAAGCAATAGATTTGTGCACTTGCCTCGGTGCGCTCTTTCTTCTCTCTTTCTTGGCTTACAAGCTTGGTATGCTCTTTGTATTGGGAGACTATGTATCTTTCTGTTTTATCTTTTTCTTTTCCTTTTTTTTGATTCTTTTTATTTTTATCCCTTGCTATGCTGCTATGTTAGCTTTTGTATTTGGCCTCACACTCACTTTCCGAAGGCAAGTGCACAATGCTTAGACAAACACAAAATGAGTTGCTCTCATAGGATAGATACACACAAAGGAAGATATGGGGCTGTCAAGGTGGTGCAAGTTATACCTTTGGTATTGTTGACGACTTGCAACCGTTGGTGGGGGGATGTTCGAGTGTCGCGGTGTCGTTGAGTGCGTGATGACTTTGATGCGGAAGCTGTTGTGACAATGGCGGCAAACACGCGAAACACGAACAAGCGAAGTGGAAAAGTCAGCAAACGAAAAGTGAGGTGCAAAGGGCAAGGAAACACGGTCAGAGGCGAGCGGTAGTACCGCTGTCAACTTCCGGTAGTACCGGCGAGCGGTAGTACCGCTTGTACTACCGGTAGTACCGGTTACTTGCGGTAGTACCGCTTGCACGGCCGGTAGTACCGCTTGGCACAGAATTGGGACGAGATGAACTGGCCAAAAACCTCAAATTCGCGGAGATCTGACCGAAAGGCTGGGCTAGAAACAACAGGGGCTATAGATCGACTCCCAAAGCAACAGATCTATGGACCAAAACCATGAAAAACTCACCAAATCCAGAGATCGATCCGAAGGCAAATTGGGGCTCTTTTTGGTGGGATTTTTGATTTTAAGGTGGATAAAAGAAAAATTGGGGGGAAATTCGTGATCAACCGTGCTCTTGATACCAATAGTTTTATGGGGTAACCCTAGGGTTGGCCCGATCTTTCACGAATCCCACGAGAAACGAGGGGGAAAGCGGTGGTCGGGGGATGAAATCAAGGAAGGAGATGAAAACCACGAACACACGCAAACCAAAACATGATACACGCCTATCCCTCACGCCGGTGGCAACCGGTCCAACATAATCCCTAGGATCGGTGTTGGGCGAAGCTCGCTCTCCACGCCAACAACGGGGGACGAGGTGCTTGGTGAGATCTTGACGACTTGGGGGTGAGAAACCGAGAACCCAAGGCCTTGTACAACTTGAACGCACTAGGCAAGATCCAAGAGGGGGGTGGATAATCCGGTGCTCCTTGGTAGGAGCATGAGACCAATAGATATAAGTTCCTCAAAGGGTTTCCTTAATATCTATTATTATCCAAGTCTGGGGTTTACAATGGTGGGTGGTGCTTCCTGGGGCGTCCGGTAGCTGGGGCCGGTAGGACCGCTTGGAGCGGTAGTACCGGTCGGCTCAACCGGTAGTACCGCTGGCGTCTGGCAGCGACTGGTTGCTTCCCCTCTGTTCCTTGGGTCCTTCTCTTCATACCTGATGATGCATAGTGTATGCGTATGAAGTAGCAAGCCATCCAAGGGTGTGTCGAAGTCACACAAGGAGAGGAGCGAGTTCACCTTAGCTTGAAGGAGTTTGGCTCGGGCGCGAGTCATGGGTCCACTTGGGGAGCTCGTGGGAGTAGATGTAGTAGCGGTCGTAGGACGGGCTGCATCAAATAGCCTCCTGTTATGAGTTCAGATCAAGATCAAGGTCAAGGTAGTAGCCAAGACAATGATCCAAATGTTGAAACAACTCCTCCAAGAAACAATAAGGAAATTGAAGCTCTTCGCAAAGCTCATGCTGATCGGAACCTTAAGTTAAGGGGCCACACTCCTGACAAGGTTGTAGGTAATCTAAGAAGAAGAGTGTCTACTAGAAGAGAACTTGCTAGCTTCTGTGATCATCAAGCACATATATCAATGGTTGAACCAAAGACTATCTTTGATGCTCTTGAAGATCCTGATTGGGTGGTTGCAATGCACGAAGAACTGAATAACTTCGAACGCAACAAAGTTTGGAAGCTCATAGAGAAACCCAAGGAGTGTCGCAATGTTATCGGCACAAAGTGGATTTTCAAGAACAAGCAAGATGAAAATGGCATTGTTGTAAGGAATAAGGAAAGGCTGGTGGCTCAAGGATTCTCTCAAGTGGAAGGCATTGATTTCAGCGAAACCTATGCTCTTGTGGCTCGCCTTGAGTCCATCTGTATCCTTCTTGCTTATGCTACTCATCATAATTTTAAATTACAGCAAATGGATGTTAGGAGTGCTTTTCTTAATGGTCATCTACATGAGTTGGTATATGTCAAGCAACCGCCGGGATTTGAGGATCCCAAATTTCTGAACCATGTCTACAAACTTGATAAGGAGCTCTATGGCCTTAAACAAGACCCACGTGTGTGGTATGAGCACCTTAAAGAGCTTTTGTTAGACCGTGGATTCGAAGTTGGGCAAATCGATCCCACTCTTTTACTAAGAAGGTTAATGGGGAGCTTTTAATGATGAATTTTCAAAGCTTATGACTAACAGGTTTGAGATGTGTATGATGGGAGAATTAAGGTTCTTTCTTGGATTTGAGATCAAGCAACTTAGAGAGGGAACCTTCATTAATCAAGCTAAATACATCCAAGACATGCTCAAGAGGTTCAAGATGACGGATCTCAATGGCGTTGCTACTCCAATGCAAACTAAATGTCATCTTGAGCTAAATCCAAAGGGTAAAGATGTGGACCAAAAGGTATATCGATCCATGATCGGCTCTCTCCTTTACCTTTGCGCATCTAGACCCGATATTGTGTTGAGTGTAGGAGTGTGTGCAAGGTACCAAGCCGCTCCTAAAGAAAGCCACTTAGTGGCGGTCAAGAGAATCTTCAGATATTTGGTTCATTCCCCAAATTTTGGTTTATGGTATCCCAAAGGCTCTAGTTTCTCTCTATGTGGTTACACTGATTCAGATTGGGCTGGTGACAAGGATGATCGAAAATCAACTTCTGGTGCATGTCAATTCTTGGGCAGGTCTCTAGTGTGTTGGTCTTCGAAGAAACAAAAATGCATATCACTCTCAACCACCGAAGCTGAATATGTTGCTGCTGCAAGTGCTTGTACACAATTATTATGGATGAGGCAAAATTTAAAGGAATATGGTGTCACCAGACAAAGCCTCTTTATGCGACAATGAAAGTGCTATTAAAATTGCTTACAATCTGGTGCAGCATACAAGGACAAAACATATTGAGATTCGCAATCATTTCATTCGGGATCATGTTGCTCGTGGCGATATTGCACTATATTTTGTGAGCAAGAAGAACCAACTTGCTGATATTTTCACGAAGCCACTTGATGAAGCAAGGTTTTGTTATTTGAGGAATGAGATAAATATCGTAGATTCAAGGAGCTTGGCTTGACTACCCTTGCATACTCACTTGCACTTCCTCATGTATTTGGTTTAGATGCGGGCATAGACAAAGGGGGAGTGTGGTCCTAATTGATTGGGATAACCCTCCCCCCATAATGTCGAAACCAAGTAAAATCATTTCCCTTAATATCATTTTGTGATATGTGGGTCATCGATGAGCATTGGTTTTGAACTCAAGATACATCTTCGCGGTGTCATGCCATGCGCTCCAACATGGTGGCTTCGGCCACCACCCTCTTCCTTGAGAAGAGTTGGTTTCTATTGGCTCTTTTTGGATTTTCTTGCATATCTCTTGTTCTTATAGAAAACACACCAATCTTGGCTTTTAGTTGATTTGTTCTTGCAATTTTGGGTGTGTAGTACCATCTCAGTTTGTTGCTCTAAACCCAAGCCTTTTCCCTCCTTTAACCATCTATTCTTGCACACAAGTCCTTTGTATACTTTCCGAGGGGTTTGCTAGGGGTGCTCCGGCCTGATTTTGTGATAACAGAAAATTCAGAGGGGGACAGACTATCCGCCCCAAGTGAGGGCCGGATAATCCGCCCCGGGCGAATCTGTCCTTTAAGGACTGGCCTCGGGGAGGAAGGGATCACACAGAGCAGCCAGTCCTCCCCCAACACGTGTCCTGCCCCAAGCCGCAGTCGGAGCCTCCGCCCCTCCTCAGAGTCGATTCGACCACCGGATTCTCTAGGCTCCCCCCCGATCTTCTTCCCCACGCCTTTGGGTACCTTCTCCTCCGAGCTTTTCCTCCAATGAGTGAGGGTAACTCCCTCATCCATCTCCTTTGTATGGAAATCGTTGTTGTTGGTGGGAAACTCGTTGTAGAACATACTATGTGTTTCCTTGCTTGTTTTATTCCGTAGTATTGCAACCCTAGTGCCTGATCTATGTTGCTATGGTGAATATGGGACGAAACAGAAATTTTTGCGGGGGGCGGATTATCCGCCCCTGCCAGGGCTGGATAATCCGGCCTGGAGGTTCACTGCCTGTTCTGGTTTGTCTTAGATTTTCCTAGTGTGCATCATTGGACCATGGATTGTTTTTCTACGGTATCCAATATTCCTCTTGACTTGTGTGTGTGCTTATCCCCATGCTACCTATCCCTTGCTTTTCACAGGTGGTTCTCGTGCTCCTAAGACCTACGAGCGTTGTCCCCATGCCCACAGGCCCAACGTAGAGGGTAAGCTTGTTGACGAGACTGAAATCCGAAGGTTGGCATGAGAGTCTGAACGGATGGTCGAGGCAGCAAGGAAAGCCAAGAGGGTTACCTCTCGCAAGGGCAAGGGCAAGCAGTCCCGGCCCAACTACAAGACCATGGACAACATTGATTACTTCTCTTTTCGCCATATTGATTATTATGCCGAGTCTGATAGTGATGGTCCTCAGGAGGATTCCATGTTTTGGTGCTCTCATTTTTGGTCCATTCATGATGATGTTTATGCTACTCTCAAGATACGCCCTATGCATCCTCTGAATTTGACCGAGGCTCAAAACAAGGCAAGACTTCGTGAGGCCTTGGATGTGACTGGTAAGATGGGGCTGCATCACCTTATGACACTTCAGTACCACTATGACTCCTCTGTTGTGAAGCAGTTTTTCTCCACCCTTGTGATTTGCGGAGATGAGCTTCGCACCATGAAGTGGATGACCGGGACCACTATGATTCAGTCAGACTTCCGCACTTTTGGTCAGGTTCTTGGGTATGCCTTGCATGGGTGTGACACAGCTTCTGGCCACCGCATCATTTCTCCTATCAAGCCATCGAAGGACACTGTTCTTGGTCCTTGCCTGATGCCTAATGGTGTTGCTGGTACCTTTGCTGGTCTTTCTCCTTTGTATGCCGATCTTGTTGGCTTGTTCCGGAATAGCATCTCTCCAAGTGGGGGCAACAATGATAGGATCAGTGGTCACTTGGTTCCTTTGCTTGCGTTTGCACATGAGTGTGCCACCAATTCTGGATCAGCTACAGGCTGCAAGTTGGATGTTATGGATTATATTTTTCATGAGATGACTGTTGCTATGTTCAACCGGCTCTCCATCCCGTATGCTCCCTACATTATGATGCTCATCGAGCACATGCTGCCTCATGAGGATTTTGGTACTGGTTTGGATGGCGTCCACAAGCCCAAGAAGATCGACAATAAGGCACAGAAGACATGTCACCCTTACACTGCCCCCGAGTCATTCATGTGTGATGCAGGGGCTAGTGGTTGCTGGCCCGCGGAGTCCCCAATGGCACGTGAGGTCAAGAAGCTCAACTGGTTTCAGCGGCATATCCTTTGCATGGGCGTCGACACTCACAATGTCCAGTATGATGCCTACCAGAGGAGCCATGAGATGGCCTACACCCAGCAGCTCATTCTCCACCATGTGTCTGGGGCGTCTGGCCATCCACCACCTCCTACAGCTCTGAAACATTATGCTCAGTGGAACACCTTAGGGATCAATTATGGCGATCTCGATAGTCACCTATTTCCTGCACCGCCTAGGACGCCTACTCCTCAAGTTGATGATGACGATGATGAGATGATGAAGAGGAAGGGGACGGGGATGACTACGACGACAAGGAGGACGAGGAGGATGAGTGATCTTCCGGGGCACTAGCATTGCTCTTCTTCCTTTTTGGCGTTTCGATGCCAAAGGGGGAGAAGTAGTTCTATTAGGTCTTGGATTTGCATGGGTCGGGCGCAAGCATTTGCTTTTTATCATTCGTTTTCTCCATTGTTTGCTTGTGCCATTTTAGTGTTGAACTTATTTTTGCTTAGTTTGTATGAGACTATGTCGTGTGTGGTACTATTTGTACACTTGTGTGGAATTCTGGATTTATCTTGTAGAACTATCCGTATGGAATTCTGGATTTATCTTTGGATAATGGAATTATCTTGATGTCATATGGAATTATGGAGTTATCTATTGATTGCATCAATGTAGTGGGATGTGTTTGAGGTCTAAAATTCTCATTGTTCACATTGGCTATTTCACATCCTGGTGGTATGACTTATGTTTCCTAACTCATCCTTCTTTTAGTTGTCAATGTTTTGAAATTAGATTGCTCCTTAGTGTGTGCATTTGTATTAAAATGAACATTTTTAATATGCACACATTCAGGGGGGAGCCTCTTTCATTTCTTAAAGATGTTGTTAGTAGGTTTCATTGCAAATCCTAGTATTGTCATCTAACACCAAAAAGGGGAGATTGAAAGAACATTTCATGATCCCTAGAAGTGCTGCAGATCTTTACCTTGAAAAGGAGCTTTAAAGTGATTTTTGGGGGCGGATAATACACACCTACCAGGGGCCGGATAATCCGCCCCTCCCCAATCTCAGAAGGGCGCAAGGGCACGACCAACTGTATGGGGGGGGCAGAATATCCCCCGGATTTTCTGGCCAGGGTCGGAGTTTTTGCCCAGGCCAGATAATCCGCCCCTCAGGGGGCCCGGATATTCCGCCCCCACTAGAATTTTGCAAAGGACATCAAGGTGCGTCAATCTGTATGGGGGCAGAATATCCCCCGGACTTTCCGTCTCTAGGGCGGATTTTTCCCCAGGGACAGATAGTCCGCCCCCTCGAGGATCTCCACCAAGTTAAGCTCGGTGTGACCCACTGTGATGGTGATATGCCGAGTGGGGTATGCCCAGCAGGATGTTTCTCATCGGCCCATACTGCCAGCGAGTGGGCCTGCAGGAAGGTGACTGGATCAAGATTCAATAAGGAGCCAGGCGACTGGAAGTTGGAGGCCCAGAAGCGTAGCTAGGCCCAGTCAGATTAGGCCAAACACCCTCTGAATCCTTAACTAATTCGGTTGTAGATCTGTAAACCCTAGCGAGGTGATACTA
Source organism: Avena insularis (assembly GCA_023614405.1). NCBI lineage: Eukaryota > Viridiplantae > Streptophyta > Magnoliopsida > Poales > Poaceae > Avena > Avena insularis. The sequence goes on from JAJUPC010000261.1 coordinate 374,818, forward strand.
TATAAACCTCCCTAGGGTACGCATAGAACTCACGTTCCATCATACACCCCAGCGACTCGCCGCCTAGCCGTCGAGCTCGCCCTTGTACTCTCCAATCAATACAATCTAGCAGGAGTAGGTCTTTACCCTCTGGGGGGCGAACCTAGGTAAAACAATGTGTCTTCGCCCTCATCTCGCATCACAGATGGTTGGCCGCCCTTGCCCCTCGTTCTACTACTCGCTGCAGATTGCAGCATCTGCCGTGGCCATTCCCACGACAGTGGCACCCACCGTGGGGCCTGGCGGCCAGGCCTATGTTCTGTGGCGAGATCCAATCTACTGATCAACGAGACGATCGCCACCGGCCACATGATCGCGATCGTCGAGATCCTCCAGATCTTGCCGAGCAGCTATGTCCCGGCGGCGCGCCCCGTCATGCACAGCATCATCATGCTAGTCGGCACGATCAGCCTCTTCGTCGGCTTCACCAACGTCACCGCCTCGGAGGACTCGGATCGCATCCGTGAGTCGCCATCACGCGATCGGCTCTCTGAGAGCCAGGTCCGCACCATCCACCGCCTCGCCTCCGAGTGCGGCTCAGCCAACAGCAATGTGGCCGAGACCAGCGTGGCCGTAGACGACGCAGCCCTCATCGACGACGCTGATTCGCTAACCCCAGCGTCGAACGCCGGATCCATTGTCGCTGTGTCACCCGCGGGCTCCATCACCCAAGTCTCCAACATTGGGGACTTCGAGGATCCATCCTCGGGATCTTCGACTCCGACTCCGGGTCGGAGAACTCCGGCGACCTCCACGCCGGATCGGGTCGCTTCATCGCAACCTACATGGCGAGCGGCACGAGCGCCCCGCAAGACCCCTTCTCTACACTGATCCCGCCGACCGCGACGGTGATGGAGGTCGAGGAACTCCGCCTTCGACTGGAGGAGGCGGTCCGCAAGGAACAGGCCGAGCACGAAAAATTTCGCCTCGAACAAGTAACAGCGCAGGAGCTCTCGCTCTACCACCAGCGCCGCATCAGGTCGCGCCTTAACTTCAACGATGAAAATGCCCCGGCCCGCATGGCCAACCGCGTGGCCTGCGAGAATGCGCCACCTGGAGGAAGCGCCCGACCGCCACCGGGCGCAACGGCGAACGGTGCTCCCCTACCGCCGCCTGGTCGCACACCACCCCTGGATCAACCAAGGATCATGATCTCCCCGCAAGAGCAGGACGCGAACGGCCTCCCGCTGTTCTCCACTCCAATGGACAACATCATTGCGATTCGAGCCGCGATCGACAGCATCAACGTGACGGGTGAAGGCGTGTTACAGATCCAGTATGCCAAGGCCCTACTCGTCAAGGCCATCGAGCAGCAAACCGCAGGCACCGATTCACGGGGGCGCACGTACTCCCGCTCTTCAGGAAGCAGGCCGGCCTTGAGCGGCCGCCCAACTATGGCAAATACTCTCAATTGCCCACCTCCCGAGCCCCTGCAGCTCCAGCCGCGACCCGCGAACGCGGCACTCTCCACCAACGACCTGCGACCGACGAACAACATGGTCGCTGCCAACAGGCAGCCAGTCGACGCGCGGACCCACTCCATCAACATCCTCTACCTGGACACGTTCCGGCGACTGTGGCTCCCATAGTCGATGATCGAGACGATCTACGCCACCTTCCACGACATCGTCCCTGGTCAGAAGGCGTACCCGATCGGCAAGGTGATGCTGACAGTCACCTTCGGCACACCGGCAAACTTCCGCACCGAGCGGATCGTCTTCGAGCTGGTGCCCTTCAATAGCTCCTACCATTGCGTCTTGGGGCGGCAAGCGTTCGCCAAGTTCATGGCAGTGCCACATTACGCATACAATGCGATGAAGCTCCCAGGGCTGTGCGGTATCATCACCGTCCACGGCGACCCCGACATGGCCGCGGAGTGCGAGGCCAAGGGCGCCAAGCTCGCTGACACCGTCATCACCGCAGAAGCTAACCACACGAAGGAGCTCCCCAGTACACGAGCAGGGTCAACAATGACGACCCCACAATACTCAAGAAGCCCAACTCAAAGAATGGCGGCTCGAGCGCATTCGAGGTGACCATGCACACGCGCTTCGTCGAGCTGGTCCCGGGCGACTCCAGCCAGACGGTGACGATCGGGACGGGCATGAGCCCAGCATAGGAAGGCGCGCTCATCAAGTTCCTCCATGAGAATCGCGACATCTTTGCATGGAAGCCATTTGACATGCCTGGTGTCCCGAGGGAACTTGCTGAGCACAAACTCAACGCCGACCCCGAAGCGCGACCCATCAAGCAGTCACTGTGGCCCTTCAATGAAGAGTGCCGCTGAGCAATCGTCGAGGAGGTGCAGCGTCTACTCGCAGCAGGCTTCATAGGACAATCAAGTAATCCAAGTGGCTGGCAAACCTAGTCCTGGTTGAGAAAAAGAATGGGACATGGAGAATGTGTATCGATTACACAAACCTCAACAGCGCCTGCCCAAAGGAGCAGTACGTCCTCCCACGGATCGACCAAATCATTGACTCGACCGCGGGCTCGGAGTCGTTGTGTTTCCTTGACGCCTACTCTGGTCACAACCATATCAAAATGGCAGTCGAGGACAAGGAGAAGACGGCGTTCATCATGCCATTCGGAGCATTCTGCTATACCTCCATAACCCACCAGAGGTGCATGCAGGAATGCCTTGCGAGCCAAATTGGCCGCAACATCCACGTCTACATCAACGACGTGGTGGTGAAATCCACTCGCCAGGGCGATCTACTCGCTGACCTGGCCGAAACCTTCGCAAATCTGTGGAGGTACAAGATCAAACTCAATCCAGGAAAGTGCACCTTTGGTGTACCCACTGGACAGCTTCTGGCGTATGTAGTCTCTAAACGAGGCATCGAGGAGAACCCCACCAAGATCAATATGATCGCCCGGCTCGGCAAGCCCGAGTGCCTACGCGACGTCCAGAAGCTGGCCGGACGAGTCGCGGCTCTTAGTCGCTTCATCCCTCGCCTAGGCGAGAAGGCAATGCCTCTCTACCGCCTAATGCACAAGAATCCCATGTTCCAATGGGACAAGTAGGCAGATTACGCGCTCCACGCACTAACGGAGGTGCTACTCGTGGCCCCGCTACTCGTCGCCCCCGTCGACAAGGAGCCCATGCTCATCTATGTCGCGGCTTCCGAATGAGTCGTCAGCGCAGTCATGGTCGTCGAACGACTAGAAGAGGGCAAGGAGCGCCCGATACAGTGAATCGTCTACTACATCAGCGAAGTCCTCACCAAGTCGCGCCAGCGCTACCCACAGTACCAGAAATTGGTATATGCGGTCTTCCGAGCCCAGAGGCGACTGCCACACTACTTCCAGGAGCACCCAATCACGATCGTCTCCTCAGCGCCGTTGCAGGACATCATCCGCAACCGCGAGGCGACTGGGCGAGTCGCCAAGTGGGCCGTCAAGATCGGAGTCCACAACATCAGGTACGAGCCCCGCAAGGCAATCAAGTCGCAGGCCCTGGTGGACTTCCTCGCCGACTGGGAGGAGGCGCAGCAGCCGGAGAAGCTGCCGTACCTCAACTACTGGTCGCTGCACTTCAACGGGTCCAAGAACGCAGACGGCGCAGGGGCAGGGATCGTCCTCACGTCTCCCAAGGGCGACAAGCTGCGCTACGTCATGTACCTCGACTTCACCCCCTTCACCAACAACATGGCCGAGTACGAGGCCCTCCTCCACGGCATGCGAGCAGCCAAGGAGATGAACATCAATCGCATGCGCTTCTATGGTGACTCCGATCTCATCGTTGGACAAGTCATCGGCACCTGCGACATCGTCTCCCCCACCATGGCAGCTTACCGCCAAGCAGTGGACCAGCTGGGGGGCCACTTTGCCGGCTACTCCGTCGAGTGGATCGACCGGCGCAAGAACAAAGAAGTCGACGCCCTCTCTCGCATCGGGTCGGCTCGTCTCGCGCCACCCGCTGGTGTCTTCCTCGACACCATCACCAAGCCGTATGTCTCTTCCCCGAGGGAGATCGACATCGGGATACCACTACAACTAGAACTAGCCCTGGTCACCATGGTCGCGGAGCCAAGCGACTGGACCGCGCCATATGTCGCCTACCTAGAGGAAGGGACCCTACCCGCAGACGAGACGGAGGCCCGTATGATAGTACACCACTGCAAGTCCTTCGTCATCATCAACGGCGAGCTCCACAAGCGCAGCGTGACCGGCGTGTTCCAACGATGCGTACAACCTAGGGAAGGTCGCAAAATCCTCCAAGACATCCATGCTGGCGACTGCGGCCACCACGCTGGCACTTGGTCCCTGGTCGCCAAGGCCATGCAACATGGATTCTACTGTCTCACCACACACGCCGACACGGTCGACATCGTCCAACGCTGCGTCGGGTGCCAGAAGTACGCCAATCAGACTCACGTGCCAAGCTTGGCACTGAAGACCATCCCCATCACTTGGCCATTCGCCGTGTGGGGCATGGATATGGTAGGCCCCTTCAAGAAGGCCCCCTCCAGCTACACCCACCTCTTAGTCGCAGTCGACAAATTCAAAAAATGGGTGGAGGCCAAGCCAGTTCGCAAGTGTGACAAGACTGCAGCCAAGTTCCTACGCGAGCTCATCTATAGCTACGGGTTCCCGCACAGCATCATCACGGACAACAACACCAACTTCGCTAAGGGGGCCATGGTCGAATTCTGCAAGGAACACAACATACGATTCGACCTCGCCTCAGTCGCCCACCGGAGTCCAATGGCCAGGCGGAACGCGCCAACCAGAGCATCCTCCACGGCCTGAAGCCACGACTGCACGTCCCCCTCGAACGAACCCCGGGGTGCTGGGTCAAAGAACTCCCCTCGGTCATCTGTGGCATCTGCACCTCCATCAACAGGTCGACGGTCTTCACCCCCTTCTTCATGGTGAAAGGCGCCGAAGCCGTCATGCCGACCGACCTCGAGCACGACTCACCGCGAGTCATCAACTATGCGGAGGCCGACAACGCGCTCGCACTCCAAGACGGGGTTGACCAGCTCAACGAAGCCCACGACCTAGCTCGTTCCTGCACCGCCATCTACCAGCAAGGACTCCGCCGCTACCACAGCCGCCGAGTCCGAACTCGCACCTTCTAGGAAGGCGACCTGGTCCTATGGCTGATCCAGGACAAGAAGGGCACGCACAAGCTATCTCCCCCATGGGAGGGACCATTCTCCATAGGGAGAGTCCTGGGAAACGATGCCTACTACCTCATCGATGTCCGAGGCGGTGGACAGCTCGACGTTAAGCGGCCATAGAATGTAAACCTCCTAAGGAAGTTCTACACTTAGAACTCCAACATGTACTCCCCCCGCTATGAAATAAAGAAGATCGATTGGCACAAAGTGTGTCCACTCTCCGTATCTTGTGCCACTCACACTCGTAAGAACAGCGTCATGCTAACCGTGAAAGTCAACCTTTGGTACACGACCGGTGCGGCTAAGTAGTGCGATACAAGGGCACCGACCAAATTCGGGCCTTGTGTCTTCCATGAAAACGCCAACCCGGATCCCCATCAGAGTCGCCTCGTTCGACTGGCCTGCCAGGCCAAGACAACTGCACTCGCTTCTCATAGCGACCCAGTCCTCCACATCCTTGGAGCAGCGACTCGAACGGTTAAGTACCACGCCTGGGGACTGATGCCAGTCTAAATGATGTGGACATCCCATCTATTGATACAACCATGGTACCTACAGCTACACACATACAAGGACCTATCACTCGATCTCGTGCCAAACAACTTAACTATCAGGTACTTTCGTTTCTTGGAACTATTCCTCACATACATGAGAATATGATGCTGCCTAAATCAGATGTATTTCTTACTCTTAGGAATGATGGACCAAGCATGGATGAGAGGGACAAGCATTGGAGCATGGCCATGCATGGAGATGGCAGCAAGCATGTGATGTTTCAAGAGAAGGCCACGGATGAAGATTTTAGAACTTTGAGGCCTCTATAATGAAGAAAGAAGGCTTGGACGAAATATTCAAGATTAATACTTCACAAATGCGTCCATAGCTTAATATGGTCCTGTGACACCTTTAATTTGGGCCAGGCCCATGTAATTTTCGCAAGATTTTAAATAGCCACTTTTTAGAGTCCGTATTTGAGGGGGAAAGGACTTCTAGGGTTGGATTCGGCCACCACTTCCATGTCTGGCCCAAACCCCACCTTTCCCTCCTTAAATACTCCCCATAGTCGTCACCATAGACTCGGATTTTGTTTAGACATCAAGTTAGACTTCATAGCAACTTCGCCAAGGCTCGAGCGTCGCAGAGGCCTCTTGTATTTCGCACCTATACAGGATCCCACCTTTTCAATAAAGCTTTCATCTTAATCCGCAATATCTTGATTGCAATATTGGTTCTTACTTGTTCTCGATTTCAGGTAGGAATTAGGACCCTCATTGATCAGGCTGATCGTGTTCCCGCAGGATCAGTAACCTCCAGGAGATTGGCCTAGCGATTGCATTGGCGCTCGTGCTCGCACGTGTAGTCGGATCGTCAAGCCCTAACTCCACCAAATCGACTATCACCATCTCATCGAAAGATAGGACACCTTTGCCCTATCACTAAACCCACGCAGCCAGGGAAAACACCAAGTATGAGAGCGTGTCCTGGACTCACAACGCGATTGATTCTCCGAGTCAGGTGGAGCGACGCGCCAAGTACAAATGTGCCTCGTCCTCACCTACCTTGGGCATGTGACTAGAACGGCCAAGTACCACGCTCGGGAAAACGGCTAAGTATAGAGCACCCCTTGGGGTCGCCACGCGACTGGCTTTCCAAGCCACGGCGAGTTGACCTAAACTAAGTAACAGTATAACAATAAAACATACACAAAAGAAACAAGGTAAACCCCACAAAAATATCGGATGCGCTCAGGGACTCGCACAACCCAACAATTCATAATCAAATTAATAGTGACAAAAGCATTCATGCATTCCTTATGGCAAAAAAGTTTGTTCGCTTACTAGGGCAGGCACATTTTTCCTTTACAACTAATGCCACTCGGCAAAATCTCCTACTCCGCAGGCTTAGACGACGACGCGCCACCGCCCCCGCGGACACGGATGAAGGGAACCCACGGGTTCGATGGGTACATCGTCAGAGCGCCCGCCATGACCGCTCGGAACGGCTGCTCCACCTTGAAGTCGCACTTCGCCGGCTCGGGGTCGTTCGGGGCAACGATCGTCTCCTGATACAGAAGAAGATCACCCATCGCCAACACCCGCTTGGAGTAGACCGCGGCCCGGTCGGTCAGCTTCAGCACGTCGGCAATCTCAACCGCACCCGTTGACGAAGGGTACCCCGCTGGTGATGTCGTCAAGGTCGAAGTCGTCGGGGAAGTGCGTGAGCCTGAGGCTCAGCGCAGTCACAGGCCCACGGTGAAAAGCCGACCGGGACATGAACTCCACAACCGCCGGAGCCTTCTCCAGGTAGCGCTAGACCTCGGTGAGCTCGCTGGGGATCACCTCCGTCGGTGAAATCTCCTGAAGGTATGCGCGAATGCAAGTTGCCGACAGAGCGGCAGAGTCCACCAACATCGTGACACACTACCGTGCATCGTACGACTGCGCCTCGGCTTCGTCATCCAGAATCTTCCCTGCAAAGCACAAGAAGTTCACAATCAGAAGGTCGCACAAAATAAAAATGCAGAGGCGACCCACATGCTCGGGGACTCGCCAGACCAAACACAAGAAGGTCAACGGAACTCACCTATCAACGGATGGCAGATCCCCATAACGAAGGCCTACAGACCCGAGAAATTAGTTTGCAGCCCGGCAACAAGTGCATCCGACACCTTCCGCTCCTTGGCAACAGCAGTGACGGCCGCTTTAACTCCCCCGTCCGCCGAGATCGCCTCCACCTTCGCGGTTTCGAGCTCTCGTTCCAGCTCGGCCACCCGCTTCTCCACGGCAGACAAAGATGACTGGGCAGCCGTCAAGTCGCTCGTAGGGACCAAACCCTCGTGAGCCTTATCCACCGTGGCCGCATGACCTTCTGCACAAACACGAGCATGAGTACAAAATCAGACAAAAAGCCCATGGAGAAGGGCATCTCAAGTTCTTACCAGCAGCCGCTTGAAGTTGTTTATTCAATTCCCGCATGGAGCGGAGTTCCTTCTCCAGCCGATCCCTGGCAGTCAGCCGCTCTGCCGACTCGCGTTGGAGACCCTGCGCAGATACGGCAAACATCAACAAAAAATCACAAGACTTCCTATGTGCCTAGTTGCTGAAATCCAGCGACTAGACACTCGGGGACTGGGCAACGAAGAAATTGCCTAAGCGACCAGTCACCGAAGTTCAGTGACTAGCTGCTCGGGGATTGGATATTGAAAGTCAGCACTGAAATAAGAATCTACCCGCTGAAACTCAGCGGCCAGATCCTCGGGGACTGGACATACCTTGATGGCCGCACCTAGCATGTTGTGTAGCTCGACCGCGTCCACTGACGGGATCACGATTGGTGTGCGCCCGCGCCGCTGTTCGACCTTCGAGCCCAAAACATCGGACGTCTGGGCTGACTGCGCCGACGCGTTCGCAATAGAGGCCCTCGCCACAAAGCGCGGGAAGCTCGCCACTGCTGCTCCTGCAGCGCTCGTCGACAGGGCTATCACCCCGACCGGCGCCACGGGTTCCATCCGCTGTGACTCCGCACCCACTACGGCCTTCGCGGCCGCACCTACTCCAGTCGGAGCCTCACTTGGGGTGTCGACTGACTCGTCTGAAATCATGACGACTTCGTCGCCCTTCGCCCTCTTCGCGCCCTCAGTGGGTGCTTCGACCTCGTCACTCTTCCTCTTCTTCAAGGGATCGTCTTCTGCCCCAGCGGTGCCCGCTGGAACCTTAGCCACTGAGGCGTGGCCAATTTTCTTCACGCCAGTCCTGCAAAACAACATTGTCGGCAAGCTCGCAAAACAAGTTCGAGCCAGTCACCCAAAGGAATACATCAAAATACTTAGCGACTGGGATGAAGCGCGGACCGGTATGGATACTTGCCGGTTTCTCCAACTCCGGCCCCAGCTTCCGGTTGTGGCCCGTCTCGAACAAACTTGGCGCCCATGACATGGACGCCTTCTTCGAGGATGAAGCCGCGGCAGGAAGCTCCTCGATGGTCGACGCAGGTGCTTCCCATAGCGGCGACGCTCCTGCGGGTGGGGCGGCCCCGAGTCCGGTGAATGCGGAGAAGGGCGATGGCAGCGATGCCAACGACACTTCATCTTCTACCACGATCGCATCAGCAGCCGCAGTCGCTTGCGTCGGTATGCTAGCCCTGGCCTTGTCGGCCGCGCTGGTCGCTTCAGAGCACTCGTGGACCGAGGCGGCGACACCGCCTTGGCCAGCTCCTTCTTCTGCGGCGACTTCTGATAGGGCAAAGGTGTCCGATCTTTCGATGAGATGGTGATAGTCGATTTGGGTGGAGTTCAGACTTGACGATCCGACTACACGTGCGAGCACAAGCGCCAATGCAATCGCTAGGCCAATCTCCTGGAGGTTATCGATCCTGCGGGAACATGATCAGCCTGACCAGCGAGGGTCTTAATTCCTACCTGAAATCGAGAACAAGTAAGAACTAATATCGCAATCAAGATATTGCGGATTAAGAGGAAAGTTTTATTGAAAAGGTGGGATCCTGTATAGGTGCGAAGTACAAGAGGCCTCTGCGACGCTCGAGCCTTGGCGAAGTTGCTATGATGGCTAACTCAATGTCTAAACAAAATCCGAGTCTACGGTGAGGGCTATGGGGAGTATTTAAGGAGGAAAAGGTGGTGTTTCGGCCAGCCATAGAAGTGGTGGCCGAATCCAACCCCAGAAGTCCCTTTCTCCTCAAATACGGACTCTAAAAAGTGGCTAATTAAAATCCTGCGAAAATTACATGGGCATGGGCCCAAAATAAAGGTGTCGCAGCACCATATTAAGCTATGGACGAATTTGTGAAGTATTAATCTTGAATATTTTATCCAAGCCTTCTTTCTTCATTATGGTGGCCTCAAAGTTCTGAAATCTTCATCCGTGGCCTTCTCTTGAATCATCTCATGCTTGCTGCCATCTCCATGCATGACCATGCTCCAATGCTTGTCCCTCTCATCCATGCTTGGTCCATCATTCCTAAGAGTAATAAATACATCTGATTTAGGCAGCATCATATTCTCATGTATGTGAGGAATAGTTCCAAGAAACGAAAGTACCTGATAGTTAAGTTGTTTGGCACGAGATCTTGTGATAGGTCCTTGTATGTGTGTAGCTGTAGGTACAACGGTTGTATCAATAGATGGGATGTCCACATCATGCTCCCCTTCTTGAATTGAAGTCGTCCTCAACGCAATCTCATCTTCCTCACCAAAGTAAGGCTTCAAATATGCAATGTTAAACGTAGGACTAACCGTACCAAAGTCTGCAGGCAACTCAAGTTTATATGCATTATCGTTTATTTTCTCTAACACCTTAAAGGGACCAGCAGCACGCGGCATTAACTTAGATTTGCGTAAATCAGGAAAACGATCCTTACGCAAATGTAACCAAATAAGATCTCCAACATCAAACACAACATGCTTTCTCCCTTTATCCCCAGCAAGTTATACTTAGCATTCATGTGTTCTATGTTATCTTTAGTAGTCTTATGCAAGTTTAATATCATTTCAGCGCGTTGTGTAGTATCCAAATTATTTTGCACCAAAGTAGGTAAAGGCAATAAATCAATAGGTGCACGAGGAACAAAACCATACACGATCTCAAACGGGCACATCTTTGTGGTAGAATGCAGCGAACGATTATAAGCAAATTCTATATGAGGTAAATACTCTTCCCGCAATTTTAAGTTCTTCTTTAAAACAACCCGCAACATAGTAGACAAAGTTCTATTTACTACTTCAGTTTGTCCATCAGTTTGGGGATGACATGTAGTACTAAACAGCAATTTAGTCCCCAATTTAGCCCATAAACATCACCAAAAGTGACTAAGAAATTTAGTATCACGATCAGAAACAATAGTATTTGGCACACCATGTAAACGAACAATTTCACGAAAGAATAAATCAGCAATATGCGTAGCATCATCCGTTTTATGACAAGGAATAAAGTGTGCCATCTTAGAAAACCGATCCACAACAACAAAAATACTATCCCTCCCCTTCTGTGTACGTGGCAATCCCAAAATAAAGTCCATAGAAATATCCTCCCAAGGAACACTAGGAACAGGAAGAGGCATATATAAACCATGTGGATTAAGGCGAGACTCAGGTTTTTGACAAGTAGTGCAGCGTGCCACAAATCTCTCAACATCTCGACGCATACGTGGCCAAAAGAAGTGTGCAGCAAGAACATCCTCCGTTTTCTTGACACCAAAGTGTCCCATCAATCCTCCTCCATGCGCCTCCTGTAACAACAAAAGACGAACAGAACTATCTGGAATGCATAGTTTGTTAGCACGGAACACAAATCCATCATTAAAGACGAACTTGTTCCATGTTCTACCATCTCTACAATTCTACAACACATCTTTAAATTCAGCATCATGCACATATTGTTTCTTAATAGTTTCTAATCCAAATATTTTGAAGTCAAGTTGAGATAACAAAGTATAACGGCGCGACAAAGCATCAACAATAATATTATCTTTACCCTTTTTGTGTTTGATAACATAAGGAAAAGACTCAATAAATTCAACCCACTTTGCATGACGACAATTCAACTTAGCTTGACTACGAATATGCTTCAAAGATTCATGATCAGAATGTATAACAAATTCTTTAGGCCATAGATAATGTTGCCAAGTTTCTAATGTCCGAACCAATGCATATAATTCTTTATCATAAGTAGAATAGTTCAGACTAGCCCCACTCAATTTCTCACTAAAATATGCAACAGGTTTTCCCTCTTGTAATAACACACCTCCCAAACCAATTCCACTAGCATCACATTCAAGCTCAAAAGTCTTAGTAAAATCAGGAAGTTGGAGTAGGGGAGTATGTGTTAGCTTATCTTTCAATATGACGAAGCCCTGTTGTTGTGCATCGCCCCAAACAAAGGACACATCCTTCTTGGTAAGTTCATTCAGCGGCGCGGCAATTGATCCAAAGTCTTTGACAAAGCGCCTATAAAAACCAGCGAGGCCAAGAAAACTCCTCACTTGTGTTACCGTCTTGGGCTGCAGCCAATTCTCAATAGCTTCAATCTTGGCTGGATCCACTTCAATACCATGTGATGTAACAACATATCCAAGAAACGCAACTCGATTGGTGCAAAAGGTGCACTTCTCAAGATTACCAAACAAACGTGCCTCACGTAAAGCATTGAAAACAAAACGTAAATGGTCCCAATGATCCTCTAAAGATTTTCTATAAATCAGAATATCATCAAAGTAGACTACCACAAAACGTCCAATGAAAGCACGTAAAACTTCGTTCATTAATCTCATGAAAGTGCTAGGTGCATTAGTTAAACCAAACGGCATCACTAACCACTCATACAAACCGAACTTAGTTTTAAATGTTATTTTCCATTCATCTCCCAATTTCATACGAATCTGGTGGTAACCACTATGCAAATCAACTTTAGAAAACATGGTAGAGCCACTCAATTCATCAAGCATGTCATCCAAACGTGGAATAGGATGACGATATCGAATAGTAATATTATTGATAGCTCTACAATCAGTACACATGCGCGAAGAACCATCTTTCTTAGGTACAAAAATAATAGGAACAACACAGGGGCTAAGGGACTCACAAATATGATCTCTGTCGAGTAGTTCCTGGATTTGGCGTTGTATATCCTTTGTCTCCTCTGGATTGGTTCTATATGGCGCGCGGTTGGGCAACGTAGCACCAGGAATGAGATCAATTTGGTGCTCAATTCCTCTAATAGGAGGTAGTCCTGGTGGCAGCTCGGCGGGGAAGACGTCCTCATATTCCTGCAAAAGGGTAGAAATAGCGGGTGGCAAAGAAGGAGGCATATCCTCAAATGAAAACAAAACCTCTTTGCAGACAATTGCATAACATTGAGTATTGTTTACATCTAGTTCAGCAATATCAATTTTATTTGCAAGCATACATGGACTCTTCAAACGTATTTCAGTAGCATGTTTAGAATCAGATTTAGTGGTCTTTGGTGGTACAAAATCTGCCGCAACAATCTGATTCTCACTTTTATTTTTCTCCTCAGTTTTAGCTCTACTAGCTCTAGCAAGATCATCTTTTAAAATTTGTTCGGGAGTCATAGGTTTGAGACCAATTTTATTTCCATCATGCATAAGAGAATAGTGATTAGTTTTGCCATTATGAACAGATTCTCTATCAAATTGCCATGGTCTACCAAGTAACAAAGAACAAGCTTGCATAGGTACAACATCACAATCAACAAAATCAGAATATGTACCAATAGTAAAATGCACACGTACCGTTCTTGTTACCTTGATCTTGCGAGAACTCTCAAACCATTGGATGTAATATGAATGTGTGCGTTGTCTTGTTGGAATTGCAAGCTTCTCTACAATGTCAACACTAGACATATTATTACAACTCCCTCCATCAATGATGATCCGTATAGCTCTTTCCTTGACAACACTACGTGTTTGGAATAGGTTGTGGTGTTGATCTTGCTCAGATTTGGTCAATTGCACACTCAACACACGTTGTGTAATTAAGCTCTTGTATTGATCAGCAGCTTCAGCTCCCATTACCTCTGTCTCTTCATTAGAATCACAATTGTCTCCATCTCGACCAGAAATAAGGGCTAATGTATCTTCATCAAAGTCACTCGCTGAATCGTATTGACCATCATCACGCACCATCATAACACGTTGTGTTGTGCACTTTCTCTCAATATGACCAAAACCCCAGCACTTGCGGCATTGTATATCCTTTGTTTTACCCGTGGAAGCCATAGAAGATGCACTACGAGCAGGAGCATTGGATGATGGTGGAGGAGCAGCTGGAAATCTTGTGGTGGCCTTGGATGTGGTAGTAGCTGGTGGCAAATCACGAGGAGGTGCTAATTGTCGGGATGTCCAGGTGGATGTGCGACCTGCAGAATTATTAGTCCTCCTCCATGGTATTTGGCGATCCTGCACTTCACGTTCAGCTTTGCAAGCAAGATGAAACAAACGAGTGATAGAATTATATTCCTTATAATCAAATATGTGTTGAATGTCCTTGTTTAATCCACCAAAGAAACGTGCAAGCATTTGTTCAGTAGATTCAACAAGACCACACCGAACCATCCCTGTTTGCAATTCCTGATAATACTCTTCTACAGATTTTTTCCCTTGTTCTAAACATGTCAGATTCTTTAGTAAATCACGTTGATAAGTGGGAGGTACAAAACGAACACGCATAGCAGTTCTTAAAGCAATCCAAGTACTAGGAATAGTAGTAGGATTTAAACGACAATACTCAGACCACCAAAGGGACGGAAATTTAGTAAATTCACATGTAGCAGCACTAACACGCATATTCTCAGGATATTTTAAACATGCAAAACGTTGTTCTACTTCCATCTCCCATGTAAGATATGCATCAGGATTATATTTACCCTCAAAAGATGGAATATTTAATTTAAGCTTTCCAACATGAGCATCATCACGTACCGGTGGTCGAGCGTTGAGGTAGTAATGTCGGGGACGTCCAGCAGGGTGTGGAGGTTGTTCAACCTCCTCGTCAAACAAATCGTCATTGTCGGGGTCATAGTAGTACCCGTCGTCTGTCCCCAATGCCGCAGCAGCAACCGCGATAGAAGTCTGAGGTGCCTCAGCGGCAGCGGTAGCCGCCTGAGGTGCGTCGGCAGTCGAACCAGCAGCACGACCCGTGATCGGAATGCGCCGTGTGCCATGCCGAGCTGCCAATGGGGCGGGTGACGGCAATCTGTCCAATACCTCCTTGAACCGAGCGTCAAGCTTGTCGTTGAAGGATTTATCGAGTCCATCGATCTTGTCCATGGCGTTGGTGAGCTTGGTGTCAAACTCCCCTAGTCGTGCATCCACATATTCAGCACAACCTACCAAGAGCTCGAAGAAGTGGGCATGTAGTTCTTGGTTCGTCATGGTGGCAGGGTTCCACGAAGTATCTGTCATGGTTATTCCTCTAAAAAGCACAGGTATATATGCCTATAACTACGGAAATATGGTGGAAGGCACGCGTAATCCGTCAAGCAATATATGAAGCTCTTACAAGTTCTTACCAAACAGCAGGAAAAAGGCGATGTGCAACCGCGAGGAGCAGTGGGTCCAGAGATTGAACCAAGCGATTACCAGGAGTCGAGACACCGCACATGGAGAAATATGTGGAGCTCTGGGAAGGCTTAGCAAGGGGGTTAGCAATTATCAAAACAGCAATGCAAATGTTGAAAGAATGCTCAACGATGATACTGTGCTGGTCCTAGGCTAGACCGTACTAGAGACGCGAGCCTAGATCACCAACGATGTCACGACGCGACACAACAAGCAATGTATGATGATATGGCACCCTGAAAAGCGAACCGAGATGTTGAAAATCACTATGATGGCGAGTGTCTAGAACTGATCTACGGGGTCAAAAAAACAGGTTAGCCCCAAATTTTTTTTCGAAATTTTTATATTATGCTCCGGAAAGCGCGCAGGCGCCAAAAAAATATCGCTATAACGGCCGATGGAGAAAAGTGATCCCCGGGGCTGAAAATCAGTATAGCCAGAAAAAAATTCGGAGGCGGTTCCAGACTTTTTTTCTCTCCTGGACTTACGACTGAACTTCTAACTCGACACGGACTTTATCTCAATACGGAAACAACAAGAAAGGAGAGTAAAAAGAATTAACTAGGAAACAATAACTCAACTCGGACTCGTGCCGCGGCAGGAAAGGTGATCGGATCCGTGTCGCGGTAGGAAGGCGGTGGCAGAGTTTTAGGGTTTATGGTAGCTGGGTGTATGGCGGCGGAATATGGTGGCGGAATATGGTGGCGAAATATGGTGGCGGTGATCTGCGAGGGTGGCGGTGACTACTGTGATCAGAACTCGAAACTCTAAGGGACGAGACACTAAGACCAGCAACTTGACGCGTCGATGTAGACACAAATTCAACAATGCAAAACTGAAAAAATAATACAAGGCATAGAATGGTGATGGGATGGATCTAAACTCTAACTGTGTTTTTGGCTTTTTATGTGGGTTATAGGTAAAACAGATCTAATCTACGAAAACAGTAAAATCTCACCGAGCAACCTGAAATCTGATACCACTTGATAGGGCAAAGGTGTCCGATCTTTTGATGAGATGGTGATAGTCGATTTGGGTGGAGTTCGGGCTTGACGATCCGACTACACGTGCGAGCACGAGCGCCAATGCAATCGCTAGGCTAATCTCCTGCAGGTTACCGATCCTGCGGGAACACGATCAGCCTGACCAGCGAGGGTCTTAATTCCTACCTGAAATCGAGAACAAGTAAGAACTAATATTGCAATCAAGATATTGCGGATTAAGAGGAAAGTTTTATTGAAAAGGTGGGATCCTGTATAGGTGCGAAGTACAAGAGGCCTCTGCGACGCTCGAGCCTTGGCGAAGTTGCTATGATGGCTAACTTAATGTCTAAACAAAATCCGAGTCTACGGTGACGGCTATGGGCAGTATTTAAGGAGGAAAAGGTGGGGTTTCGGCCAGCCATAGAAGTGGTGGCCGAATCCAACCCTAGAAGTCCTTTTCTCCTCAAATACGGACTCTAAAAAGTGGCTAATTAAAATCCTACGAAAATTACATAGGTCTGGCCCAAAATAAAGGTGTCGCAGCACCATATTAAGCTATGGACGAATTTGTGAAGTATTAATCTTGAATATTTCGTCCAAGCCTTCTTTCTTCATTATGGTGGCCTCAAAGTTCTGAAATCTTCATCCATGGCCTTCTCTTGAATCATCTCATGCTTGCTGCCATCTCCATGCATGGCCATGCTCCAATGCTTGTCCGTCTCATCCATGCTTGGTCCATCATTCCTAAGAGTAATAAATACATCTGATTTAGGCAGCATCATATTCTCATGTATGTGAGTAATAGTTCCAAGAAACGAAAGTACCTGATAGTTAAGTTGTTTGGCACGAGATCTTGTGATAGGTCCTTGTATGTGTGTAGCTGTAGGTACAATGGTTGTATCAATAGATGTGATGTCCACATCAACTTCTTCTTCGATGGCGTGGCCGCGCGCCGAGAAGTGTGCTCGAGGCCCTCGCCTTCGCCCCCGTCATGAGCCTCGAGGCTCTTGCTAGCCTTGATCTCGCGTTGCCGCTGCCCACTGGTCCTCTGGACCGCGGGTGCGGCGACCTCCACGGCCTTGTCGTCATCGTCGTCTTCATCATCATCGTCATCGCCTCTGACGTTAGCTTTGTCGGAGGACGACTCGCTCTCGTCCTCAGCGGACTCGCTCGAGTCTTCGTCATTGGCGGGTGGAAGCCAACCTTCCACCACTTGGAAAAGCTACACAAATGAAACACGATCAGTAAGGACCACGACTGCAATTCTGCGATTGCGAAATGGGCAAGGGAGAGTGAATGTACCGATGGTGCCTTCCGCTTCACGGTGTATGGAGGTATCCCGGCCTTCGCATCGAGGTACTCCGCGTCGATAATCTTCCTCAGCATGAGGGTGTAGTCGGCGGCGCTCCATTCGGCGGTGCAGGACTTGGTCGCATCGTCCTTGCCCGTGTACTCGTACATCTAGTGGGCGCGGCTGGCCAGAGGCACCAACCGCCGCCCGAGCCAACAGTTGTAAAAGTTGATCGTTTGGAGGCCCTTCTTCTTCAGGTTGTAGATCGTCATCAACATTTTGTCGACCACCATCTGCTGGTCGTGCGGGAGCTTGACGACTTGAAGTCGACGTGGCTCGGGCCGATTGGCGGAGTACATTGGAAATGCGACCTCGTCGTTCGGTGTCGACTCGCTCACGTAGAACCAATGTTTATTCCACTTGTTCGCCGCCTTCTTCGGCAGCATCAGGTGATAGGGCAAAGGTGTCCGATCTTCCGATGAGATGATAATGGTCGATTTGGTGGATTTCGGGCTTGACGATCCGACTACACGTGCGGGCACGAGCGCCAATGCAATCACTAGGCCAATCTCCTGGAGGTTACTGATCCTGCAGAAACACGATCAGCCTGACCAGCAGGGGTCTTAATTCCTACTTGAAATCGAGAACAAGTAAAAACTAATATTGCAATCAAGATATTGCGGATTAATATGAAAGCTTTATTGAAAAGGTGGGATCCTGTATAGGTGCGAAGTACAAGAGGCCTCTACGACGCTCGAGCCTTGGCGAAGTTGCTATGATGGCTAAATTAATGTCTAAACAAAATCCGAGTCTATGGTGATGGCTAAGGGGAGTATCTAAGGAGGAAAATGTGGGGTTTCGGCCATCCATAGAAGTGGTGGCCGAATCCAACCCTAGAAGTCCTATTCTCCTCCAATACGGACTCTAAAAAGTGGCTATTTAAAATCCTGCGAAAATTACATGGGCCTGGCCCAAAATAAAGGTGTCGCAGCACCATATTAAGCTATGGACGAATTTGTGAAGTATTAATCTTGAATATTTCGTCCAAGCCTTCTTTCTTCATTATGGTGGCCTCAAAGTTCTGAAATCTTCATTTGTGGACTTCTCTGAATTATCACATGCTTGCTGCCATCTCCATGCATGATCATGCTCCAATGCTTGTCCCTCTCATCCATGCTTGGTCCATCATTCATAAGAGTAAGAAATACATCTGATTTAGGTAGCATCATATTCTCATGTATGTGTGGAATAGTTCCAAGAAACGAAAGTACCTGATAGTTAAGTTGTTTAGCACGATCGAGTGATAGGTCCTTGTATGTGTGTAGCTATAGGTACAATGGTTGTATCAATAGATGGGATGTCCACATCATGCTCCCCTTCTTGAATTGAAGTCGTCCTCCGCGCAATCTCATCTTCCTCACCAAAGTAAGGCTTCAAATCTGCAATGTTAAACGTAGGACTGACCGTACCAAAGTCTACAGGCAACTCAAGTTTATATGCATTATCGTTTATTTTCTCTAACACCTTAAAAGGACCAGCAGCACGTGGCATTAACTTAGATTTGCGTAAATCAGGAAAACGATCTTTACGCAAATGTAACCAAACAAGATCTCCAACATCAAACACAACATGCTTTCTCCCTTTATCCCCAGCAAGTTTATACTTAGCATTCATGTGTTCTATGTTATATTTAGTAGTCTTATGCAAGTTTAATATCATTTCAGCGTGTTGAGTAGCATCCAAATTATTTTGCACCGAAGAAGGTAAAGGCAATAAATCAATAGGTGCATGAGGAACAAAACCATACACTATCTCAAAAGGGCACATCTTTGTGGTAGAATGCAGCGAACGATTATAAGCAAATTCTATATGAGGTAAACACTCTTCCCACAATTTTAAGTTTTTCTTTAAAACAGCCCGCAACATAGTAGACAAAGTTCTATTTACTACTTCAGTTTGTCCATCAGTTGGGGGATGACATGTAGTACTAAACAACAATTTAGTCCCCAAAAATACTATCCCTCCCCTTCTGTGTACGTGGCAATCCAAAACAAAGTCCATAGAAATATCCTTCCAAGGAATACTAGGAACAGGAAGAGGCATATATAAACCATGTGGATTAAGGCGAGACTTAGCTTTTTGACAAGTAGTGCATCGTGCCACAAATCTCTCAACATCTCGACGCATACGTGGCCAAAAGAAGTGTGCAGCAAGAACATCCTCCGTTTTCTTGACACCAAAGTGTCCCATCAATCCTCCTCCATGCGCCTCCTATAACAACAAAAGACGAACAGAACTATCTGGAATGCATAGTTTGTTAGCACGGAATACAAATCCATCATTGAAGACGAACTTGTTCCATGTTCTACCATCTCTACAATTCTGTAACACATCTTTAAATTCAGCATCATGCACATATTCTTCCTTAATAGTTTCCAATCCAAATATTTTGAATTCAAGTTGAGATAACAAAGTATAACAGCGTGACAAAGCATCAACAATAATATTATCTTTACCCTTTTATGTTTGATAACATAAGGAAAAGACTCAATAAATTCAACCCACTTTGCATGACGACGATTCAACTTAGCTTGACTACGAATATGCTTCAAAGATTCATGATCAGAATGTATAACAAATTCTTTAGGCCATAGATAATGTTGCCAAGTTTCTAATGTCCGAACCAATGCATATAATTCTTTATCATAAGTAGAATAATTCATACTAGCCCCACTGAATTTCTCACTAAAATATGCAACAGGTTTTCCCTCTTGTAATAACACACCTCCCAAACCAATTCCACTAGCATCACATTCAAGCTTAAAAGTCCTATTAAAATAAGGAAGTTGGAGTAAGGGCGCATGTGTTAGCTTATCTTTCAATATCACGAAGGCCTGTTGTTATGCATCGCCCCAAACAAAGGGTACATCCTTCTTGTTAAGTTCATTCAGCGGCGCGGCAATTGATCCAAAGTCTTTGACAAAGCGCCTATAAAAACCAGCGAGGCCAAGAAAACTCCTCACGTGTGTGACAGTCTTGGGCTGCGGCAATTCTCAATAGCTTCAATCTTGGCTGGATCCACTTCAATACCCTGTGATGTAACAACATAGCCAAGAAACACAACTCGATTGGTGCAAAAGGTGCACTTATCAAGATTACCAAACAAACGTGCATCATGTAAAGCATTGAAAACAGCACGTAAATGGTCCAAATGATCCTCTAAAGATTTGCTATAAATCAGAATATCATCAAAGTAGACTACCACAAAACGTCCAATGAAAGCACATAAAACTTCGTTCATTAATCTCATGAAAGTGTTGGGTGAATTAGTTAAACCAAACGGCATCACTAACCACTCATATAAACCGAACTTAGTTTTAAATGTTGTTTTCCATTCATCTCCCAATTTCATATGAATCTGGTGGTAACCACTACGCAAATCAACTTTACAAAACATGGTAGAGCCACTCAATTCATCAAGCATGTCATCCAAACGTGGAATAGGATGACGATATCAAATAGTAATATTATTGATAGCTCTACAATCAGTACACATGCGCGAAGAACCATCTTTCTTAGGTACCAAAATAATAGGAACAACATAGGGGCTAAGGGACTCACGAATATGATCTCTGTCGAGTAGTTCCTGAATTTGTCGTTGTATCTCCTTTGTCTCCTCTGGATTGGTTCTATATGGCACGCGGTTGGGCAACATAGCACCAGGAATGAGATCAATTTGGTGCTCAATTCCTCTAATAGGAGGTAGTCCTGGTGGCATCTCAGGGGGAAAAACGTCCTCATATTCCTGCAAAAGGTTAGCAATAGCGGGTGGCAAAGAAGGAGGCATATCCTCAAATGAAAACAAAACCTCTTTGCAGATAATTGCATAACATTGAGTATTGTTTACATCTAGTTCAGCAATATCAATTTTATTTGCAAGCATACATGGACTCTTCAAACGAATTTCAGTAGCATGTTTAGAATCAGATTTAGTATTCTTTGGTGGTACAAAATCTGCAGCAACAATCTGATTCTCACTTTTATTTTTCTCCTCAGTTTTAGCTCTACTAGCTCTAGCAAGATCATCTTTTAAAATATGTTCGGGAGTCATAGGTTTTAGACCAATTTTCTTTCCATCATGCATAAGATAATAGTGATTAGTTTTGCCATTCTGAACAGATTCTCTATCAAATTGCCATGGTTTACCAAGTAACAAAGAACAAGCTTGCATAGGTACAACATCACAATCAACAAAATCAGAATATGTACCAATAGTAAAATGCACACGTACCGTTCTTGTTACCTTGATCTTGCGAGAACTCTCAAACCATTGGATGTAATATGAATGGGTGCGTTGTCTTGTTGGAAGTGCAAGCTTCTCTATCATGTCAACACTAGCCAGATTATTACAACTCCCTCTATCAATGATGATCCTTATTGCTCTTTCCTTGGCAACACCACGTGTTTGGAACAGGTTGTGGCGTTGATCATGCTCAGATTTGCTCAATTGCACACTCAACACACGTTGTGTAACTAAGATCTTGTATTGATCAGCAGTTTCAGCTCCTATTACCTCTATCTCTTCATCAGAATCACAATTGTCTCCATCTCAAGCAGAAATAAGAGCTAATGTATCTTCATCAAAGTCACTCGCTGAATCATATTGACCATCATCACGCACCATCATAACACGTTGTGTTGTGCAGTGTCTCTCAATATGACCAAAACCCCAACACTTGCGGCATTGTATATCCTTTGTTTTACCCGTGGAAGCCATAGAAGATGCACTACGAGCAGGAGCATTGGATGACGGTGGAGGAGCAGCTGACAGAAATCTTGTGGTGGCCTTGGATGTGGTAGTAGCTGGTGTAGAATCACGAGAAGAAGGTGCTGATTGTCGGGATGTCCAAGTGGATGTGCGACCTGCAGAATTATTAGTCCTCCTCCATGGTGTTTGGCGATCCTGCACTTCATGTTCAGGTTTGCAAGCAAGATGAAACAAACGAGTGATGGAATTATATTCCTTATAGTCTAATATGTGTTGAATGTCCTTGTTTAATCCACCAAAGAAACGTGCGAGCATTTGTTCAGAAGTTTCAACAAGACCACACCGAACCATCCCCGTTTGCAATTCCTGATAATACTCTTCTACAGAATTTTTCCCTTGTTCCAAACGTGTCAGATTCTTTAGTAAATCACGTTGATAAGTGAGAGGCACAAAATGAACACGCATAGCAGTTTTTAAAGCAGTCCAAGTACGAGGAATAGTAGTAGGATTTAAACGACCATACTCAGACCACCAAAGGGAAGCAAATTTAGTAAATTCACATGTAACAACACTAACACGCATATTCTCAGGATATTTTAAACATGCAAAACGTTGTTCTACTTCCATCTCCCATGTAAGATATGCATCAGGATTATATTTACCCTCAAAAGATGGAATATTTAATTTAAGCTTTGCAACATGATCATCATCATGTACCGGTGGTCGAGTGTTGCAGTGGTAATGTCGGGGTCGGCCAGCAGGGTGTGGAGGTTGTTCAACCTCATCGTCAAACATATCATCATCGTCGAGGTCGTAGTACCTGCTACGCCCCGATGTCACAAAGCAGCAGCGGTGGAAGCTTTCGAGGTGCCTCAACAATGATAGCGGTAGTCACCGAGGTGCGGCTGAACCAGAAATCGACCTGTGATAGGAATGCGTCGTGCGCCATGCCGAGGTGCCAGTTGGGCGGGTGCGGGTGCCGGAAATCTGTCCAAAACCTCCTTGAACCGAGCGTCAAGCTTGTCGTTGAAGGATTTCTCGAGTCCATCGATCTTGTCCATGGCGTTGGTGAGCTTGGTGTCAAACTCCTCTAGTCGTGCATCCACATCTTCAGCGGGACCGACCAATACCTCGGAGAAGTGGGCATGTAGTTCTTGGTTCGTCATTGTGGCAGGGTTCCACGAAGTATCTGTCATGGTTAGTCCTTTAAAAAGCACAGGTATATATGCCTATAACTACGGAAATATGGTGGAAGGCACGCGTAATCCGTCAAGCAATATACGAAGCTCTTACAAGTTCTTACCAAACAGCAGGAAAAGGCGATGTGCAACCGCGAGGAGCAGTGGGTCCAGAGAGTGAACCGAGCGATTACCAGGAGTCGAGACACTGCACGTGGAGAAATCTGTGGAGCTCTGGGAAGGCTTAGCAAAGGGGTTAGCAATTATCAAAACAACAATGCAAACGTTGAAAGAATGCTCAACGATGGAACTGTGCTGGTCCTAGGATAGACCGTACTAGAGACGCGAGCCTAGATTACCAACGATGTCACGACGCGACACAACAAGCAATGTATGATGATATGGCACCCTGAAAAGCGAACCGAGATGTCGAAAATCACTATGATGGCGAGTGTCTAGAACTGATCGACGGGGTCTAGAAACAGGTTAGCCCCCAAAAAAAGTTTTGTCGAAATTTTTGTATTATGCCCCGGAAAGCGCGCAGGCGCAAAAAAATATCGCTATAACGGCCGATGGAGAAAAGTGATCCCCGGAGCCGAAAATCAGTATAGCCAGAAAAAATTAGAGGCGGTTCCAGACTTTTTTTGCTCTCTTTCTGGACTTACGCCTGAACTTTTAGCTCGACACGGACTTTAGCTCAACATGGAAACAACAAGGAAGGAGAGTAAAAAGAAATAACTAGGAAACAATAACTCAACTCGGACTCGTGCTGCGGCAGGAAAGGTGCTCGGATCCGTGTCATGGTAGGAAGGCGGTGGCGGAGTTTTAGGGTTTATGGTGGCCGGGTGTATGGTGGCGGAGTTTTAGGGTTTATGGTGGCCGGGTGTATGGTGGCGGAATATGGCGGCGGAATATGGTGGCGGTGATCTGCGACTATGGTGGTGACTACTGTGATTAGAACTCGAAATTCTAAGGAATGAGACACTAAGACCAGCAACTCGACGCGACGATGCACACACAAATTCAACAATGCAAAACTGAAAAGATTATGCAAGGCGTAGATTGGTGATGGGATGGATCTAAACTCTAACTGTGTTTTTGGCTTTTTCGTGGGTTATAGGTAAAACAGATCTAATCTACGAAAACAGTAAAATCTCATCGAGCAACCTGGAATCTGATACCATTTGATAGGGCAAAGGTGTCTGATCTTTCGATGAGATGATAATGGTCGATTTGGTGGAGTTCGGGCTTGACGATCCGAGTACACGTGCGGGCACGTGCACCAATGCAATCCCTAGGCCAATCTCCTGGAGGTTACTGATCCTGCAGAAACACGATCAGCCTGACCAACGAGGGTTTTAATTCCTACCTGAAATCGAGAACAAGTAAGAACTAATATTGCAATCAAGATATTGCGGATTAAGATGAAAGCTTTATTGAAAAGGTGGAATCCTGTATAGGTGTGAAGTACAAGAGGCCTCTGCGACGCTCGAGCCTTGGCGAAGTTGCTATGATGGCTAACTTAATGTCTAAACAAAACCCGAGTCTATGGTGACGGCTAAGGGGAGTATTTAAGGAGGAAAATGTGGGGTTTCGGCCAGCCATAGAAGTGGTGGCCGAATCCAACCCTAGAAGTCCTTTTATCCTCAAATACGGACTCTAAAAAGTGGCTATTTAAAATCCTGCAAAAATTACATGGGCCTGGCCCAGAATAAAGGTGTCGCAGTACCATATTAAGTTATGGACGAATTTGTGAAGTATTAATCTTGAATATTTCGTACAAGCCTTCTTTCTTCATTATGGTGGCCTCAAAGTTCTAAAATCTTCACCGTGGCCTTCTCTTGAATCATCACATGCTTCCTGCCATCTCCATGCATGATCATGCTCCAATGCTTGTCCCTCTCATCCATGCTTGGTCCATCATTCCTAAGAGTAAGAAATACATCTGATTTAGGCAGCATCATATTCTCATGTATATGAAGAATAGTTCCAAGAAACGAAAGTACCTGATAGTTAAGTTGTTTGGCACGAGATCGAGTGATAGGTCCTTGTATGTGTGTAGCTGTAGGTACAACGGTTGTATCAATAGATGGGATGTCCACATCATCAGGTCGAGGAAAGAGGCCTTGGACTTCAGCTGGAAGGTCAAGCCACCCGTAGCTAGCATCCGGCCGCCTGCGCCTTTGCGTCCGACCTGCCCGTGGGACAGATCTTGCCACAGGGGGAAATACGGGCGGCAACCCAGGTAGCACTCGCAAAACGCCATGAAGATGGCGAGTTGCTCGATGCTGTGTGGCCCCAGATCCGACGGTTGGATGCCGTAATATGCGTAGAAGCGGCGGAAGAAGATTGAGGAGGAGAAGCCGAGCCCCCTCTCCAAGTGGCTGGTGATGCAGACGAACTCCCTGGCGCGCGGATCGGGCACCACCTCTCCGGCCGCGGGGATCCGCCACCTACCGGCGCAAAGAATGCCCGCGTCTTCGAAAGATTTCAGTAGCACTTTCGTGTACTTGGATCTCCCCCATGAATCTGCTGGAGGCGCCATCGATCGAAGGATCTAGGTTCATGGAGTCACTCCGGATCACTCTAGGTCGATCTGGGTCGCTACAGAGGAATGGGAGATTGGGAGACGCACGAGATCGGAAGAAATGCTGGGAATGATCACCCCTCACCCGTCAGCTTCCTTATATAACGGTTGCTACCTGCCATTTTTGGGGAGCCGTTACCGCACGATGATTACGCCGATATTACCGTTGGATTACCCAACGGCTAGTGTGACCAAGATCGACGGTCCAACTTCGTCTACTTGACTTGCCAGCTGTAGCGACTCGACTACTCGCCAACCCATTCGCCAAGCTGCGACTCGACTACTCCTCGACCCATTCGCCAGAGCTGTGATTGACTTCTCGCCGACCCGTTTCCCATGGTTGCGATTTGACTGGTCGCCGTTATTGTGACTATGATGACATGTTTCTCTTTCATTGAAGGAGTCCATCGCCGATTCGACTGGGCGTCCAAATTGGACCCGAATACTCCGACTGCCAAAGAACACCTGCGACGAATCAACGATGGCCTCGGGGACTACTGATGGGGATATGCCGAGTGGGGTATGCCCAGCAGGACATTTCCCATCAGCCCATACTGCCAACGAGTGGACCTGCAGGATGGCGACTGGATCAAGATTCAATAAGGAGCCAGGCGACTGGAAGTTGGAGGCCTAGAAGCATAGCTAGGCCTAGTCGGATTAGGCCAAACACCCTCTGAATCCTTAACTAATTCGGTTGTAGATCTGTAAACCCTAGCAAGGTGACACTATATAAACCTCCCTAGGGTACGCATAGAACTCATGTTCCATCATACACCCCAGCGACTCGCCGCCTAGCCGTCGATCTCGCCCTTGTACTCTCCAATCAATACAATCTAGCAGGAGTAGGTCTTTACCCTCCATGTGGAGAACCTAGGTAAAACCCTGTGTCTCCGCCCTCATCTCGCACCGCAGATGGCTGGCCGCCCTTGCCCCTCGTTCTACTACTCGCTGCCGATTGCAGAATCTATCGTGGCCATTCCCACGACACACTGTGTGGGGGCAGATTTTCCCCTAGACTTTCCGTCCAGAGGGCAGATTTCCTCCTAGGCGGATAGTCCGCCCCTTGAGGTGGGCGGATAATCCACCCCCTCGATGATCTCCACCAAGTCAAGCTCGGCGTGACCCACTATGTGGGGGCGGATTTCCCCCGGACTTTCCATCCAGGGGGCAATTTTTCCCCCAGGACGGATAGTCCGCCCCTAGTGGGGGTGGATAATCCGCCCCCAAACTTCTTCAACAACCATTTCTGGGCAGGGGGTATTTAAACCCATCATCCCCCTCCTACCAGAACTCTTGGTTCATTCGAAAAAGACAAGATCTGCTCCTCAAGTTTCGTCCAAGAGATCTCCACCTTCATCCACCCAAAGGCCCCTTTCCTTGGGGAACCTAAGGAGGAGGGCTCGATCTTCATCAATTGCAATCAAGCGCTTCATCTCCTCTCCATTCATTTGGAGAATCTTTGATCTAGTAATTTTGCAAATATCTAGATCCTTGTGTTGATTATATTGATAATCCTTGTTCTTGTGACAACTTGTTGTCATTACGGGAGCCTCCAATTTGGTTGTGGATGTGTGCCCCGCTAGAGTTGTAAAGGCACCGGTTCTCGCCTCGAAGGCTACCAATAGTGGAGAAGGTGGATCAGGCCTTTTGTGGCGAGATCCATCGGAGAATAGGGTGAGGCCTATTGTGGTGTGGTGGTCTTAGAACCTCCCAGCCCTCCAACACAGATGTACTTCCCTTAACAAGGAAGGAACCGCAGTAAAACAAATCCTTGTGTCTCCGTGTGCTCCACTACGGTTTCCTTGCTCCTCACTTTACGTGCTTAGTAGCTAGGGCTGCATATAGGGAAATTCTCGTAGTTGCATATCTAGAGAATTTACTTTGTGTCAAGCCTAAAAGTGAAAAAGAACTAAAAATTGAGTAGCACCTATTCACCCCCCCCCTCTAGGTGCCTATACGATCCATTTCACTATGTCGGCCGTGATGAGATATATGCACTGGTGAGAGCAGAAAATCACCTAGAGCATAAAGAATCACCCCAAGATCATGCCTTATCCTAGATCATATGCCTTGGTGCTTGATCCTACGTTCATTGGACCGAATATCAACGTAAAATTCTCCAAGGTACTGATTGACAATGGCAGCAGCATAAACATACTGTACAAGGACAAAATGCACAAGCTGGGTATCAATGAGAACATGTTGCAGTCAACTAAGACTATCTTCCATGGCTCGTGTCGGGGTTGTCTTGTGAGCCAATTGGCAAGGTACGGATTGATGTGTTATTCGACACAAGGGAGAACTACAGAACTGAGAATTTGGAGTTCGAGGTTGTGGACTTGGAAAGTTGTTACCATACATTGGAGGGCAGGCCGGCAATATCAAAATTCATGTCTTGTACTCACATCAGTTACTTGAAAATGAAAATGCCAGGATCCCATGTGATTATCACCATTGCTGGAGATTACAGGAGATCGATGGAGTGTGCCTCGACCGGGTCAAACCTAGCCGAGTCACTAGTGATTGCAAGGGAAACAAGAATGATTTAGGAGGTGGCATCTTTGGCTTAGTCGGCACAGTTGAATATGTCGGCACTCGGTAACCCGCATGGGAGTGTCTCTTTTCAGCCGACTAAGGACACTAAGAAGATTCAGATTGACGACCAGTTCCCAGAGCGCACCGCCACTATTGGTGCCGTCCTAAACGATAAATAGGAAAGCGAGCTCGTTAGCTTCCTCCATGAGAATCGGGATATCTTTGCTTGGTCCACTCAGGATCTGCAAGGTGTGCTGATGGAGCTGGCAGAGCACTCTTTGCATGTTAGGCCAGATGCAAGGCCGGTGAAGCAACCTCTCTACCGCTTTGTCGAGGATAGGAGAAAAATCATTGGAGATGAGATAGCTCGGTTCCTTGCAGCCAGGTTTATAATGGAAGTCCATCATTCGGATTGGCTCTCTAATCTGGTGCTGGTAGAGAAAAAAATAGATGACCTCAATGTAGCAGTGGTGTGGAGTATACTACTAGGAAAACGGCTATAGGTAATCAGCACATCCGTGGCTCACATGGTTGAAGTGCCCCACGGCTAAAACAGGCGTGGCTCACCAGTGGGCAGTGCCCTACTAGTAACTAGAACAACCATGGCGCACATGACTATAGTGCGCCACAGATGTGTGTGGGCCAGGGCCCTGTTAGCCGCACGCCAAACATCTGTAGCGCACTACAGTCATGTGCGCCACGGATGTTAGTGTCAACCGTGGCGCACATGTGGGGGTGCGCTACGCCTAAGCGCATGCCCCCCTCTGCTGTGAAACGGCCACAAACATCTGTGGCACACTCGGCCTAGTGCGCCACAGGGAGTAGGAACATCTGTGGCGCACATGGCCTAGTGCGCCACGGTTGTTTTTCTACTCCTGTAAGCACTAGGGCAGCGCCACTTTGATGTGTCGATTTTTAGGACAGCACTTTATGTGCACATGTGTGACCACATCCACCACCCCACACTTCACTTTCCCCTTCTTCTTCCTCCTTAGATCTAGTCGGGATCTTCTCCTTCCCACCTCAATTTCTCCACCCATTCACCATTTTTAGCATGTAAAACTTGCTTTGGATGTTACATAAGTAATAGAGGAGGTCTCCGGTCTCTCATCTCCTTCTCCTCCGTCGGCACCTCTCCTTTCCATCTTTCTCGCGATCGGTCTCTCATCTCGGTAAGTTGTCCATGTAAGGATGTGTTCATGTGTATATGGATGATGTGCTCATATGTATGTAGATGATCGATGCTCATGATGTGTGTATGTGGAGAGGATGGTCATATGTGTGTCTATATGGAGAGTATCGATGATGCTCATGCATGTGTGTATGGAGAGGATAATGATATGTTCATGTGTGTATGGATCGGTCTCTCTCTCTCTCTATTGTGTTTGTATGTGAACAAGTTGCCATTTGTTTTGCCAAAATGTTGATCCATTTCTATTTTGGCAAGACTTTGGCATTTCGCAAAGGTCCTAATTTTAGGATAGGTCATGCCGAAATTTTCTATCGACCATTGCATGCATGCATTCATTATGTGGTTCTAATAGACTTCAAAATTGTACCGTGTACACCGTGCAGGCAAAAATGGTCCGCATAATGAGCGAAGGCATTGTGGCTAGATTTTTGAAATGTGCGACGGCCGACATGATACGAAATAACAAGACAGATATAAGATGTCCGTGCAGAAGATGCAAACTCAACTGGGTGATCGACCCAAATTTCGGGAATCTGCAGGCGCACCTGCTTCGCCATGGTTTCATGGATGGATACACTCGTTGGATAAGCGATGACGTAGATGATGGAGACGGTGAAGGTGGCCAACATGACGATGATCATCATCACGGCGAGAACGGGCGAGATGATGAAGAGTCTCCTGGAGATGGTGACGGTGCGAGCGACCGGGATGATGATGATCTAGATGCGGAGGAGCGTACGACGATGGAACAACGTCGGTGGGTGCAGGACCCTTATGTGCAAGAGCTGCTTCTCAAGCGACGAGTAACGCCAGGCTGCCGCTAGAGAGAAAGCCAAGCTTGCGCAACTTGAGAAAGACGCGGTTACTCCATTGTATGAAGGATGCAGGCCCGATGATACCCGGTTGAATGTAACGCTCAAGGCTATGGAGATGAAGGCAAAACACAAATTGAGCGACGCAAGCTTCGATGATATGATGGCATTCGCACGATCGTCTCCGGAGGGGAACACATGTCCAACTAGTATCGAGGATGCCAAGAAAATCGTCATCCTCTCGATCTACCGCACGTTAGATATCACGTATGCATCAACGATTGCATCATTTATCGGGCGAGGACATGGAGAAACCACATGTCCGGTGTGCGGCGTGGTCGATACAAGAAAGGGAAGAAAGCACCTCGAAAGTGGTATGGTACTTTCCTATCACTCGTCTGCTGGCTATTTCGCGGACCCTAAGGCGAATCTCATGCGATGGCATGGAAAGGAAGAAGTCGGGAGATGATGATGACCCGAAAAGGATGAGCTGGCGCACCCTTCGATGCTAGCCGTGAAAGCATTGTACCTCGAATTCGAATTCGGTGGAGATTCGAGGAACATCGGGCTTGGTGCAAGCACCGATGGACTCAATCCGTTCGGTGGCAGGAGCACGCACAACACTTGGCCCGTGTTTTTATGGATGTACAACCTCCTCCATGGTTGTGCATGAAGAAGAAGTACATACAAATGAGTATGCTAATTCAAGGGCGAAACAACCTGGTACCAACATCAATCTGATCTCAGGCTGTTGAAAGAGGAGCTAGCCACGTTATGGGAATCGGAGCCAATACTTACGACGCCATCGCACAAGATTATTTCACTATGAGAGCCGCGTTGGTCACTCTGGTGCAAGACTATCCAGTTGGGTATATCTCGGCAGGTTATCCAAGGATTCTGCATGCGTTAGGTGCATGGATGACAAGCTATCTCCAACTAGAGAAAGATCCGGGGTCATCGAAACCGTGTTCATGGCGCACCGGAGGTGGCTCGGCAAGAATGATCCATGGAGAAAAGCGTGGACCTGTTCGATGGCAAATCGAGACCCGAGGAATCCCGAGCGTGAGCAGCGTAGAAGTGGAAGAGTTGCTAAAACTGGAAAGATTGTCCTAAGCCTGGAAAGAAGCGAAAAGAGGCAACAAGACAAGCCCGATGAAGGTATGGAAAACAAGGTCTGTTTCTGGAGTTGCCATCTTGGAAGTTTCTCCACGCCTCATAGCCTCGACATCATGCATATCACGAAAAACGTGTGCGAGAGTCTGGTCGCCACCATAATCAACATGCCAGATAGGACGAAAGATGGTCCGAAAGCAAGGCACGACCTGATATGCTTGGGTATCCGGAAGGAGCTTCACGGAGGCGAAGCAGAGGTTTAGTGGCATGAAGTCTCACGACTGTGCCATGCTAATGACGCAGGTACTTCCGGTCGTACTAAGAGGGATAATGGACGAGCACGTCCGTGAAACATTATTTGGCCTATGCAAGTTTTTCGACGTCATCTCTAGGAAGTCGATTGGCGTGAATCAGCTCGGAAGGCTACAGGAGGAGATCGTGGTGATACTATGTGAGCTTGAGGTCTACTTCCCACCCGCATTCTTCGACATTATGGTGCATCTGCTGGTCCATGTCGTGGAGGACATCGTACAACTCGGGCCGATGTTCCTCCGCAACATGATGGCGTTCGAAAGGATGAACGGACACATCAAAGGATACGTTCACAACAGGTCCCGTCCAGATGGAAGCATAGCCAAGGTCTTTCTGGCCGAAGAGTGCATCTCTTTCTGCACGAATTATCTAGACATCGAGTACCCTGTCGGTCTTCCCGTTAACAGGCACCTTGGCAAGCTCAACGGATCTAGTCACCGAGAGGGTCGTCGCATACTGCATGCAGACTTCGATTTTCGACGCACAGACTTTGATCGAGCAAACCTCGTCGCGCTACACCATTTAGAACTGGTCGATCCTTGGGTACAGAAGCACAAAAGGTTAATCGAGAAGAAGTACAGTGACCGAGGCATACAGAGGACGCAGGGAGAAATAATCAAAGAGCACAACTCAGATTTCACGCGTTGGTTTAGGCAGACGCTCCTTGATAATCCCCCGCGATCGCATTCTTCTGACACGGAAAAGATCATATTCACCTTGTCGCAGGGACCGATGCAAAACCTGGTGACCTATCAGGTGTTATGGGGTAACCCCTTAGGGTGGCCCGATCTTTCACGAATCTCTGCGGGAATCGAGGGTAAAGCGGTGGAAGGGGAAAAGGGGATGGAATCCACGAACACACGCCACGAAGAACCCGACGAACTCACGCACACAAAACACGATACACGCCGATAACTCACGCCGGTGGCAACCGGTCCAACATAATCTCTAGGATCAGTGTTGGGCGAAGCTCGCTCTCCACGCCAACAACCGGGGATGAGGTGCTCGGTGAGATCTTGACGACTTGGGGGCGAGAAACCGAGAACCCAAGGCCTTGTACAACTTGAACGCACTAGGCAAGATCCAAGAGGGGGGTGGATAATCCGGTGCTCCTTGGTAGGAGCATGAGACCAATAGATATAAGTTCCTCAAAGGGTTTCCTTAATCTATTATTATCCAAGTCTAGGGTTTACGATGGAGGGTGGGGGCTATATATAGGCCAACCACATAAACAGGGGTATTTTGGGAACAAATAGCGAAATATAGAGAGGGTTACAAGGCGCTGGGCCGACTTAACACGATCAGGTCCTGTATCGTCTGGTAGTACGGTCCCAGTGACCAGTAGTACGGTCATCTTGTACCGCTTCTGCCCCAGTAGTACCGATTGTCGTCTGGGACTTGTGAACCCATGGTGGCGGTAGCAGGGGGCGGTAGTGCCGTGGCCCGGTAGTACCGGATCCTGGGCCGGTAGTACCGCCAGTGACAGAGAGCATTTGGCCAGCGCTGGGGTCTTCTGTTGTTGGCGGTAGCAGGGGGCGGTAGTGCCGCCGAGCGGTAGTACCGGTCGCCAGGTCCGGTAGTACCGCTGGCGACAGAGAGCGTTTGGCCTCTTCTGCTAGTGCTCCTCCGTCCTGTGGGTCCTTCTCTTCATACCTGATGATGCACAAGGTATGGGTATGAAGTAGCAGGCCATCCAAGGGTGTATCGAAGTCACACAAGGAGAGGAGCGAGTTCACCTTAGCTTGAAGGAGTTTGGCTCGGGCGCGAGTCATGGGTCCACTTGGGGAGCTCATGGAAGTAGATGTAGTAGCGGTCGTAGGACGGGCTGCATCAGCTCCCCCCCCTTGGGAAAGAGTCGTCCTCGACTCTTCAACCGTCGCAACTTCATATTCTCCATGGTAGGGTGAGAGGTCCTTGACATTGAATGTCGAGCTCACAAGATACTTTGATGTTGGGATATCGATGATATAAGCGTTGTTGTTGATCCTCTTGAGCACTTTGAATGGTCCATCACCTCTTGGCTTTAGCTTGGAGTCGCGTTCCTTGGGGAAGCGGTCTTTACTCAAGTGTATCCACACAAGGTCGCCCTCTTCAAAGATTATCTCTTTCTTGTTCTTGTTTAGCCTTGATGCTTGGCGAAGGACTTGTTGCTCGATAGTAGCTCGTGTGTCTTCATGGAGTTTCTTCATTGTTTTGGCACGCTTGACAACGTCCATATTGGCACGTTCATGAAGTGGTAGCGGAAGGATATCGAGCGCGGTGAGAGGCTCGAAGCCGTAGACGATCATGAACGGGCTCCTCATGGTGGTGGAGTGCTTGGCACGGTTGTAGGCGAACTTGGCGTGTGGAATACATTCCTCCCAGTCTTTAAGGTTCTTCTTTATCAACACCCGGAGGAGTGTGCCAAGACTTTGATTGATGACCTCGGTTTGTCCATCGGTTTGAGGATGCGAGGCGGACGAGAAGAGGAGCTTGATGCCGAGCTTGGCCATGAGAGTCTTCCAAAATTAGCTCATGAATTTTACGTCGCGGTCGGAGACGATTGTTCGTGGCACACCGTGTAGCCGAATTATTTCCCTGAAAAACAAATTTGCTACATGTGAAGCATCATCGGTCTTATGGCACGGAATGAAATGTGTCATTTTGGAAAAGCGATCCACTACTAAAAATAAAGAATCATGTCCATGTTTAGATCTAGGCAAGCCTAACACAAAGTCCATGCTAATGTCCGACCAAGGTGCATGAGGAATAGGCAATGGCATATAAAGACCAAAGGGGTTGGACTTAGACTTAGCTTGGATACATGTAGTGCATCGTTGGACGTGGCGCTCACGTCGCTTCATCTTTGGCCAAAAGTAGTGAGTGGAGAGCATGTCATATGTCTTGTCACGGCCAAAGTGACCCATAAGGCCTCCACCATGGGACTCTTGAAGAAGCAAAAGTTGGAGAGACGATTTCGGAATGCAAAGCTTGTTTTGTTTGAAAAGAAAACCCTTATGCAAATAGAAATCATCAATCCCTTTGTCTATTGAACATTGTGCAAATATTGGTCCAAAGAAAGGGTCGGACACGTACAAAGATTTGATGTCATCAAGACCCAAGACATTTACTTCGAGTCGTGTAAGAAGGCTTGTGTTTTTGCGAGACAAGGCGTCTGCTACCACATTTTCTTTGCCCTTCTTGTATTTGACAATGTAAGAAAAAGACTCCATGAACTCAACCCATTTTGCGTGCCTTTTACTCAAATTGGCTTGGCCCTTAAGGTACTTCAACGACTCATGGTCGGAATGTATGATAAATTCTTTGGGCCAAAGATAGTGTTGCCACACTTGAAGAACTTGAACTAAGGCAAAAAGTTCTTTGTCATAAATGGGATAGTTTAGGCGTGCGCCATCAAGTTTCTCACTATGGTAAGCAATAGGACGCCCATTTTGCATAAGGACGCCACCAATGCCAATACCACTAGCATCACATTCAATCTCAAAGGTTTTTGTGAAATCCGATAATGCAAGAAGTGGTGCTTCGGTGAGCCTCTTTTTGAGCTCGTCAACAGCCTTTTGTTGTGCTTTTTCCCAAACGAACGTGACATTTTTCTTGGTCAATTCGTTGAGGGGGCAAGCAATGGTAGAAAAGTCTTTCACAAAGCGACGATAAATGCCAGCCAACCCATGAAAACTACGAAGTTCACTAACATTTGTAGGGATGGGCCAATCTCGTATGTCCTTTACTTTGGAGACATAAACTTCAATGCCATTAGAAGACACGACAAAACCAAGGAAAATCAGCTTGTCTCTTGCAAAAGTGCACTTTGGGAGATTAGCATAAAGCTTTTCATGACGAAGGATTTGAAGGACCTCCTTAACATGAGTAACATGCTCCTCTAGTGACTTGCTATAGACAAGGATGTCATCAAAGTAAACAACTACACTCTTCCCAATGAGAGATCTCAAAATATGGTTCATGAGGCGCATGAAGGTAGATGGGGCATTAGATAAGCCAAAAGGCATAACCAACCATTCATACAGACCAAGATTGGTCTTGAAGGCGGTTTTCCACTCATCACCTTCGGCCATGCGAATTTGGTGGTAACCACTACGAAGATCAATTTTCGAAAATATTGTGGCTCCACATAACTCATCAAGCATGTCATCAAGACGCGGTATAGGATGTCCATAACGCACGGTGATAGCATTGATTGGACGGCAGTCCATGCATTACCGCAATGTATCTTCCGTTTTTGGAACTAGAATCACGGGGACCACGCTTGGGCTAGTGCTTACTTGGATCAAACCTTTGGAGACGAGTTGGTTGATTTGGCGTTCGATCTCCTTCGTCTCTTCCGGGTTTGTGTGATACGCGGCGCGGTTTGGGAGTGGGGCGCCGGGTATGAGGTCGATGCGGTGCTCGATTCCACGAAGAGGAGGAAGGCCATGAGGAAGCTCTTCGGGAAATACATCTTGGAATTCTTGCAAAATAGTCATCAAAGAAGGAGGAACATTTGTCAAGTCGTTAGTTCCTTGCGCTATTCCCTTGCATACAAGGACATAGTGCAAGATGGATGGGTTGGTCTGCACTTCTCTCATCTCACTTTTGGTGGCAAGAAGAACACTCTTAGTTTTTCCACTCGAGTTTGGCTTGTAGCTCTCACTCACTATGGTGTGGTTCTCTCGCTCACCACTCCTCTCACAAGGTGTTTTTGTGTATTGCGCCCTCGCTAAAGCCTTTGCATTGTACACAATTATTTGGCTAGGGGTCATTGGTTGCAACCACAAGTTTTATCAAGCCATTTGAAGGTGTAAGTGTTTGAGTGACCATTATGCAAAGCACGCTTGTCATATTGCCACGGCCTTCCAAGCAACATGTGGCAAACCGTCATTGGGACCACGTCACGTTCCACCGTTTCCTTGTAGTGCCCAATGGAGAACGTCACCGAGACGGTGTGCTTGATCTTGACGGATCCTTGGTCACTTAGCCATTGGATATGGTAGGGGTGTTTATGCGGATGGAGGGTGAGATTGAGTTTCTCACACAATTCCGTACTTGCAAGGTTGTGGCAACTCCCTCCATCGATGACAACTTTGATGGACTTCCCATTGATGCCGGCACGAGTTTGGAAGATGTTCGAGCGTTGGTCTTCATTCTCATTGACTTGGGTAGTCAAGACCCTTGTGACCACAAGCGATGGACTTGCGTCATGCTCACACACAAGAAGTTCTTGGTCCTCTTCCAAATGTTGCCTTGCCATGGCTTCCTTGACCCTTGCATCAAACTCTTCCTCACTCAAGTATTCTTCATCGCCGTTGTCATGGATGAACAAAACTTTCTTGTTTCCACATGCGTTCGACTTGTGCCCTTTGCCTCCACACTTGTAGCATTCACCATTGAATGGTTGATCATCCCTTGTGTTTTTGCCACTTGGGGGTTGTTTTCCTTGAGGGAGAGTTGGCTTGAAGGGAAGCTTGGTGGTACTTGAGGAGCTTCCACTTGGTGTTGTTGGGGTAGTGGTTGGTGCTTGCTTGTAGGTGAAGTACGTCTTTGGCTTGTTGTACTTGATGTCCTCTTGCACTTGACGCTCGGCCTTTGAAGCGATGTGCACAAGCTCAACCATGTTGTTGTACTTTTGGAACTCGGTGATGCGCTTGATGGGATGGTTCAAGCCATTGAGGAAGCGTGCCATTGTTTATTCATCTCGCTCTTCAATGTTAGCACGGATCATGTTGAGCTCCATTTGCTTGAAGTACTCTTCCACGGTCTTTGTCCCTTGACTAAGCGTTTGAAGCTTGTTGAAGAGGTCACGCGTGTAGTGTGAAGGAACAAAGCGGGATCTCATATGAGCCTTCATATCTTGCCAAGTTGCGATTGGAGGCTCTTGTTTTGCTTCGCGAGCGAGTTGGACTTGTTCCCACCAAAGGTTGGCATACTCATCAAACTCGAGGGATGCCATGGCCATCATCTTCTCATTGCTATAGTTGTGCATGCGGAAGATCTTGTCGACCTTGAGTTCCCACGAGAGATATTCCTCGGGTTCATTGGAACCGGTGAACTTGGGCATGGTGAATTTGAGCTTGCCAAAAGTTTCTTCTCCATTGCGGTTCCGGTTGCGTCGGTTGCCATGATTTTGGCGGTCATCATCATCATCCGAGCTCTCATGTCTTGCTTGGTGATGGTTGCGTTGCTCTTGCGGTTGTTGAGGTGCCGCGTTTGGTGGTGGAACTTGGTTTTGGCGACGTGCTTAGGGAGCTTGCTCGTTTTGTTGGCGCGGTTGAGGACGAGGAGGAGGTTGGTGGTCCTCACGACGAGCTTGGGGAGCTTGCTCTTGTTCTTGTCGTGGGTGGTGCCGAGGAGCATTGTCTTGCGCCCTGTGGCGAGGAGGACGTCGATCCGCATGCGCCATGGGCTACTCTTCTTCTTGATGTGGAGGAGGCTCGTCATGACCATCATGTTGCCGACATGGACGATCATGTCGATGATGATGCCTTGGAGGATCTTCTAGTGCTTCACGTCGACGGTGATCTTGTTCGTCCTCTTCGGATGCTTCACTTGTTGTTGAAGGGACATGTCGACGGCGATGGCCTTGGTGTTCCATGTGAGGTTGCTCTTGTTGAATCACAAGTGCCCTTGGTTGTGGCCAGTTCGCTTCACGTCTTGGAGGTCTTGCGGAGAGGTCACCATCATAGCTTGACATTGCGGCGTGACGCGGAGATGGTACCGCTTGCGAAGAGCTCATGGATTGAAGAACGGGTCCATCCCGGTGCCTTGAAGCGTGACGGCGAGGTGCACTTGATTCACTTGAGGAGTGCCGAGATGACCATGATTCGCGCGAGCGTGGCCTTGCTAGTCCATCAATGAGGCTTTGAAGCTTCTCATCCGTTGAGGCGAGTGCACGACCAAGAGCTTCATTTTGATGACCGAGGTTGTGTTGCATGGCATGCATTTGGCCACGGACTTCTTCGAAGCGGTTGTCGATGTTCTTGAATTCCACACGGCCCTCGCTAAATTGTTCATCTTGGCGCCGCTCGAGGGCTTCACAACGGTAGTTGAATTCTCCTCGGACCTTCCAATGGTCCCATCTTGTCATGAATTGTGTGTCATCCTCCGGAGGTTGTGGTGGTTGGGATGGCTCTCCATGCATGTCCATGATGAAAAGCCAACAAGGGTTGTATATGGAGAAAACGGGTGTGGAGAGTTAGCCTTTTACCTCACCTTGGAGATTATATCAAACCAATTGCCACACAAATGAGCGAAAAGCGTGCAAAGTGAAATGGGCAAGAAACTCACACACAAATATGCTACAACTCTCAAAATCTTTTGGTGGAAGGTTAGGATTGTGGAAAACCAAACGAAACGATCCAAGCAAAAGGTTATTGTCCTACGTGGTAAAGAACCAAAGATCAAAAGCAAAAGGATACGATCTACAAAACACGGAAAACACACACGTGGAGAAAAACGGGGTTAGCACGACTATGAAAATGAGCACAAAAGGTCCTAACGAAGACTACGCTCGGTTGTCGTGCCAACTCAAGGAGAGACCACAACTCGTTTGCCAAAAGAGGATAAGCAATAGATTTGTGCACTTGCCTTGGTGCGCTCTTTCTTCTCTCTTTCTTGGCTTACAAGCTTGGTGTTCTCTTTGTATTGGGAGACTATGTATCTTTTTCTCCTTTTTCTCTTTTTTTTTTGATTCTTGTTCCTTTTTCTCCCTTTCTATGCTACTATGTTAGCTTTTGTATCTGGCCTCACACTCTCACTTTCCGAAGGCAAGTGCACAATGCTTAGACAAACACAAAATGAGTTGCTCTCATAGGATAGATACACACAAAGGAAGATATGGGGTTGTCAAAGTGGTGCAAGTTATACCTTTGGTATTGTTGATGACTTGCAACCGTTGGTGGTGGATGATGTTCGAGTGCCGTGGTGTCGATGAGCACGGGAGACTTTGATGCGGAAGCTTGTGTTAAGATGACGACAAACACGCGAAACACGAACAAGCTAAAGGGGGAAAGTCAGCAAACGAAAATGAGGCGTCAAGAAGAGGAAAAAGTTTCTATTGCTGGCGGTAGTACCGCCTGGCAGGGCCGGTAGTACCGGACGGCGGTACTAGCGCCTGCTCGACCGGTAGTACCGCTGGTCACAGAACAAGAACGAAAACGAGATCCACTTGACACAAACCTCAAATTCGTGGGAAAACTGACCGAAAGGCTGGGCTAGGAACAACAGGGGCTATAGATCGACTCCAAAAGCAACAGATCTATGGACCAAAACCACGAAAAACTCACCAAATCCAGAGATCGATCCAAAGGAAAATTGGGCTCTTTTTGGTGGGATTTTCGATTTTAAGGGGGATAAAGAAAAAAATTGGGGGAAATTCGTGATCAACCTTGCTCTTGATACCAAGATGTTAGGGGGTAACCCCTTAGGGTGGCCCGATCTTTCACGAATCTCCACGGGAATCGAGGGTAAAGCGGTGGAAGGGGAAAAGGGGATGGAATCCACGAACACACGCCACGTAGAACCCGACGAACTCACGCACACAAAACACGATACACGCCGATAACTCACGCCGGTGGCAACCGGTCCAACATAATCTCTATGATCGGTGTTGGGCGGCTCGCTTCCACGCCAACAACGGGGGATGAGGTGCTTGGTGAGATCTTGACGACTTGGGGGCGAGAAACCGAGAACCCAAGGCCTTGTACAACTTGAACGCACTAGGCAAGATCCAAGAGGGGGGTGGATAATCCGGTGCTCCTTGGTAGGAGCATGAGACCAATAGATATAAGTTCCTCAAAGGGTTTCCTTAATCTATTATTATCCAAGTCTAGGGTTTACAATGGAGGGTGGGGGCTATATATAGGCCAACCACATAAACAGGGGTATTTTGGGAACAAATAGCGAAATATAGAGAGGGTTACAAGGCGCTGGGCCGACTTAACACGATCAGGTTCTGTGTCGTCCGGTAGTACCGGTCCAGCTCGACCGGTAGTACCGGTCATGCGGTAGTACCGCTTCCTGGCCCGGTAGTACCGCTTGTCGTCCTGGGACTTGCGCTGGGGCCTTCTGTTGGTGGCGGTAGCAGGGGGCGGTAGTGCCGTGGCCCGGTAGTACCGGATCCGGGGCCGGTAGTACCGCCAGTGACAGAGAGCATTTGGCTAGCGCTGGGGTCTTCTGTTGTTGGCGGTAGCAGGGGCGGTAGTACCGGTCGCCAGGTCCGGTAGTACCGCTGGCGACAGAGAGCATTTGGTCTCTTTTGTTGGTGCTCCTCTGTCCTGTGGGTCCTTCTCTTCGTACCTGATGATGCACAAGGTATGGGTATGAAGTAGCAGGCCATCCATGGGTGTATCGAAGTCACACAAGGAGAGGAGCGAGTTCACCTTAGCTTGAAGGAGTTTGGCTCGGGCGCGAGTCATGGGTCCACTTGGGGAGCTCGTGGAAGTAGATGTAGTAGCGGTCGTAGGATGGGCTGCATCACTCTTAGTTTTTCCACTCGAGTTTGGCTTGTAGCTCTCACTCACTATGGTTTGGTTCTCTCGCTCACCCCTCTTCTCACAAGGTGTTTTTGTGTATTGCGCCCTCGCTAAAGCCTTTGCATTGTCCGCAATTATTTGGCTAGGAGTCATTGGTTGCAACACACAAGTTTTATCAAGCCATTTGAAGGTGTAAGTGTTTGAGTGACCATTATGCAAAGCACGCTTGTCATATTGCCACGTCCTTCCGAGCAACATGTGGCAAACCGTCATTGGGACCACGTCACATTCCACCGTGTCCTTGTAGTGCCCAATTGAGAACGTCACCGAGACGGTGTGCTTGATCTTGACGGATCCTTGGTCACTTAGCCATTGGATATGGTAGGGGTGTTTATGCGGATGGAGGGTGAGATTGAGTTTCTCACACAATTCCGTACTTGCAAGGTTGTGGCAACTCCCTCCATCGATGACAACTTTGATGGACTTCCCATTGATGCCGACACGAGTTTGGAAGATGTTCGAGCGTTGGTCTTCATTCTCATTGACTTGGGTAGTCAAGACCCTTGTGACTACAAGCGATGGACTTGCGTCATGCTCACACACAAGAAGTTCTTGGTCCTCTTCCAAATGTTGCCTTGCCATGGCTTCCTTGACCCTTGCATCAAACTCTTCCTCACTCAAGTATTCTTCATCGCCGTTGTCATGGATGAACAAAACTTTCTTGTTTCCACATGCGTTCGACTTGTGCCCTTTGCCTCCACACTTGTAGCATTCACCATTGAATGGTTGATCATCCCTTGTGTTTTTGCCACTTGGGGGCTGTTTTCCTTGAGGGAGAGTTGGCTTGAAGGGAAGCTTGGTGGTACTTGAGGAGCTTCCACTTGGTGTTGTTGGGGTAGTGGTTGGTGCTTGCTTGTAGGTGAAGTACGTCTTTGGCTTGTTGTACTTGATGTCCTCTTGCACTTGACGCTCGGCCTTTGAAGCGATGTGCACAAGCTCAACCATGTTGTTGTACTTTTGGAACTCGGTGATGCGCTTGATGGGATGGTTCAAGCCATTGAGGAAGCGTGCCATTGTTTGTTCATCTCGCTCTTCAATGTTGGCACGGATCATGTTGAGCTCCATTTGCTTGAAGTACTCTTCCACGGTCTTTGTCCCTTGACTAAGCGTTTGAAGCTTGTTGAAGAGGTCACGCGTGTAGTGTGAAGGAACAAAGCGGGATCTCATATGAGCCTTCATATCTTGCCAAGTTGCGATTGGAGGCTCTTGTTTTGCTTCGCGAGCGAGTTGGACTTGTTCCCACCAAAGGTTGGCATACTCATCAAACTCGAGGGATGCCATGGCCATCATCTTCTCATTGCTATAGTTGTGCATGCGGAAGATCTTGTCGACCTTGAGTTCCCACGAGAGATATTCCTCGGGTTCATTGGAACCGGTGAACTTGGGCATGGTGAATTTGAGCTTGCCAAAAGTTTCTTCTCCATTGCGGTTCCGGTTGCGTCGGTTGCCATGATTTTGGCGGTCATCATCATCATCCGAGCTCTCATGTCTTGCTTGGTGATGGTTGCGTTGCTCTTGCGGTTGTTGAGGTGCCGCGTTTGGTGGTGGAACTTGGTTTTGGCGACGAGCTTGGGGAGCTTGCTCGTTTTGTTGGCGCGGTTGAGGACGAGGAGGAGGTTGGTGGTCCTCACGACGAGCTTGGGGAGCTTGCTCTTGTTCTTGTCGTGGGTGGTGCCGAGGAGCATTGTCTTGCGCCCTGTGGCGAGGAGGACGTCGAGCCGCATGCGCCATGGGCTGCTCTTCTTCTTGATGTGGAGGAGGCTCGTCATGACCATCATGTTGCCGACGTGGACGATCATGTCGATGATGCCTTGGAGGATCTTCTAGTGCTTCACGTCGACGGTGATCTTGTTCGTCCTCTTCGGATGCTTCACTTGTTGTTGAAGGGACATGTCGACGGCGATGGACTTGGTGTTCCATGTGAGGTTGCTCTTGTTGAATCTCAAGTGCCCTTGGTTGTGGCCGGTTCGCTTCACGTCTTGGAGGTCCTGCGGAGAGGTCACCATCATAGCTTGACGTTGCGGCGTGACGCGGAGATGGTACCGCTTGCGAAGAGCTCATGGATTGAAGAACGGGTCCATCCGGTGCCTTGAAGCGTGACGGCGAGGTGCACTTGATTCACTTGAGGAGTGCCGAGATGAGCTTGATTCGCACGAGCGTGGCCTTGCTAGTCCATCAATGAGGCGTTGAAGCTTCTAATCCGTTGAGGCGAGTGCACGACCAAGAGCTTCATTTTGATGACCGAGGTTGTGTTGCATGGCATGCATTTGGCCACAGACTTCTTCGAAGCGGTTGTCGATGTTCTTGAATTCCACACGGGCCTCGCTAAATTGTTCATCTTGGCGCCGCTCGAGAGCTTCACAACGGTAGTTGAATTCTCCTCGGACCTTCCAATGGTCCCATCTTGTCATGAATTGTGTGTCATCCTCCGGAGGTTGTGGTGGTTGGGATGGCTCTCCATGCCTGTCCATGATGAAAAGCCAACAAGGGTTGTATATGGAGAATAAGGGTGCGGAGAGTTAGCCTTTTACCTCACCTTGGAGATTATATCAAACCAATTGCCACACAAATGAGCGAAAAGCGTGCAAAGTGAAATGGGCAAGAAACTCACACACAAATATGCTACAACTCTCAAAAGCTTTTGGTGGAAGGTTAGGATTGTGGAAAACCAAACGAAACGATCCAAGCAAAAGGTTATTGTCCTACGTGGTAAAGAACCAAAGATCAAAAGCAAA
Organism: Avena insularis; assembly: GCA_023614405.1. Taxonomy (NCBI): domain Eukaryota; kingdom Viridiplantae; phylum Streptophyta; class Magnoliopsida; order Poales; family Poaceae; genus Avena; species Avena insularis. Next base: position 419,108 of record JAJUPC010000261.1, read on the forward strand.
AGGATACGATCTACAAAACACGGAAAACACACACGTGGAGAAAAACGGGGTTAGCACGACTATGAAAATGAGCACAAAAGGTCCTAACGAAGACTACGCTCGGTTGTCGTGCCAACTCAAGGAGAGACCACAACTCGTTTGCCAAAAGAGGATAAGCAATAGATTTGTGCACTTGCCTTGGTGCGCTCTTTCTTCTCTCTTTCTTGGCTTACAAGCTTGGTGTTCTCTTTGTATTGGGAGACTATGTATCTTTTTCTCTTTTTTCTCTTTTTTTTGATTCTTTTTCCTTTTTCTCCCTTTCTATGCTACTATGTTAGCTTTTGTATTTGGCCTCACACTCTCACTTTCCGAAGGCAAGTGCACAATGCTTAGACAAACACAAAATGAGTTGCTCTCATAGGATAGATACACACAAAGGAAGATATGGGGTTGTCAAAGTGGTGCAAGTTATACCTTTGGTATTGTTGATGACTTGCAACCGTTGGTGGTGGATGATGTTCGAGTGTCGCGGTGTCGATGAGCGCGGGAGACTTTGATGCGGAAGCTTGTGTTAAAATGGCAACAAACACGCGAAACACGAACAAGCTAAAAGGGAAAAGTCAGCAAACGAAAGTGAGGCGTCAAGAGGAAGGGAAAAAGTTTCTGTGGCTGGCGGTACTACACTTTGACAGCCGATAATGCCAGAGACGGCGGTAGTAATACTTTTCGACCGGTAGTACCGCTGGTCACAGAACAAGAACGAAAACGAGATCCACTTGACACAAACCTCAAATTCGTGGGAAATCTGACCGAAAGGCTGGGCTAGGAACAACAGGGGCTATAGATCGACTCCAAAAGCAACAGATCTATGGACCAAAACCACGAAAAACTCACCAAATCCAGAGATCGATCCGAAGGCAAATTGGGGATCTTTTTGGTGGGATTTTCGATTTTAAGGGGGATAAAGAAAAATTGGGGGGAAATTCGTGATCAACCTTGCTCTTGATACCAAGATGTTATGGGGTGGCCCGATCACGAATCTCCGCGGGAATCGAGGGTAAAGAGGTGGAAGGGGAAAAGGGGATGGAATCCACGAACACAGGCCATGAAGAACCCGACGAACTCACGCACACAAAACACGATACACGCCGATAACTCACGCCGGTGGCAACCGGTCCAACATAATCTCTAGGATCGGTGTTGGGCGAAGCTCGCTCTCCACGCCAACAACGAGGGATGAGGTGCTTGGTGAGATCTTGACGACTTGGGGGCGAGAAACCGAGAACCCAAGGCCTTGTACAACTTGAACGCACTAGGCAAGATCCAAGAGGGGGGTGGATAATCCGGTGCTCCTTGGTAGGAGCATGAGACCAATAGATATAAGTTCCTCAAAGGGTTTCCTTAATCTATTATTATCCAAGTCTAGGGTTTACAATGGAGGGTGGGGGCTATATATAGGCCAACCACATAAACGGGGGTATTTTGGAAACAAATAGCGAAATATAGAGAGGGTTACAAGGCGCTGGGCTGACTTAAGGCGGTGTCGTCAGAGTAGTACGGATCCTGGTCCGGTAGTACCGCCAAGTGATGTAGAGCATTTGACCAATGCTGGGTCTTCTGTTGTTGGCGGTAGTGGCGTAGTGCCGCCAGCGGTACCGGCCGCTGTGTCCTAGTAATCTGGCGAGAGAGAGCGTTTGGTCTCTTCTGCTGGTGCTCCTCCGTCCTGTGGGTCCTTCTCTTCGTACCTGATGATGCACAAGGTATGGGTATGAAGTAGCAGGCCATCCAAGGGTGTATCGAAGTCACACAAGGAGAGGAGCGAGTTCACCTTAGCTTGAAGGAGTTTGGCTCGGGCGCGAGTCATGGGTCCACTTGGGGAGCTCGTGGAAGTAGATGTAGTAGCGGTCGTAGGACGGGATGCATCATCAGGCGTATGATATCAACGGCTACACATTCTACACTGAGGAAAAGGAAAACAAGTGTGATTATCAGAACTCAGGCGTAACGTCGGAATTCTACACCGATGACAATGTGAAGGAAAGATTCTACAAAAGAATCGAGGAGATCTGGGAGCTCGACTACTGTGGAGAAAAGGTGCCGATGTTCCGTGTCAAATGGGCAAAGAGCGTCGAAAGAGAAGACCGGTATTTCACAACCATGGTTATACCCGAAGCAGCCAAATCCAAGGCCGCCGGTGCAAACGTGGCCGCGAAAAATGAACCGTGGGTACTGGCTACCAAAGTGGACCAATGTTTTTTCATTACCGGCCCGACAAAGCCTAGTCGTGTTGTCGTGAGGAGAGGAAAAAGAAACATCATCGGAATGGATGGAGTCGCCAATGAGCAAGACTTCGACCAGTACGGCGATCCAAAGATTGAAGATGACGACGACTACGATGCAGCAACATACATCACAAGAAGAAAAAGGACAACCCTACCCAAAAAAGGTAGCCCGTTCGAAAGAAGAAACATTAAAGTGCCGGGGCTAAATTATTCAACCGTGACAAAGAAGGGAAAAAAGATTGTAAAATGCTAGCTCAAAAAATATTGTAAAACGCGTGGTCGAAAAAGATTGTAATATTCATGGACAAATTATTATGAAATTTAGTTATACTTTGAATCATATTTGTAACACTTTTATGACATATATTATCACTTTTGGGCATTTTTGGAATATTTAAAAGTATTTTAAAAACAAAACAAAACTTGTATGGCATGTATCACCACTTTTGGGCATTTTTTGGAACATTTTAAAGTATTTTTAAAGTAAAAATAAAAAAGTGGAGCACCAGGATTCGAACCTGGGTGCTCATAGTTTAGAATAGAGCTAAGGGGCAAAACCAGTGGGGTAAGACAGTACTAGTGTTAACTAGTGGGGCGGCCGCCCTCTTATCTGATAGTCCAATCCACACACGCGTAGCGCACCCTGGCCAAGTGTCCCCAGCCCCATCTCACACTCGCTCATCCCCATCCCCATCTCTCTCTGTCGCCAGCCTCCATCTCTCTCCGCCGCCGCCTCCAGCCGATCCGTGGAGGAGGACGCCCGCGCCCGCGCGGCTCGTGGAGGAGGAGGAGGCCCGCGCCGTGCCGCTTGTGGAGGAGGAGGATCTCGCGCCGCTCGAGGAGGTGGAGGCCGCCGTCGTCCACCCGCCGTCGTCCGCCCGTCAGAGGTGAGCGTCGCCCCTCCCCTGTCTCTCCCTTTGTCCCTCTCTCTCCCTCTGTCCCTCTCTCTCCCTCTATATGGTGGCCTCGGACACACCGGAGTTCTTGAGAAGCTTGCTGCGGTGAAGGGTACAACCTTAGTAACCTGCAGAAGTTTTTAGAAGTAGCTAATCTGCATCTGCTCTTGCTAATCTGCAGAAGTTTTTAGAAGCTGGGTTATTGTCTGTATCTGCTCTTGCTAATCTGCAGAAGTTTTTAGAAGTAGCTTGTAGCCAATGTTCAGTTTCTCGGATTTAATTTACTTGCCTTCCTAGAGCACCAGATAAACAACCAGTTGTATAGCCAATGTTCAGTTGTAGGTCTGCAGATGTCATCAATTTAGAAGTAGTAGGAGGTCTGTCAATTTAGAACTTGCCTTCCTGTGGAGCACCAGGTTATTTTCTGTATCTGTTCTTGCCTTCAATTAAGATTCAATTGTACTACTACACTAGTATATACAACTAGCAAGCACCAAGACGATTTTGGCTATACTATATAGTAGCAAGATGAAGCCGATGTGCTAGCTAGTACTAGTACCTGTGATGAAAGGATAGTATATACGCCACCTTGCTGATTAATCCGTCTGCTCTCATAGTAGTAATCGCAATATAGAACTCGAAATTTATGGCTGCACTCTCACCATCTAGCAATATGTACATAGCTCGGTGTATGGACAAGTAAATGGTCATGACGACAATGGTTTACAATCTTTTATCTGTGGAGGCTTGTCCATGATCACATCATGCCCCCCCCCCACAGTGAGCTGCTTATGTTTTTAGCAAATTCTTATACTTAAGCAAGTAGCAAGATTCAAGTTGTAAAAAATCTGAGTACTAAACTCTTGTCAAAATCTTGCCTTACTAGCTTAGCCGGTTTCTGTAAGTATGCGTAATAGGTCTTCTGTCAGGGTGCAATATTTGAGAACTAAAGTTTCTTTCTTGGGCATGCTTTACAATACTTGCAAATTGCACAAGTTGCGATAAGAAAATATTCGTGTATTTGATCAACATCTTGCACCCCATATAGGTGGATTATAATACTAATGATGGTTGATAAGTGGTGGAGTAATTAGAAAGAGAGTAGAAGTAGTGGCATGAATTAGCATCTGGGAACTAAAAGAATAAGTTATTTTCTCTGTTCAGGTCATTTCCATCATATGAGCACAACTGAATGCTATTTTCTTTTTTCAAGAGACCTAGCAGGCTTTAGTTAACAGAAACATGTATCCTTGGGTTTTAGTTGCTGCTGTGTATGCTCATATGTGTTATTTTCTTTTTTCAAGAGACCTAGCAGGCTTTAGTTATTTTCTTTCCATCATATGCTTGGTGCCTGGTGAATCCAGATGATAACTGTAAATGCCCATTGCTTGATGTGGCTGGGCATGTTGATGCATTCTTAACCAATGTGTTTTCTACCTAGATGTTTATGTGTCATTTGTGTTGGCCAGATTATCCTATGTGACCAGATTATGTGCTGGCTGTGTTGGCCATTTATTGTTTTCTGGTTGTGCTGGCTATGATGGCCATTTATTGTGTGCTAGCTATGCTGGCCATATATATGCAGGTTCTTGTATGAAGTGAGTCCCGATTTTTTCCGGAATGTTGATTAACTTCTATTTCGGCAGAAATCGGGCACTCCTAGTTTAAGAAAATTAGCAAAGGTCATGCCGGATTTTTCCGTGCATTTAACCAATTATTTGTTTTCTATTAGTGCAAAGATGTGTGACAACGACGAGGCTGGATGTTCTAAGCGCATCAGCGCTGAAGGAGAACTCAGACCTCCGAATAAACAATTGACATTCTGGGAGGCGGCCCAGTGGCTAGAAGACGATGAAGAATACCATCCTTCGGAGAGCGAGGATGATGAGATGGAAGACGTGGAGGAAGAAGCCGAAGGAACGGCGGACGATGAAACCACTGATGGCGGCGAGGGCACAGGGAGTGGTAGCAACCCTCCTAAGAAGAAGAAGAAGAAGAAGAAGAAGCCGAAGGACCGGCGCCCGAACACGCCGGCATGGCCGTGGAGGAAATTACCGAAGTGAGCCCATCAGGGGTTCCTTTGGAGCCCGCCCTTGTTGTCAAAGGGTATGGTGGGCAAGTGGCGGCGATCACCCGGACAACCATATCGATCAACACCGAGAATCTCCGGCATAAAGATAATGGCCACTTGCGCACACTCCTCTTCGAGAAGCTGCACGCAAGATACAAGTTCCCCGCTAAGTATCAGAACACAAATTATCATGGGAATGAAGTAAACAAATCCGCCCTCACAAAGATGAGCACCGCCCTGGCCACCTGGATAAAGAAGAAGATCTATAAAGAAGGCAAAAGTCTCGAGGAGATCCAGAAGATTGACCCGCAGATCACCGAAGATCAGTTCCGGGAGTTCAAGGAGAGGTGTGAATCCGAAAGAGCCCTGGCCAATAGTAATCGGGGAAAGGTGCTACAGGCGATGAATATAGGTCATCACCATCTCGGATCTGGTGGATACAGAACCGCGGAGGCCAAATGGAATAAGGAGGACGAAGAGTATAGATCCAAGGATAGAAACCCTTTGCTAAATTCGAACCCGCAGGTTCGAAACTTCATCAGGGCCCGTTACCATGTGGACCCAAAAACCAAACAACTCACCGCGGATCCTGCGGTGAAGGAATTCGAGGAAATTGTGGTAAGTATAATCTAATTACCGCGGATCAACTCGATTGCAATCTAATCGATGATCTAAATGATTCACTGTTACTTCTTCTGCAGGAGGAGGAAATTGTTGCTAGTCATGGATCCTAGGGGTCCTCATCCTGTGGGTCGACGCGGCCACCCGGTGGGATAACCTTTTAACAGTATGGCGAACCGGCCAAGAAAATAGAGCCGATTCTGAAGAAGCCGTCGCCGGCTGGCCGTCTGGCCGCCTCGGGGTAAGAATTGGGTGGATCATTTTGGTCCACCGCCGAGACGCATGTGGCGCCGTCGGGAAGGAGCGAGGAGGAAAACGAGGTTCAAGAACTTAAGGCACAAGTGGCGCGGATCCCGCAGATCGTCCAAGACAACTGGCAATCACCCTCACGCCCTTTCTACCTACCTTGGTGGAGTCAATAGCGAATCGGAGTGCGGGTGGTCGAGTAGGGCCGCGTGCCGATTCCAAGCATGGTCGGACCACTCGAACAACGCGCACCGATTTAATCAGGCGAACTACGTGTTCGTGACTCCGCCGCTAGCACCGCGGTGCCGCAAGTGTTGGTGACTCCCCTGCCATCACCGGTGCTGGAGTACATGTTGGTGCCCTCGCCATCGTCGCGCGGCACCGGAGCTCAAGCACCCGTCGGTAGGGAGAATACACCGGCCGCCAGCACCGCGCCATCAAGCAGCCCTTCCGTCTCTTGCACGCCTGTCGCCAGATAAGGCAAGCGTCGACATTAGCCGATCTCGACGCCATCACGGTAAACAAATTGCTTTACTGCCTTTCATGCCATCTATTACTCTTATGGCATCTCCGACGACGCCAGACATGTTTTCGCAGACGGATGTTCCTTGCACTCTCTTATGCTACGTGAACAACGAGCTGAGGATGTTGCCAAGGGTACCATCGTTCAACCCTCGCAAAGCGCGTTCCACTCAAGGCCGATGTCGATAGCATGCAGGTTAAAATTAGTCGGGTGCTAAGGGGATGCGACGACCGAACCTCCCATTCAACCCCGAGAGAGGATGAAGAAGAGCCGTCTCCTCGAACTTGCTTCGCTTATTCTTGCTATGGCCAAGAGCATGATCCGTTTGGGGACGGCGGGGCCATCACGCCACATAACAAACGGCACCGTCGTGTGCCGAGAAGCGGTGGCAAGGCCCCTACCGCCGTCACCTCCACGCGGTGGGTCGGATGATCATGTTGATGATATGCACATGGCGCAGGATCCGCCGAGGACGCATTTAAGACTGTAATGATCACTTCTTCAGACTCAGTTTGGCAACGAAGAAGACCTAGCTGGTGGCCCCACAGAGAAAGCCACTATCACCAAGCATCTGCTTGGTTCTCGGAGACGCCTCCTATGCTTACAGAGCCACCGATACAACCAACTGGCCCTTTATTCTAAGCCCTGAACACTACATAGGGAGGCTGGTGCTCAGATTGCGTGCCGCCCGCTCTCAAAAGGAAAAAAGGGCAGGAAAAGAAAATCTAGCAGCTCGAGCCAGCGGTGGCGCCAACAAGCTGAATCCGATCAGGTTTGGACGGGCCACCAAGACCCGAGGTATTATGTGGAGGATTCATGTGGCGGGTGAGCCCATGCTACCTAAGAATTTGCGGAAGCTCCCAGCCGAATCGCAGTGTGCATGACGTCAGCGTCGATATAGAGGAGACGCCTTCTATCGGAGAAAGATCCCTCGCACCCGGTGCATTCGTGGTTAAGGTGCCACCAGGCTTGGGCTTCACGACAATGCCCCTGCGGATCTGTTCTTCCTGCGGTTCGACGACATCTTCAATATGTTCCACCTATACCCGCTGCACTATACCATGGTCCGTCTGTTTTCTCTCAGCCTGGCCATGCAGATCATTAGAGAGAACACACCAGGCATCACTATAGTGGACCCCTACTACATGCGTGATTTGCTTGGGTTCCCCCGCCGAACGCACGTATCGTGGCCTCGCACTAAAAAAGAATCCTCGTGGCGAACAAGACAAAGGAATACATTCTCGTGCCTTACTTTCCCGAGTAAGTCGTTATTCACTCGCCACCGTCGATTGGCTTTATTAGATCATCATCATTCTTTTTCCAACAAATTCCATTTGAATTTTTTGCGCAGAGATGAACACTGCACGCTCATATCCTTATCGCCGAAGCATTCCCACGCCACGTATTTCGACTCGGGGAGTCTAGAAAAGAAGAAAAACTACGACAAGATCAAGGAAGTTCTGGATGATGCTCTCACTAGCTTTGCCTCGACGGAAGGCACCACCTTCGTGCGTACGAAGGTCAAGTTCGGCAGGCACGTCTTCAACCACGTAACGGAGTTCCCCTACGTGAAGCAGCCGGAAAACAGTAAGAAGGAAGCCTACTACGCACTCCATCACATGAGGGCGTTCCTACTTGACCAGCAGAATTCTACGCTGCCAGATCATCTCAAACAGTGGGCCGAAGCAAAGGCCAAGATCAATGATTCGGATATTAGACAAGAGATGTATCGCATCTAGCAGCAGTTTGGGGCAATCATCTTTCATGATGTCATGACTTCGGGCGGGATCTTCTACGGAGGAAATATCCCGAATAACCGTGACATATAAGATCGCCTAGAGATGCATGGTGACTATAGGAAGTTCATGACGAGACAAGGCGTCCTCCCGTTCCCTAAGCCGAGCCAGAAGGCTTGATGTTGGCCTAGTTGTAGTTACAAACTATAGATGACCTTTGTGTGTGTGGACAAGTGTACTTATCTTATTAGGTTTATGAATCATCGCTTACTTATTTTGCTTATTATTATTATATATCAATCAATGCTTGGTTTTTTTGCTTACTCTTTGGTCCTTTGCTCAATTTGGTCCTTCTTTTTTTCCTTACTCTTTTTTCGAAAATAATGCCGATGATTGAAATGTCGTGGCACACTATATATGTGAATGTGCTACGATGGGATTGTGAGCCTTGTGATATGCACAAGTCCAGGTCTTGTGCATCCTACTTGGCTCACCATTCTATCATAGCATATTCCTGTGTCCAACGACCTATGTATATATATGAGGCATTCTTTTCGAGTTATTTTTGTATTTTTCGAGAATAATGCCGATGATTGAAATGTCGTGGCACACTATATATGTGAATATGCTATGATGGGATTGTGAGCCTTGTGATATGCACAAGTCCAGGTCTTATGCATCCTACTTGGCTCACGGTTCCATCATAGCATATTCCTGTGTCCAACGACCTATGTATATATATGAGGCATTCTTTTCGAGTTATTTTTGTCTTTTTCGAGAATATGCCGATGATTGAAATGTCGTGGCACAATATATATGTGAATGTGCTATGACGGAATAGTTAGCCTTGTGATATGCACAAGTCCAGGAATTGTGCATCCTACTTGGCTAACCGTTCCGTCATAGCATATTCCTGTGTCCAACGACCTAGCTAGTTATATATGAGGCATTCTTTTCGAGCTACTTTGGTCTTTTTCGAGAATAGTGCCAATGATTGAAATGTCGTGGCACACTATATATGTGAATGTGCTACGATGGGATTGTACGCCTTGTGCTATGCACAAGTCCAGGTGTTGTGCATCCTACTTGGCGTACGGTTCCATCGTAGCATATTCCTGTGTCCAACGACCTATGTATATATATGAGGCATGCTTTTTGAGTTACTTTGGTCTTTTTCGAGAATAATGCCGATGATTGAAATGTCGTGGAACACTATATGTGAATGTGCTGCGATGGGATTGTTCGCCTTGTGCTATGCACAGGTCCAGGTATTGTGCATCCTACTTGGCGAACAATTCCATCGTAGCATATTCCTGTGTCGAACAACCTAGTTATATATGAGGCATGCTTTTTGAGTTTGGTCTTTTTGATTTAGTAGTACTTTCTATAAGTGTATCTTCATATGAGACTTTAATTATATATGTTTTTTTTCAATCATCGGTTAATTATTATTGTCAACTTATAGATGACGTGGTACGTCGTGTACAAGGGACGGATTCCTGGAGTCTACGATGATTGGAAAGACTGCCGGAGACAGGTGCACCATTTTAGCGGCAATAGCTACAAAGGGTACAACACTATGGCAGAGGCGGAAGCTAGATACACGCGCTATCTAGCGGGAGTTAGGACAAGGAACCGGATGAAGACCTACACCTTCGTCGCGGCGGTGATCATGCTTATCTTCTTTGGTTATTTATCCTGTGTTTGTGTCTAGCTAGTTTAGATGTCTAGGCGAGCTTCCGAGCTCTAACTTGTTCGATCGACACATGTATTCGCATGTCACCAACTACTACTTTGTAACATGATCGAAACAATATAACTTAGACTATGTATTCATGTATGAGACTTATCTATATGTATTTGTTTCAATCTTGTTTTTCATATTGAGTATTTATATATATAATTGTATATCTTGTATCTGTGTGTGTATATCTGCTGTAATATTGTATATAATCTGGCTCGGAAATTAAAAAAAAAATACATCTGTGGCGCACATGGTCTACCTTCTGTGGCGCACTACACCTAAAGCGCACTATGAAAGCTTAGTGGCGCACTAGGTAGTGCGTCACGAAGATCCTGTGGCGCACCTGCCCAAACATCTGTGGCGCACTAGCAGTGCGCTCGCTGTCTCTACACAACCGTGGCGCACTCGGCCGGGCGCCACGGCTGAGAGATAGCCGTAGCGCAAGGCCCGTGGCGCACTGCTAGTGCGCCACGGATGATGTTTCCAGGTGCGCCACTAAAGGCCATTTTCCTAGTAGTGGTATGTGCATCGACTACACCAACCTGAACAAAGCATGTACAAAGGATCCATTTCCTTTGCCTAGAATAGACCAGGTTATTGATTCAACCGCTGGTTGTGAGCTATTATCATTTATAGATGCGTACTCTAGTTTCCACCAGATACCATTAACTCCGGCCGATCAAATAAAGACTGCATTCATTACCCCGTACGGGGCTTATTGCTATTACACCATGCCATTCGGCTTACGTAATGCAAGGACAATGTATCAAAGATGCATGCAAAAATGCTTACACAATCAAATTGGCAAGAATGTCCAAGTATATGTTGATGACGTGGTAATAAAAACCAAAGAGAGTCACACGCTATTAGATGATAACCGACAGACATTCACAAATCTAAGGAGATTCTGAATGAAGCTTAACCCGGAAAAGTGCACCTTTGGTGTCCCGGCCAAAAAATTACTCGGTTTCCTCGTATCAAGCTGAGGTATAGAAGCAAATCCGACAAAGATTCAGGCAGTTAAGCGCATGGAGCTGCCGAAGTGTCTCAACGATGTCCAGAAATTTACAGGTTGTCTGGCATCGTTGAGTTGGTTCATAAGTCGGCTTGGAGAAAATGCATTGCCCTTATATCAATTAATAAAAAAGTCAGAGAAATTCATCTGGACACCACAAGCTAATAATGTTTTTCATGAATTAAAGAAAATGCTAGCCTCTTCACTAGTGTTATCTTCACCATTATCCAAAGAGCCGATGTTGCCTTACATAGCAGCGACCAACCGAGTCGTGAGTATTGTGGTAGTGGTGGAGCGTGACGAAGAGGGTAAGTCGGTGTAGAGGCCAGTATATTATCTAAGTGAAGTACTCTCTGCATCAAAGCAAAACTATCTCCATTATCAAAAAAATGGCATACATCGTATATATGTCGGCAAAGAAGCTTAAGCACTACTTTGAGGAACACCTCATAAAGGTGATATGCAAAGCACTAATTTCCGAGATAATGGGCATAAATATGCAAGTGGCTGACTAGCCAAATGGGCAATTGAGCTAGCCCCTTATGCTACACAATTTGATAGAAGAGATGCAATCAAGTCTCAGGCACTGGCCGACTTTTTTGTTGATTGGGATGAAATGCAATATGAGTCTCCCTTCCCTTCACTTTGATGGGACAAAGTTGAAAATCGGATTAGGTTCCGGGATAGTGTTACCTCGACCAAGAAAGATTAGCTAAAATATGTGTTATAGATACACTTTGTTGCATCAAATAACGTAGCCAAATAGCAAAGGACATTGGCATACGTCGGATACAATATTTTGGTGATTTGGACCTAGTAGTGCAGCAAGTATCGGGTCATTGGGATGCACTTGATGCAAATATGGAACCGTATAGATTTCATGTGCAGAAGATAAGTGGGTACTTTGAAGGATGTCAATTCCATCATGTAGCTCGGGCAGAGAATGATGCAGCCGACACATTGTCAAAACTTGGCTCATCCAGGCAGTTTATCCCGCTAGGCATAGCTATTGAACACCTCAGAAAACCATCAATCATCCCATCACCTGAATCTGAATCAATTCATATCCTGTCTAGCGCGGCATCCTGATGTGGACATCCCTTCTATTGATACAACCGTTGTACCTACAGCCACACACATACAAGGACCCATCACAAGATCTCGTGCCAAACAACTTAACTATCAGGTACTTTCGTTTCTTGGAACTATTCCTCACATACATGAGAATATGATGCTGCCTAAGTCAGATGTATTTCTTACTCTTAGGAATGATGGACCAATCATGGATGAGAGGGACAAGCATTGGATGTGATGATCCAAGAGAAGGCCACGGATGAAGATTTCAGAACTTTGAGGCCACCATAATGAAGAAAGAAGGCTTGGACGAAATATTCAAGATTAATACTTCACGAATTCGTCCATAGCTTAATATGGTGCTGCGACACCTTTATTTTGGGCCAGACCCATGTAATTTTCGCAGGATTTTAATTAGCCACTTTTTAGAGTCCGTATTTGAGGGCAAAAGGACTTCTACGGTTGGATTCGGCCACCACTTCCATGGCTGGCCGAAACTCCACCTTTTCCTCCTTAAATACTCCCCATAGCCGTCACCCTAGACTCGGATTTTGTTTAGACATTAAGTTAGCCATCGTAGAAACTTCGCCAAGGCTCGAGCGTCGCAGAGGCCTCTTGTACTTCGCACCTATTCAGGATCCCACCTTGTCAATAAAGCTTTCCTCTTAATCCGCAATATCTTGATTGCAATATTGGTTCTTACTTGTTCTCGATTTCAGGTAGGAATTAAGACCCTCGCTGGTCAGGCTGATCGTGTTTCCGCAGGATCGGTAACCTCCAGGAGATTGGCCTAGCGATTGCATTGGCGCTTGTGCTCGCACGTGTAGTCGGATCGTCAAGCCCGAACTCCACCAAATCGATTATCACCATCTCATCGAAAGATCGGACACCTTTGCCCTATCAAGTGGTATCAGATTTCAGGTTGCTCGGTGAGATTTTACTGTTTTCATAGATTAGATCTATTTTTACCTATAACCCACGAAAAAGCCAAAAACACAGTTAGAGTTTAGATCCATCCCATCACCAATCTACGCCTTGCATTATCTTTTCAGTTTTTGCATTGTTGAATTTGTGTCTACATCGTCGCGTCGAGTTGCTGGTCTTAATGTCTCGTCCCTTAGAGTTTCGAGTTCTGATCATATTAGTCACCGCCACACTCGCCGATCACCGCCACCATATTCCGCCACCATATTCCACCACCATATTCCGCCCCCATACACCTAGCCACCATAAACCCTAATACTCCGCCACCGCCTTCCTACCACGACACAGATCCGATCAGTTTTCCTGCCGCGGTACGAGTCCGAGTAGAGTTATTGTTTCCTAGTTATTTCTTTTTACTTTCCTTCTTTGTTGTTTCCGTGTTAAGCTAAAGTCCGTGTCGAGCTCAGAGTTGGTCGTAAGTCCAGAAGGAGAGCAAAAAAAGTCTGGAACCGCCTCCGAAATTTTTTTCTAGATATACTAGTTTTCGACTCTCGGGATCACTTTTCTCCATCGGCCGTTATAGCGATATTTTTTTGGCGCCTGCGCGCTTTCCGGAGCAAAATACAAAAATTTCGAAAAAAAAGTTTTGGGGCTAACCTATTTTTAGACCCCGTAGATCAGTTCTAGACACTCGCCATCATAGTGATTTTCAACATCTCGGTTCGCTTTTCAGGGTGCCATATCATCACACATTGCTTGTTGTGTCGCGTCGTGACATCGTTGGTGATCTAGGCTCGCGTCTCTAGCACGGTCTAGCCTAGGACCAGCACAGTACCGTCGTTGAGCATTCTTTCAACTTTTGCATTGCTGTTTTGATAATTGCTAACCCCTTTGCTAAGCCTTCCCAGAGCTCCACAGATATTCTCCACGTGCAGTGTCTCGGCCCCCGGTAATCGCTCGGTTCAATCTCTGGACCCACTGATCCTCGCGGTTACACACCGCCTTTTCCTGCTGTTTGGTAAGAACTTGTAAGAGCTTCGTATATTGCTTGACGAATTACGCGTGTTTCCACCATATTTCCGTAGTATATACATGACAGATACTTCGCGGAACCTTGCCACAATGACGAACGAAGAACTACATGCCCACTTCTCCGAGCTCTTGGTCAGTCGCGTTGAAGACGTGGATACACGCCTAGGGGAGTTTGACACCAAGCTCACCAACACCATGGACAAAATCGATGGACTCGAGAAATCCTTCAACGCCAAGCTTGGCGCTCGGTTCAAGGAGATTTTGAACAGATTGCCCGCACCCGCACCCGCACCCACACATGGCGCACGACGCATTCCGATCACGGGTCGAACTGCTGGTTGGTGCCGCCCGCACCAGCGGCTACCGCTGTTGACGCACCTCGGACTTCCATGCGGCTGCTGCTTAATGGGGATGGACAGACGGGTACTACTACCCGGCATGACGGCGATCTGCTTGACGAGGAGGTCGAACAACCTCCACAGTACCTGCTGGCCGTCCCGACATTACTACCAAACGCCAACCACCACGATGCGTGATGATGATCATGTTGCAAAGCTTAAATTAAATATTCCATCTTTTGAGGGTAAATATAATCCTGATGCATATCTTACATGGGATATGGAAGTAGAACAACGTTTTGCATGTTTAAAATATCTTGAGAATATGCGTGTTAGTGCTGCTACATGTGAATTTACTAAATTTGCTTCCCTTTGGTGGTCTGAGTATTGTCGTTTAAATCCTATTACTATTCCTAGTACTTGGACTGCTTTAAAAACTGCTATGCGTGTTCGTTTTGTACCTCCCACTTATCAACGTGATTTACTAAAGAATCTGACACGTTTAGAGCAAGGGAAAAATTCTGTAGAAGAGTATTATCAGGAATTGCAAACGGGGATGGTTCAGTGTGGTCTTGTTGAATCTACTGAACAAATGCTTGCACGTTTCTTTGGTGGATTAAACAAGGACATTCAGCACATATTAGATTATAAGGAATATAATTCTATCACTCGTTTGTTTCATCTTGCTTGCAAAGCTGAACGTGAAGTGCAGGATCGCCAAACACCATGAAGGAGGACTAATAATTCTGCAGGTCGCACATCCACTTGGACATCCCGACAATCAGCGCCTCCTTCTCGTGATTCGCCACCAGCTACTACCACATCCAAGGCCACCACACGATTTCCAGCTGCTCCTCCACCGTCATCCAATGCTCCTGCTCGTAGTGCATCTTCTATGGCTCCCACGGGTAAGACAAAGGATATACAATGCCGCAAGTGCTGGGGTTTTGGTCATATTGAGAGACAGTGGACAACACAACGTGTGATGATGGTGCGGGATGATGGTCAATACGATTCAGCGAGTGACTTTGATGAAGATACATTAGCCCTTATTTCTGCTCGAGATGGAGACAATTCTGATGCTGATGAAGAGACAGAGGTAATGGGAGCTGAAGCTGCTGATCAATACAAGAGCTTAATTACACAACGTGTGTTGAGTGTGCAATTGAGCAAATCTGAACAAGATCAACGCCACAACCTATTCCAAACACGTGGTGTTGTCAAGGAAAGAGATATACAGATCATCATTGATGGAGGGAGTTGTAATAATCTGGCTAGTGTTGACATGATAGAGAAGCTTGCACTTCCAACAAGACAACGCACACATTCATATTACATCCAATGGTTTGAGAGTTCTCGCAAGATCAAGGTAACAAGAACGGTACGCGTGCATTTTACTATTGGTACATATTCTGATTTTGTTGATTGTGATGTTGTACCTATGTAAGCTTGTTCTTTGTTACTTGGTAGACCATGGAAATTTGATAGAGAATCTGTTCATAATGGCAAAACTAATCACTATTCTCTTATGCATGATGGAAAGAAAATTGGTCTAAAACCTATGACTCCCGAACAGATTTTAAAAGATGATCTTGCTAGAGCTAGTAGAGCTAAAACTGAGGAGAAAAATAAAAGTGAGAATCAGATTGTTGCTGCAGATTTTGTACCACCAAAGAACACTAAATCTGATTCTACCCATGCTACTGAAATTCGTTTGAAGAGTCCATGTATGCTTGCAAATAAAATTGATATTGTTGAACTAGATGTAAACAATACTCAATGTTATGCAATTATTTGCAAAGAGGTTTTGTTTTCATTTGAGGATATGCCTCCTTCTTTGCCACCCGCTATTGCTAACCTTTTGCAGGAATATGAGGACGTCTTTCCCGCTGAGCTGCCACCAGGACTACCTCCTATTAGAGGAATTGAGCACCAAATTGATCTAATTCCTGGTGCTACGTTGCCCAACCGCGCGCCATATAGAACCAATCCAGAGGAGACAAAGGAGATACAACGCCAAATTTAGGAACTACTCGGTAGAGATCATATTCGTGAGTCCCTTAGCCCCTGTGTTGTTCCTATTATTTTGGTACCTAAGAAAGATGGTTTTTCGCGCATGTGTACTGATTGTCGAGCTATCAATAATATTACTATTCGATATCGTCATCATATTCCACGTTTAGATGACATGCTTGATGAATTGAGTGGCTCTACCATGTTTTCTAAAGTTGATTTGCGTAGTGGTTACCACCAGATTCGTATGAAATTAGGAGATGAATGGAAAACAACATTTAAAACTAAGTTCGGTTTATATGAGTGGTTAGTGATGCCGTTTGGTTTAACTAATGCACCCAGCACTTTCATGAGGTTAATGAACGAAGTTTTACGTGCTTTCATTGGACGTTTTGTGGTAGTCTACTTTGATGATATTCTGATTTATAGCAAATCTTTAGAGGATCATTTGGACCATTTACGTGCTGTTTTCAATGCTTTACGTGATGCACGTTTGTTTGATAACCTTGAGAAGTGCACCTTTTGCACCAATCGAGTTGCGTTTCTTGGCTATGTTGTTACATCATAGGGTATTGAAGTGGATCCAGCCAAGATTGAAGCTATTGAGAATTGGCCGCAGCCCAAGACGGTCACACAAGTGAGGAGTTTTCTTGGCCTCGCTGGTTTTTATAGGCTCTTTGTCAAAGACTTTGGATCGATTGCCGCGCCGCTGAATGAGCTTACCAAGAAGGATGTGCCCTTTGTTTGGGGCGATGCACAACAACAGGCCTTCGACATATTGAAAGATAAGCTAACACATGCTCCCTTACTCCAACTTCCTGATTTTACTAAGACTTTTGAGCTTGAATGTGATGCTAGTGGAATTGGTTTGGGAGGGGTGTTATTACAAGAGGGAAAACCTGTTGCATATTTTAGTGAAAAATTGAGTGGGGCTAGTCTGAACTATTCTACTTATGATAAAGAATTATATGCGTTGGTTCGGACATTAGAAACTTGGCAACATTATCTATGGCCTAAAGAATTTGTTATTCATTCTGATCACGAATCTTTGAAACATATCCGTAGTCAAGCTAAGTTGAATTGTCGTCATGCATATTTATTCAATTTATTGAGTCTTTTCCTTATGTTATCAAACACAAAAAGGGTAAAGATAATATTATTGCTGATGCTTTGTCGCGCCGTTATACTTTGTTATCTCAACTTGACTTCAAAATATTTGAATTAGAAACTATTAAGGAACAATATGTGCATGATGCTGAATTTAAAGATGTGTTGCAGAATTGTAGAGATGGTAGAACATGGAACAAGTTCGTCTTCAATGATGGATTTGTGTTCCGTGCTAATAAACTATGCATTCCGGATAGTTCTGTTCGTCTTTTGTTGTTACAGGAGGGAGGATTAATGGGACACTTTGGTGTCAAGAAAACGGAGGATGTTCTTGCTGAACACTTCTTTTGGCCATGTATGCGTCGAGATGTTGAGAGATTTGTGGCACGCTGCACTACTTGTCAAAAAGCTAAGTCTCGCCTTAATCCACATGGTTTATATATGCCTCTTCCTGTTCCTAGTGTTCCTTGGGAGGATATTTCTATGGACTTTGTTTTGGGATTGCCACGAACACAGAAGGGGAGGGATAGTATTTTTGTTGTTGTGGATCGGTTTTCTAAGCTGGCACACTTTATTCCTTATCATAAAACGGATGATGCTGCGCATATTGCTGATTTGTTCTTTCATGAAATTGTTCGTTTGCATGGTGTGCCAAATACTATTGTTTCTGATCATGATACTAAATTTCTTAGCCACTTTTGGAGATGTTTATGGGCTAAGTTGGGGACTAAATTGCTGTTTAGTACTACATGTCATCCCCAAACTGATGGACAAACTGAAGTAGTAAATAGAACTTTATCTACAATGTTACGGGCTATTTTAAAGAAGAACTTAAAATTGTGGGAAGAGTGTTTACCTCACATAGAATTTTCTTATAATCGTTCGCTGCATTCTACCACAAAGATGTGCCCATTTGAGATTGTGTATGGTTTTGTTCCTCGTGCACCTATTGATTTATTACCTTTACCTTCTTCGGTGCAAAATAATTTGGATGCTACACAACGCGCTGAAATAATATTTAACTTGCATAAGCAAACTAAAGATAACATTGAACACATGAATGCTAAGTATAAACTTGCTGGGGATAAAGGGAGAAAGCAGTTGTGTTTGATGTTGGAGATCTTGTTTGGTTACATTTGCGTAAAGATCGTTTTCCTGATTTACGCAAGTCTAAATTAATGCCGTGTGCTGCTGGTCCCTTTAAGGTGCTAGAGAAAATAAATGATAATGCATATAAACTTGAGTTGCCTGCAGACTTTGGTACGGTTAGTCCTACATTTAACATTGCAGATTTGAAGCCATACTTTGGTGAGGAAGATGAGATTGCGTCGAGGACGACTTCAATTCAAGAAGGGGAGCATGATGTGGACATCCCTTCTATTGATACAACCGTTGTACCTACAGCTACACACATACAAGGACCCATCACAAGATCTCGTGCCAAACAACTTAACTATCGGGTACTTTCGTTTCTTGGAATTATTCCTCACATACATGAGAATATGATGCTGCCTAAGTCAGATGTATTTCTTACTCTTAGGAATGATGGACCAAGCATGGATGAGAGGGACAAGCATTGGAGCATGGCCATGCATGGAGATGGCAGCAAGCATGTGATGATCCAAGAGAAGGCCACGGATGAAGATTTCAGAACTTTGAGGCCACCATAATGAAGAAAGAAGGCTTGGACGAAATATTCAAGATTAATACTTCATGAATTCGTCCATAGCTTAATATGGTGCTGCGACACCTTTATTTTGGGCCAGGCCCATGTAATTTTCACAGGATTTTAATTATCCACTTTTTAGAGTCCGTATTTGAGGGGAAAAGGACTTCTAGGGTTGGATTCGGCCACCACTTCCATGGCTGGCCGAAACCCCACCTTTTCCTCCTTAAATACTCCCCATAGCTGTCACCCTAGACTCGGATTTTGTTTAGACATTAAGTTAGCCATCATAGCAACTTCGCCAAGGCTCGAGCGTCACAGAGGCCTCTTGTACTTCGCACCTATTCAGGATCCCACCTTTTCAATAAAGCTTTCCTCTTAATCCGCAATATCTTGATTGTAATATTGGTTCTTACTTGTTCTCGATTTCAGGTAGGAATTAAGACCCTCGCTGGTCAGGCTGATCGTGTTCCGTAGGATCGGTAACCTCCAGGAGATTGGCCTAGCGATTGCATTGGCGCTCGTGCTCGCACGTGTAGTCGGATCATCAAGCCCGAACTCCACCAAATCGATTATCACCATCTCATCGAAAGATCGGACACCTTTGCCCTATCACATCCGAGATTGTCCCAATGGACATAGATGGGAGAAATGATCCAAGTAACCCAGGGATTGACACGGCAAACCCGGGGACTGACTCATAGAACCCGGAGACTGGTCAGTATAATCCGACAGAGGTTATGTTGGCTGAAGCAATGGAAATTGATGAAGTGGTTACCCCGGCACATGAAGTACCAGAATGGACACGGCCAATTTTCAAATTTTTGAAAGATGAAATCCTGCCGAGTGATGAAGTCCTCGCCAGGAAAATCCAAAGAAGGGCAAAATCCTATACCATAATAAACAACAAGCTATACAAAAGAAGTGTCACCAGTGTCCTGTAGAGGTGCGTTGATCCGGCAGAAGGTCAAGAAATCCTCCTAGACATCCATCAAGGTGAATGTTGGCATCATGCTTCATCCAGAGCCTTAGTCTCCAAAGCATTACGACAAGGATTTTATTGGCCTAGTTCTCTGCAAGAGGCACAGGAACTAGTGAAAAAATGCAATGGCTACCAAAGATATGCAAGCAAAATTCATATGCCATCATCCGAGTTAAAAACCATACCTATCACTTGGCCATTTGCTGTATGGTGCTTGGACATTGTTAGGACATTCAAGCCGGCTCGTGGTGGCATGACCCATATCTTGTTCATGGTTAATAAATTCACAAAATGGATTGAGGTTAAGCTAATAAGAAAATGTGATGGGCCCATAGCTGTGAGATTCCTCAAGGATATTATCTTGAGATATGGGTACCCACATAGCATCATAACAGATAATGGCACAAACTTTGCCGAAGGAGCATTTGCTCGATTCTACCGAGATAATAAGATAAGACTTGATGTCACATCAGTCACACATCCAGCATCGAACAGGCAAGTGGAAAGATCCAACGGACTAGTACTGTCCAGGATAAAACCCCAGCTCATTGAGCCCCTGCAAAGATCAGCGGTGTGTTGGATTGAGGAGCTCTCGCCCGTGTTATGGAGCCTGAGGATAACTCCAAATCGATCAATAGGCTATATGCCATTCTTTTTGGTATATGGGGCAGAAGTTGTATTATCAGCCGACATTGTGCATGATTCGCCTAGAGTCACCTAATACATAGAAGCCGAAGTAAATGAAATAACCCGACAAAATGATGTTGATCTGCTAGAAGAGGCAAGGGAATTAGCATTTTCTAGATCCGCCATATATCAACAAAACCTCAGACGCTATCATAGCAAGAAAGTAAACCCTCGAGTTTTTCGAGAAGGAGATCTGGTGCTTCGGCTTGTGCAGCGCACGACCGGCATGCATAAACTATCACCTCCATGGGAGGGTCCATTTATTGTGAGCAAAGCACTGCACAATGATGCATACTATCTTATAGATGCTCAAACACAGGAGAAGAATACGGCAAACAGGTCGGGAGAAGAATCAAAGAGTCCATGGAATGTAGCTCTACTTCGTCCATTTTACACTTAGCCGAAGTGAATGTATCCTGAAATCTCATATGTGAGATTGTGTGTCGGCAATAAGCTAATGAATAAAACCTCGGCACCTCGAGCTGTAACTCGGGACTGCCTTAATAAAATTGTCTCTTATGCATTTACTTTTACATGTCGACTGGCTAAGTTTTCTTAATCTTTATGCCAGATTAGTAATGTGTCGGCAACAAAGGCCAACTCTTTGACTTGCTGCAGTCCAAAAAATAGGCTTCATGGCAAACAAGAGAAAAGCCAGCAATTGCTAAACACATGAAAAATGACTAAGGGAGGAAGAGTACGCGAGCCGACTCATGTTTTGACTAATCCCTGTATTTACTTTCGTTAATTATTTTGTGAAGTCATTTTGAGCTTATTCTCCAAATTTCTAAGTACTATTGATTCGGTCTGTTAATCGCGGACCCGTAAGTCAAATGCCGAAAAATGGTAGATACGGGTCGAATGATAGATTCCAGAGAACAAAAAACATGAAACGCGGGGACTATGGCCAAAAGGATTTAATATATATATATATACATGATAGTAGAAAAATAATTCGAACTCTATATTACATTTTGCTCCTGGCATACCAAGGATTTAATAAAAAGTTAAGTGATTATGCCTAAGGAGAAGCTGAGGATGCATTGCCAACCACTAGCGGAGGGATGGTAGATTCCTGAGTAGGAGTCTCCAAGGCGTGAGCTTCGGGATCATCAGTAGGAGCATGGGCTTATGTTGAGGGTACCTTTTTCCTCGGCTGAGGGCACCTTGGCCTCAGTTGAGGGAATCTCGGTTTCAGAACGAGAAGCCTTGGCCACTATTGAAGGAATCTCGGCCTCATCCTCATGATCTGAACTTTCCTCGTGCTTGTCCGAACTGCCAGCTTCCTCCTCCAGGTTCTCTTCCTCATCTTTGGACTCTTCCTCGGACCCTTCTACGCCTTCCTCATCGAAATTTTCTTCAACATCGTCTTCGAGGAAGCTCGGCCCTTCATTCCAAGCATGCGTATTAGCACACTGGATAAGTTGGTAGTCCCAAGCTTGTCGGTGTTCAATATGGTCCGGACTAGACAGCCATAATGAGTAGGCGTGCATGTTTTGAAGAGTATCCAAGCTGATACCTTCATACCATGAGAGCACGAAGATCAAGGCAGTGTCAGCACCAGCCAAGGATTTAATAAAAATTTAAGTGATTATGCCTAAGGAGCAGCTAAGGATGCATCGCCAACCACTAGCGGAGGGACGACAAATTCCGGAGTAGGAGTCTCTGAGGCGTGAGCTTCGGCATCAGCCATCGGAGCCTCGGCTTTTGTTGAGGGTACCTTGGCCTCGGCTGAGGGCATCTCGGCCTCGGTTGAGGGAATCTCTGTTTCAGCACGAGAAGCCTCAGCCTTTGTTGAAGGAACCTCGGCCGCATCCTCATGATCCGAACTTTCCTCGTGCTTGTCCGAACTGCCAGCTTCCTCCTCCGATTTCTCTTCCTCATCGTTGGCCTCTTCCTCGGATCCTTCCATGCCTTCCTCATCAAAGTTTTCTTCAACATCATCTTCGAGGAAGATCGACCCTTCATTCCAAGCATGTGTATTGTCATACCATGAGAGCACAAAGCTCAAGGCAGTGTCGGCACCAACTCACGTGGCAGACTCCCTCTAGAGGTTGAGATGCGTCTCGCAAGTCATGAGCCTCTGAGCAAGTACTTCAACATGTTTCGGGCTCTCCTCTGTCGGCCAGAGGACATTGAAGACCCGGATGGCTGCATCAAATCAATGCCGAATGACTTCATAGGCTTCATGCTGGCGCCCAAGCTGGTTAAGAAATCCTCAATGCTATAAGGACACTCCAGGCCATTGGTTTCACCACGACGTTCCCGAGCTCTTACCATAGTTTTGGTACTTCAAACATTGCACTCCGGAAAGTTGTCTAAACATGAGTCAAAAGGCGGGTCAGTAAAAGAGATCAGGCAATGTCGGACGAGAACAAGAATACAACAGAAATACTTATGGTGCACGACCAAGGTTATCTTCCCTCGTTCAGCCAACCAGCTTGTTTCTTGATCAACATTTCAAGCTCAAGTTTGTCCGAGTCATTTGTGGCCTCGGCCGTTTTGATAAGTTCTTGATCCTTCTCTACCTACAGGTTGAGTCGGCTCTTCTCTTCCAAGAACTCTTGGTCGAATTTTTAGAGCTCGGCCTGATGAGTTTTCTTCAGGGCTTCATTTTCAGCACGAAGCTGAGCTATCTCGTCGTCCTTATCTTTCAGCTGGGCGGCATGTTCTCCTTCTTGTTTGAGAAAATGCATCATCAAATTAGGCATAGAATGCAAGAACTTGTAGTTAGGATGTGTCGAGGTAAAACTTTTAAGGAAAATGCTAAGGAGCGCAAGCGATAAAATAAGATATGCAATGTCGAAGCACCTTCTAATCTGGCGACCTTGTCCTTCAAGTAGTTGTTTTGTTTATCTATAGCGGCTTACAAAAGGGCAAGTCAGAAGTTAGTTCGGTCAACTGGATAACAGAAAGAACCGGGGTGAAGCAGGCAAAGTACAAACTTGTCTTCTTCACTATAGGCAATAACTTGTTGTATTTGGTGCAAAGGAGCCTATGAGAGAAGAGCAACTCCTAGAACTCGATGGTACACCGATTATGAGAAATCTAGAAAAGCAAAAATGATAACGAAGTAAGAAAGATGGATATTCAAAGCTAAACTCAAGATCTGAGTCAAGTTTTTCCGAATCAAGTAAAACTTGACTCGGATCTAGTGGCTAGATATTCAAAGCATTAAGAGAGATTCAAATCAAGTAAAACTTGATCTGGATCTATGTGGCTCGATATTCAAAGCTAAACTCAAGATCTGAACCAAGTAAAACTTGACTCGGATCTAGGTGGTTGGATATTCAAAGCAATAAGTGAGATTTGAATCAAGTAAAACATGATCTGGATCTAGGTGGCTAGATATTCAAAGCTAAACTCAAGATCCGAATCAAGTAAAACTTGACTCGGGTCTAGGTGGCTGGATATTCAAAGGAGTAAGTGAGATTCGAATCAAGCAAAACTTGATACAGATCTAGGTGGTTGGATATTCAAAGCTAAACTCAAGATCTGAATCAAGTAAAACTTGACTCGGATCTAGGTGGCTGGATATTCAAAGCAATAAGCGATATTTGAATCAAGTAAAATTTGATCCGGATCTGGGTGGCTGGATATTCAAAGCTAAACTCAAGATCCGAATCAAGTAAAACTTGACTTGAATCTAGGTGACTAGATATTCAAATCCAAGAGGAATTTTGCCTAAGTTAAAATAATTCAGTTATGCACCTCGACTACACTATATACTGGCTTAAGAGATCATCCGGACGAATGATAGATCATTTCCCCGGAGGCTTAGGGACTAATAGTTATATATTACACTATGCAAGAACATAAAATGTGAGACGGAGTGTTTACCTCCATCATATGATCAGCCTCCATAATGACCCGGCTGGCAAGCTGCATCCTACCGCTGATCTCGGTCGGGCCAAAGCTCTTTGGCGTAGGGTTGCCTCTAGAGCTGACTTTGGCATAGTCATCGTCGATCCAAGTTTGTGCATACTTGGAAAGGGAGCCGAGGCTCTCACCACTTGAAGTGCGCATCTGTATATTTCCCTTCTTTGCCTTAGCCTCCTTGGCCGCCAGCTCGGCTGCCGGACTCTTGTGTAGTACCATCTTCTTGCCAGTGGTAGAGGTAGAGGAAGAAGCTCTTTCCTTGAGCAGGTTGGCCACAGAGGGATGGAAAGAAAAGTCCCCGGATTTTCTTTGTGGCGGCTTGACCATGGCTCCGGTTTTCTTCTGCTTGGCAGTGGGATCAACCTGAGGCTATGACTGGGTTGGCTGAGCAGCAGTTGGTGAAGTTGAAGGATCCGTGGAAGGATATTGGGAGTTGGAGTGTGGCCTCTGCCGTGTTTGTTCTTGTGGTCAAGTCTTGTAGAACCGGATGCAGTTGGAGCTGCAGTTTGTAGAGGGGCTTGAGGTTGAACAGGGGCCGAGGTAACATGATAAAGGGGTTAACCTCTTGGGTGGCCCGATCTTCACAGATCGCGTGGTCAAATCAATGGGAAATCGAGGGGAAAGGGAGAAGGTAGCGGAAGCGAACACACACCTTTGCGAAGAACACGATGAACACACGCAAAACTCACACGATACAAGGCCGATTTCTCCCGAACGGCGGCCAACGGTCCGATAAAATCCTCGCAAGGAAAGATCGGTCAACGTGCTCCCTCAAATCCACATCGGAGAGGGAAGAACACCTTGGGAGGGTCTTGACAACTTGGATACGAGACACCGAACTCCAAGGCCTTGTTCAATGATGGATGCATGATGCAAAGTCCAATCAAGGTTGGTGACGATAGTAGGTCCCCTTGGTAAAGGGGATGAGGCAAAACTAGAGATTCCACACAAGGGGGTTGTCTTTAGTCTATCATCTATGGCTAAGGGATACATGAGGTGATAGGGCAAAGGTGTCCAATCTTTCGATGAGATGGTGATAATCGATTTGGTGGAGTTCGAGCTTGACAATCCGACTACACGTGCGAGCACAAGCGCCAATGAAATCGCTAGGCCAATCTCCTGGAGGTTACCGATACTGTGGGAACACGATCAGCCTGACCAGCGAGGGTCTTAATTCCTACCTGAAATCGAGAACAGGTAAGAACTAATATTGCAATCAAGATATTGCGGATTAAGAGGAAAGCTTTATTGAAAAGGTGGGATCCTGAATAGGTGTGAAGTACAAGAGGCCTCTGCGACGCTTGAGCCTTGGCGAAGTTGCTATGATGGCTAACTTAATGTCTAAACAAAATCCGAGTCTAGGGTGACGGCTATGGGGAGTATTTAAGGAGAAAAAGGTGGGGTTTTGTCCAGCCATGGAAGTGGTGGCCGAATCCAACCCTAGAAGTCCTTTTCCCCTCAAAACGGATTCTAAAAAGTGGCTATTTAAAATCTTGCGAAAATTACATGGGCCTGGCCCAAAATAAAGGTGTCGCAGCACCATATTAAGCTATGGACGAATTCGTGAAGTATTAATCTTGAATATTTCGTCCAAGCCTTCTTTCTTCATTATGGTGGCCTCAAAGTTCTGAAATCTTCATCCGTGGCCTTCTCTTGGATCATTACATGCTTGCTGCCATCTCCATGCATGGCCATGATCCAATGCTTGTCCCTCTCATCCATGCTTGGTCCATCATTCCTAAGAGTAGGAAATACATCTGATTTAGGCAGCATCATATTCTCATGTATGTGAGGAATAGTTCCAAGAAACGAAAGTACCTGATAGTTAAGTTGTTTGGCACGAGATCTTGTGATGGGTACTTGTATGTGTGTAGCTGTAGGTACAACGGTTATATCAATAGAAGGGATATCCACATCATGAGGGGTGGGGGCTCTATTTATAGGCCAGCCACTAAACAAGGGGTAGTTTGGGGATAAACTAGGTGAAAAGGTAAGTAAAGGGAATACATGGGATATGGCCCAACTGGTGCACGCAGGCACAGTCATGACCGGTAGTACCGGTCATCACCGGTAGTACCGCTCTCGGTATCCGGTGGTACCACTTGCGGTCCTAGAGCTTCGGTGGGATCCTTGATGGTCTTGTGATAGTAGAGGGCGATACCGCTAACTTAGTACCAATGCCGCATCTCGGGGCGGGGCATCCAGTGGCGATGGTGCAGGATTCTGTACGGGCCGGTAGTACCGGTCATAATGGGCGGTAGTACCAGGGCCCGGTAGTACCGCTGATGGGAGCGATAGTACCGCAGGCGCCTGCCTTCTTCCGTATTCTCTTCCAAGCCACCGTCTTGTCGGGCTTGATGCTTCGGGCTTCCTCCCTTTCCTCCGTACTTGTCAATGTGAACCTATCATGGCGATAGGACGGAGTATGAAGTAGTATATCATTCAATAGGGTAGGAAGTGGGCTCGCATAGAGGAACGGATTCACCTTTGGAGTCCATGATGACTTGGCGTAAGTTGGAAACCTTGATGTAGTAACGACCGTAGGTTGGGTTGCATCATCTCCTCCCCCTTCAAAAAGAGTCATCCTCGACTCTCCATGTTCATCATGAAGTAGAAGAGGTTGAAGGACATCCTTGATCCTAGGATTCACCATATAGTCGTCCTCGGAAGATTGACTTGACAACACTTCAATGTTCCTTCACCTTCCATGTAGCCTACAAAGCTCACGACAAAAGAGAAGCAACACTCAAAGCGTAGCCAATTCACGAAGATTATAGCATGATTCCTCAAGTAGAAGGAAGTCACCTTAGCTTGTAGATATAGCTCGAAGAAGTGTAGCCCTAGGTAACTCTCTTCTGTTCTTCTTGCCAACACATGGTTGGTAGAGGTTGACTTGTATGCACTTGTACCTTCACACAACAAATACCAAGCAAAATATGTTTGTGTGTGATAGAGGAGCATGTCATTTGTGGCATGTCCATTCTAGTTCACAACACTATTAGCACAACTCAAGTATACCAAATGGGATGCATATTCAAGGTCAAAGTGCATGGAAATCGTTTGAACATCATCCAAATGTGGCAACTCAAAAACTCCATACAATGTTTTAGTGTGGCACTCAAGGCAATTGACTAGAATTTTGATCAACGTCCTTGATGCTAGAATAGGAGAATTCGGCAAAAACACACAAGGAAGAATGTCCAAAGGAACATCATTATGTGTGCAAACCAACCATTGGAAAGAGAATTTGCTCAATATGTTGGATGCCATAGACATATCATCAAAAGAAAAATCATGGGAAAATGAGTATCCCAAGCGAAAGCAAAAACAACTTGTTTGCAAATAAACCATATGAAAGAGCAAGTGGTCCTTATGTTTGTTGCAACAACACGACGAGATACTTGGAAGCTCTCATGACAATACATGCTCTTCATGGCATTATGGTTGCACACAAAACATTGAAAAGATAAATTGTTCAACATTTTTGTTGCAACACACAAAGCATCAATGTCCAATAGCAAAGAAACATGAATGTCACAAGGTGAGATAATACCATTGAAAGAGCATTTTTCTATCCCTCTGATTTTGATGTTTGATAACAATACACTTATCGATTTAACTGTGTACTAAGTTTATCACAGGATTGATAAAAGAAGGCACAAGTCATGGCATAACATTTTCCCCTTGCAGAAACTTCTGTGTCAACCGATAGTACCGGACCTGCAACCGGTACTACCGCTTGACACCGGTACTACAGTTCCGATGCAGTTGGCACTGATCAAAAGGGAGAAGGGTGCGTACTAGTCAGTACCCACCGGTACCACGAAGCGGCACTACCGGCCCAACCCATAGTACCGCTTGGTACAAGCGGTACTACCGCTTGAGGCGGTCTGCATCGTCGATGCAGCATCTTGACTAGCACCCACCCCCCTCCATTTTGGTCAGTACCAAGCGATACTTGGGACCGGTACTACCGCCTGAACCGGTAGTACCGCTTCCTACATCCGGTACTACTGCTTGGGGGGTAGTACCGCAAGGGCGTACAGCCCAAAGGCTGAAGAACAGTCGACTCCGGTACTGGTTGATCTTGGACGGTAATCTGCCAAGCATAAGCGGTACTACCGCTTGAGTACCGGTACTACCGGTCATTAAATGCTCCAACGGCCATATATTTCGTGGAGGGGTATAAATACCCCTCCACCTACCTTGGGACAAATTGCTCAGCACATTAAAGTCATTGCCCACCATTGGAGTCCATTGGAGCCACTCAAATCTTCAAGATCTCCTCATCCAACCACCCAAAGTCCTTGATCTTTGGAGAATCGAAGGAGGAGACCCTGATCTACTACTTCACCAAAAGAGATCTTCATTTCCCCCTCATTTCATTAAGGGCCCCTTTGCTCTAGTGTTTTGTTGGAAACCCTAGCTCTTGTTTTTGTTCTTACAAGCTTGTCTTTGATTGCTTTGATATCTTGCTTGTATTTTGGAGCCTCCGATTAAGTTGTGGATGTGTGCCCCAAACTTGTAACGGTGCCGACTTCCACCTTGAAGGTTGCCGATATAGTGGAAGGTGAATCGATCCCGTTGGGGTGAGATTCATCGGAGAACAAGGGAGGCCTCTCGTGGCGTTGGTGGTTTGAAACCACCCCCTCTCCAAACATAGACGTACTTCCCCTCAAAAGGAAGGAACTACGGGAAACAAATCCTTGTGTCTCCGCATCCACTTTTCGGTTACTTCTATCCTTTACCGCACCTTACTTCTTGTTACTACTTTGCGTTGTGTTAGCTCGTGCATTTTTGTCATATAGGTAAATTCACCTTAGTTGCATTATCTAGAGAATTTACCTTATTGTCAAACCTTAATTTGAAAAAGAAGAAAATTTGAAGTAGCACCTATTCACCCCCCCCTCTAGGTGCCCATACGATCCTTTCAATTGGTATCAGAGCCTCGGCTCTTTATTCGGGCTTTACCGCCTAAGAGAATATGGGTAGCCAAGATGGGGATGGTGGTAGTGAGTCAACCCCGGTGACCATGGAAGATCTCATAAACTTGGAAACAAGATTGAGCTCTTCCTTGGTCAACAAAGTCAAGAAGATGCTTGAGCAACTTCTTAAAGACAAAGATGGCTCATCACCCCCATCTCCTCAAGAGGAACTACCATCCGTACCTAAAGGGAATACTCCGGTATCCCCCGAAGGTATGGTGGTAGGGGATAAACTAGACAATGCTAATTCCTCCACACGACTTGATGGGGGGAAAGGCGAGAACCATGATTCTTGGTACTCTCCCGATCCTCCCATCCCTCACCCTCATGTGTACAATAGAGGTGACCCACCTAAGCTAGAAGAGTCTGCTACTTTTTCTCAATGGCAATCACTAATGAGAACTCATATGCGCAGCTCATGCATTGAACTATGGAACATCATCGAGCATGGACTCTTTATTGGGGATCCAAACAACTTGACAAGAAGAGAGGTTGTCAATAGTCAACTCAATGCCACTGCTTTGCATATGATTCAACAAGGATTGGGAACAAAGGATTATCCACACATTGAGCACTTTAGCATTGCCAAGGAAGCTTGGGATGCTCTCACTATGTTGTTTGTTGGAAATGAGAGTATGAGGAGGAACAGATATGATGCTCTAAGCAATGAAGCTGAAGGTTTCTACATGAAAGAAGGTGAAGATCACGAAGACATGTATCGAAGGCTCAAGACCACCGCCACCGCTTTTAGAAATGTGGGTGCCTCACATGTGGATGATGCATGGATAAAAAGGAAATATGTGAGTGCACTCATGCCTTTTGAGCCCACCGACTTGAAGAGCTTACAAGGTAGACACAACTATCATCTCATGACCTCAAATGAAGTTATGCAAGAGATGGCCGCTTTCAAGGTCGCCGCCAAGAATGCCAAAGATGCCCGTGCTCGTGCCCTCGGTATGAGCAATGTGGTCAATGTTGCTTTGAAGGCCAAAGTTGTGGACTTTGAAGATGAAGATGATAGTGATGAAGGCCTCCCCTTGGACCATCCCGATGACGTCAAGATTGCTCATAGTCAATACATGGCCTTCTATGCAAAGAAATTTTGGAAGAACCCCGCCAAGGCCAAGATGGAAATGCAACGATGAAGCAATCCAAATGGGAAAAGAGAGAATACCACTAGGTTGAGAACTTGCTTTAACTGTGGTGACCGCTATCACTTTGTGGCAAGCTGTCCCTATGAGAAGAGAGAGGATTACGGTGGTAAGCTTGTGTTGAAGAAGACTCTCAAGGCACCTTACAAGAAACCCTTCATCAAGAAGAATCCCGTCAACAAGAAGTCGGGAGAAATTGTTTTGATCACTCATGAAGAATACTCCTCCGACAATGAAGATGATGAAGATGAGGAAGATGAAACTTCGCATGGTGTGGCTGCTCTAGCCACCACCTCTACTCCGACACTCTCACTCTTCGATTCTCCAAATGAGAACTCTTCCACCAAGAACGTCACTTGCCTTATGGCAAGAGGAACGGAGACCTATGCTTCTGGAGGTTCAAAATGGGTGATCGATAGTGGTTGCACTAGTCATATGACCGGAAGCTCGTCTATTGTCAAGGACTTGGTGCCAAATGAAGATCAAATCACCGTCACATATGCCGACAAGTCAAAATCTACGGTAATGGGTTTCGGCAAGGTTGTGGTGGCTCACGACATTACACTCGTGAACGTCATGCTTGTTGAAACCCTTGGATACAACTTACTTTTTGTCCGTGCTCTTGGAAAGATGGGTTTTGCCGTCTTTATTGATAATGATATTGTGGTCCTCATGTGGAGCAAGTCTCTCAAGGTCGCTTTCGTTGGGTACGTCAAAAATGACTTGTATGTGGTGGACTTTTCGGGGCATGCCACTGCAGGTCCGGTGTGCTTATACGGAAAGGAAGATGTGGGTTGGCTATGGCACCGCCGACTAGCCCATGTCAATATGAGAACTTTGCAAAGTCTCCATAAAGAGGGCCATATTGTTGGACTAAAAGAAAATGTTTCCTTTGCCAAAGATCGTGTTTGCAGGGCATGTGTTCTAGGGAAGATGCATGACGCTCCTCATAAGCCCACGAACCAAATCAAGTCTAACAAGATCTTGGAACTCCTTCATGTGGACCTATTTGGTCCTCCATCTCATGCAAGTCTTGGTGGGAAGAAATATTGTTTGGTGATTGTTGACGACTTCTCAAGATACTCTTGGGTTTATTTCTTCAAGTTGAAGAGTGAAACTCAAAGGACTTTTATCGACTTCATCAACTTGGTTCAGCGGCAACACAATGTTCCCGTGTTGATTATAAGAAGTGACAATGGCACCGAGTTCAAGAACTACACCTTGAATGACTTTCTTAGTGATGAGGGGATTAAACATCAATATTCCGCGGCATACACCCCTCAACAAAATGGTGTGGCCGAAAGGAAGAACCGGACTCTTATTGAGATGGCTAGGACCATGTTGGCGGAGTTTAAATCTCCATACAACTTCTGGGCCGAAGCCGTCTCCACCGCTTGCCATGCTTCAAACCGACTCTACCTCATAAGAAAATCAACAAGACTCCATATGAGATACTTACCGGTAACAAGCCCAACATATCTTATTTCCGGGTGTTCGGTTGTAAGTGTTTCTATCTCATCAAAGGTGTCTGTTTGTCTAAATTTGAATCTAAAGCATTAGAGGGTATTTTTGTTGGCTATGGTCTCGAATCTCACACTTATAGAATCTATGACAAGCTCTCCGGAGCCGTCATAGAATCTTGTAGTGTGACCTTCGAAGAATATGATGGTCCCCAAGGGGGGCGTGTTGATGCTTGTGATGCAGATGATGAAATGCCTCAGGATGCCATAGGAAGAATGGGTGTGGGTTATATCCGCCCCGTTGAGGAACCCCTTATGGCGAATCGAGAAGAACTATGCTCCACTCAAGTGGAGCCCTCATCTACACAACCTCAACATGCTCCATCTACCGATGAGGACATTGACTCAAGCCAAAGACAAGATGTGAACCCTCAACATAGTGATCAATGTGTGAACTCTAATCAAAGGGAGCTTGGTCCTTTCGATGGGTTGTCAAGTGGTGCCAAGTCAATTTGTCAAGGAAGATCCATCCAAACTGTCTTGAGACGAGCTCAAACTGAGGCTAGAAGAGCACTTGATCAAGACCAAGGTCAATCTATGCCTCCCAATGCAGAGGAAGACTCCAATGATGATCAAGGTCAAGTTGATGGTCAAGACGAGGATCAAAATGATGAAGAGGTTCCCCCAAGAAACAATGAGGAGATCCACGCTCGTCGCGAAGCTAGAAAAGAAAGAATGTTAGAATTAAGAGACCACACCCTCCAAAATGTTGTTGGAGATCTAAGGAAAGGAATTTCCACAAGAGCTCAATTGAAGAGGTTCAGTGAACACCAAGCACACATCTCCATGATTGAACCAAAGAAAGTGTGGGAAGCCCTTGAAGATTCGGATTGGTTAGAAGCTATGCACAAAGAGCTCAACAACTTTGAGAGAAACAAAGTGTGGAAGTTAGTTGAGAAGCCAAAAGATTGCCGCAATGTTATTGGTACAAAGTGGATATTCAAGAACAAGCAAGATGAGCATGGGATCATTGTAAGGAACAAGGCTAGATTGGTTGCACAAGGTTATTCCCAAATTGAAGGCATTGATTATGGAGAGACTTACGCACCCGTGGCTCGCCTTGAGTCCATCTGTATCCTTCTTGCTTATGCGGCACATCATAACTTTAAGTTGCAACAAATGGATGTTGAAAGTGCATTCCTTTATGGTCCCTTAAATGAATTGGTATATGTTAAGCAACCCCCGGGTTTTGAGGATCCCAACTTCCCAAACCATGTCTACAAACTTGATAAGGCGCTCTATGGGCTCAAGCAAGCCCCACGCACGTGGTATGAGCACCTTAGAGAGTTATTGTTTGACCGTGGCTTTGAGGTTGGGAAAATCGATCCTCTTTTTACTAAGAGGGTTAATGGGGAGCTTTTTGTATGCCAAATCTATGTTGATGATATTATCTTTGGCTCATCTAACAAAGCTTTTAATGATGAATTCTCAAAGCTTATGACTAGTAGGTTCCGGATGTCCTTGATGGGGGAGTTGAAAGTATTCCTTGGCTTTGAGATCAAGCAAGTAAGAGGAGGAACATTCTTCAATCAAGCCAAGTATACTCAAGATATGCTCAAGAGGTTCAAAATGCAAGATTTGAATGGAGCCCCAACTCCCATGGCAACAAAGACTCATCTTGAACAAAATCCAAATGGTAAAGATGTGGATCAAAAGGTATACCGGTCTATGATTGGTTCTTTGCTTTACCTTTGTGCATCTAGACCCGATATTGTGTTGAGTGTAGGTGTGTGTGCAAGATATCAAGCGGCTCCTAAAGAAAGCCATTTAATGGCGGTCAAGAGAATCTTCCGATATTTAGTTCATACCCCATTTTACGGTCTTTGGTACCCTCAAGGCTCGACATTCGCTCTTTGTGGATACACGGACTCGGATTGGGCGGGAGACAAGGATGATAGAAAATCAACATCCGGGGCTTGCCAATTCCTTGGTAGGTCCTTGGTATGTTGGTCTTCTAAGAAGCAAAATTGTATATCTCTCTCCACCGCCGAAGCCAAGTATGTTGCTGCTGCTAGTGCTTGCACCCAATTGCTATGGATGAGGCAAACTTTAAAGGAATACGGTGTCCAATATGACAAAGTGCCTCTTCTATGTGACAATGAAAGTGCCATCAAGATTGCATACAACCCCGTGGATCACACAAGGACAAAGCATATTGAGATTCGACATCACTTTATTAGAGATCATGTTGCTAGAGGTGATATTGATCTATCCTATGTATCAACCAAAGATCAACTTGCCGATATCTTCACGAAGCCACTTGATGAAGCAAGGTTTTGCTACTTGAGGAATGAACTAATTATCGTAGATTCAAGGAGCTTGACTTGATTATCTTGCATTCTCACCTAATACTCGACCCATGTTTGGTTTAGGTGTAGGCATGGACATAGGGGAGTGCGGTCCTATTTGATTGGACTATCCCTCCCCCCCATTATGCGCAAATTAAACAAAAATCGTTCCTCTTAATATCATTTTGTGATATGTGAGCTCAATGATGAGTTTCGGTAATGGACCCAAGATACATCTTCGTGGTGCCAAGACGAGTATACTCAAATATGGTGGCCTAGGCCACCGCCCCTCTCAATCGAGAGGTTGATGTGCGTACTCGTGTTTGTCACCTAGTTGAATTGGTCTTCACTCATGGTTGTCATCTATTTGAAGTGTCTTCATCGTTCTTAGTATCATGCACTCTAGTTTGGTATTTATTTGTTTCTTCCATTGTTTTAGAGTGCATGTGCTTCCCAGCTCACTTGTCTTAACCCAAGCCTCCGTACTCCCTCACGAAAACCCTCTCTCTTTCCGCACAAGAATCATCCTTGATCCCTGGCTTTGGACTCAGATGGGACCGGTACTACCGGATGTGCGAGCGGTACTACCGGACCTGGGAAGTTCCCAAGTCGTCTCCTGGCAAAACTGCTGTGAACGGTACTACCACTGCATGTCCGGTCCCTCGGTCACTGCATTACTGGTCGTGGAACCGCACTACCGCTTCAAGCGGTAGTACCGCTCAACAATCCAGTACTACCGTTGACGGTTCCAGTATATAATGGACGCTGGGAGAGGCACCCTCGGCCTCATTATTTCCCACGCCCCACTCAAACCTGGCGCCACCGAGATCTTGAAGCCCTGAGCCCTCGCCGCCCTCCTCTCCGGATTCTCCTTGATTCGGCCTCCGCGGGCTCCCACTCCTTTCCACCGCCATGGATCCCGGTACAACCGCCCCTTCTCTTCTTGTTTGATTTCCCCATTAGATCTAGGTTTTGACTTAGATTTGTGGAGAATTTGACTACTTGCAAGGTTGTACTGCCATATTATTCCTTGTTACCGCGTAGAATCTTCAATTTAGCAGTTTATATCGTCAATTTGGGCTGTTCCCATCAGATCTGATAACCTGTGTGCCGCTCAACCGGTAGTACCGGAACTTTTTCCGGTACTACCGCTTGCAAGCGGTACTACCGGTCGTCAGGTCCGGTAGTACCGGTCCACTCTGACCACTTTGTTCTGCTCAACTTGTAGATTCTCTCGGTTTTTCCTTTTTTTTGATTCTTGTGTCCTTATCTCCATGCTGTCCTCCCTCGTGCTTTCACAGATGCAGGTGGTTCTCGGGGTGCACGCAAGCGCTCCAAGTCTGACCGTGAGATTGTTGAGGAAGAGACTGAGTCCGAGGAAGAAGTTATGCCACAGCCAAGACATCGTTCCAAGTTGCCTACCAATCGAGGTGGTCGTGGGGGTCGTGAAGGGGTTACCAAGCGCTCAGCTGGGCATGGAAGAGCCCCTCCCTCTCGGCCCCCTTCCACTGGGCGCTCCAAGAGTCTCAGCTCTGGGCCATCTGGGCCAAAGAAACTTTCAGACATCTCTGAGTCAGACTTTCGGGCTCTCCGGGTGGACAACGCATACGCCCGCAACAGGAGCGAGTCAAGGGCAGACAATCTTTTCTATGATGACTTCCAAGAGCGTGTGTATCATGAGGTTCTTTTGACCAATACCCAGCTGGTGGTGCCTCAGCAGTGGCTTGACATGGGACACATTGACAAGAACTCTGGCTACTTTGCTGAAGCTAAGGAAATCTGCTCCAACCTTGGCATGTTCCCCATTATGGAGTTTCAGCATGACTATGATCCCCTACTCATCTGCCAGTTTTATGCCATTGCACACTTCCACAATGGCCGTAATCGGAAGATTACCTGGATGACTCAAGGTGCTGTCAAGGAAGCCACGCTTGCGGAGTTTGCTGCCATCTTGGGGTATGAGGACCACGGCCGGGACGTTCCTTGTGGTTTCCGCTGTCACATGCGGGAGCATCCCTCCAAAAAGGATGTTCTCAGACCCTTGTATATTCGAGGCCGTGGGATTGCTGGCAAGATCAAGGACCTCCTCCCAACATATGACATTCTCCATCGCATTTTCCGTGAGACTGCTGCTCCTCGTGCGGGCAACAAGGATGAGATACATGGGTTCTCCGTTGACTTGCTGTTCAACACCTTCCTCAACAGAGAATCAGGCCAACCTCTTGATGTGACAGACTTCATTTGGCATGAGATGGTTGCCGCCGCACACACTCGAAGGGTTCCACCTTTTGCTCCTTACATTATGGCCCTCATTGTGTCCAAGTGCCCAGTCATTGCTAGGACGCTCTCCTCTCGCTCTCTCGTTGTGCACAAGCCAAAGGCACTCAAGATCAAGACACATGCTAAACCTCGCGCTGCGCCAGGTGAGGAGGATGAGGATGACTTTGAGCATGCTGACAGTGGTCATGACACTGACTATGAGGTCTCTCGCCGCAAGAACGCCAAGCCCTCTTGGGCCAAAAGGATGGAGGTCAAGCTCAAGAAGATCTTCTGCTTCCAGGTTGACAACCAGAAGCGTATGTATGAGGCGCACGTGTATGCAAAGAAAGCCTGTGCTCGTCAGAAGGAACTCATGTCTGCTCAAGGGTTGACCATCTCCGAGGTATCCGAGAACAACATCACTCCAGAAGATCAGTGGATTTCTCAGCACAGCCGTTGAGACGATGATGTCTCTTCCTCGCACCGTGCCCCACCTACGTATGAGGATGAGGAGGATCTTGAGGATGAGGATGAGGAGGAGGAGGAGTATGATGATTGACCTTTGGGGCGGTAGCTCTGCACTTGTCCCTTTTTGGCGTCTTGATGTCAAAGGGGGAGAAGTTGCACTTTAGGCACGGGTGTTGCATGGGAAGTCACAAGCTCGTTCTTCTCTTTGATCCTTTTATTGCTTGTGAACTTCGATTTCTCTCTATTTTATGTGTGAGACTACTATGTGTTTATGTCGTGTGAGACTATGTGGTTTATGTCGTGTGAAACTATGTGGTTGGATCCATCGGTTTATGTCGTGTGAAACTATGTGGTTGGATCCATCTTATGCGACTATGTGGTTTATTTCTTTGGATCCATCTTGTGATGTTAAGCAATATCTATTGTCT
Organism: Avena insularis; assembly: GCA_023614405.1. Classification (NCBI taxonomy): domain Eukaryota; kingdom Viridiplantae; phylum Streptophyta; class Magnoliopsida; order Poales; family Poaceae; genus Avena; species Avena insularis. The sequence goes on from JAJUPC010000261.1 coordinate 457,022, forward strand.
ATATATTCCTCATCACATGTTTTGTGCAAAGGTATGTTTTCAAATGCTAGTATCCATACTTGTGTACCCATGTTGGGTTTGTAAAATAGAGGGGGAGATTTGTCTCTACACATCTAGCGGGAGTCTCTTCTCTATTTTACAAATCTCATTTGCCTATTGTTAAAATCATCCTGCAAAAGTGTATTGTCATCAAACACCAAAAAGGGGGAGATTGAAAGAGAATTTTTCTATCCCTCTGATTTTGATGTTTGATAACAATACACTTATCGATTTAACCGTGTACTAAGTTTATCACAGGATTGATAAAAGAAGGCACAAGTCATGGCATAACATTTTCCCCTTGCAGAAACTTCTGTGTCAACCGGTAGTACCGGACCTGCAACCGGTACTACCGCTTGACACCGGTACTACCGGTTCCAGTACCGGTTGGCACTGATCAAAAGGGAGAAGGGTGCGTACTAGTCAGTACCACGGTGCCGGACGGCACTACCGGCCCAACCGGTAGTACCGCTTGGTACAAGCGGTACTACCGCTTGAGGCGGTCGTACCGCTCGTCAGTACCGTGGCATACTGACTAGCACCCACCCCCCTCCGTTTTGGTCAGTACCAAGCGGTACTTGGGACCGGTACTACCGCCTGAACCGGTAGTACCGCTTCCTACATCCGGTACTACCGCTTGGGGGTAGTACCGCAAGGGCGTACCGCCCAAAGACTGAAGAACAGAGTCAGCTCCGGTACCTGGTCCGGTACTGGACCGGTAGTACCGCACGCAAGCGGTACTACCGCTTGAGTACCGGTACTACCGGTCATTAAATGCTCCAACGGCCATATATTTCGTGGAGGGGTATAAATACCCCTCCACCTACCTTGGGACAAATTGCTCAGCACATTAAAGTCATTGCCCACCATTGGAGTCCATTGGAGCCACTCAAATCTTCAAGATCTCCTCATCCAACCACCCAAAGTCCTTGATCTTTGGAGAATCGAAGGAGGAGACCCCGATCTACTACTTCACCAAAAGAGATCTTCATTTCCCCCTCATTTCATTGAGGGCCCCTTTGCTCTAGTGTTTTGTTGGAAACCCTAGCTCTTGTTTTTGTTCTTACAAGCTTGTCTTTGATTGCTTTGACAGCTTGCTTGTATTTGGGAGCCTCCGATTAAGTTGTGGATGTGTGCCCCAAACTTGTAACGGTGTCGGCTTCCACCTTGAAGGTTGCCGATATAGTGGAAGGTGAATCAATCCCGTTGGGGTGAGATTCATCGGAGAACAAGGGAGGACTCTCGTGGCGTTGGTGGTTTGAAACCACCCCCTCTCCAAACGTAGACGTACTTCCCCTCAAAAGGAAGGAACTACGGGAAACAAATCCTTGTGTCTCCGCATCCACTTTTCGGTTACTTCTATCCTTTACCGCACCTTACTTCTTGTTACTACTTTGCGTTGTGTTAGCTCGTGCATTTTTGTCATATAGGTAAATTCACCTTAGTTGCATTATCTAGAGAATTTACCTTATTGTCAAACCTTAATTTGAAAAAGAAGAAAATTTGAAGTAGCACCTATTCACCCCCCCTCTAGGTGCCCATACGATCCTTTCAACCATCAACATGCTTGCAATCAAACCATATGAAAGAGCAATTTGTCAACATGAAAGATGCAAAGCATGCAAAAGGTATTAGAGTTGGGTTCGATCTTGAACTCACTTGTGGGATAATCTCAAGAGCTCTTTTTGTCAACTCATGCTCAACCGAGGTTGACATGATAGTGCGGGTACCTACACACATTGAAAGTGCAATGGACGTCGCCTAGAGGGGGGTGAATAGGCTTTTAAAATTATTACGGTTTAGGCTCAAGTAAATGCAGAATAAAACTAACGTTTAATTTACTGAGCACGAAACCTAGCCACTAAATTCACCTAAGTGCACCAACAACCTATGTTAAGCAATACAAGCAACAAGGTGATAGCAAGATATAAATACTTCAAGCACGATGGCTATCACAAAGTAAAGTGCATAAGTAAAGGGCTCGGCTGAGAGATAACCGATGGACGAGGAGACGAAGATTTGTTCCCGAAGTTCACTTCCAAAGAAGCTACATCTCCGTTAGAGAGGTGTGATGGCGCAATGCTCTCCGAACGCCACAAATGGCTCACCTCGAGGTGTGGTGGCTTGATGCTCACCCAACGCCACACAAGGCCTCACCCCGAATGCGGAAGCACGCAACTCACCGACGCCACAAAAGGCTCACCCTATTCGCCCGAGTGCGCACCACAAAAGGCGGCCACTCGCTCCACTATGGGACTCTTGAGGGCGGTCACTAAACCCGTACAAGATTGGGGCTATCTCCACAACTCAATTGGAGGCTCCCAACAACAAAGCCACAAAAGGCTACAACGTCACAAAAGGACAACAAAGCCACAAAAGTCTACAGGACCATAAAAGGTCAACAAGACCACAAAAGGTCAACAACCCAACCACACAACCGTCTAGGGTTCCAAGAACCCAAGAGAAACAAGCCCACAATCTTGAACTTACCGAATCTCTGAGGAGAACTCAAACCTATGCACCAAATGCAAGGGCAAGTCCTTCTCTCCCAAATTCCAACAAAGCTACAAAATCTATTAGGGGAATAAGGGAGAAAGAACACAAGAGGAGAACACAAAACTCTCCAAGATCTAGATCCCAATGATTCCTTCACAAAGAAGGGATTTGACTTGGGGGATTGTAGATCTATATCTTCTCTCACTTTTCCCATGTAAGAATCATGGGAGGGAGAGGGAATAAGAGAGCTCAAATAGGTCAACAATGGTGGGGAAAAACGAGCTCAAAAGGTGGGAAACCATTGGGGAAGAAGCCCCCGTTAAATAGGACAAGGAAAAACTGACCGTTTGGGCCAGATTCGCGTCCCACCGGAACTTCCGGCCTCCCACCGGAACTTCCGACAAATAGAAACACAAGTTACTGAACCTGACCGAAACTTGGGTCAGAACTTGGGCCGGAACTTCCGCTCAAGCAAAAACACAGGACAACATTGCACGAAAACTTCAATAACTTTTGATTCCGGACTCCGTTTTTGATGATCTTGGGCTCGTTTTGAAGAGAATGAAAATATCTACAAGATTATGCAAATAAACATCATATTCCATCATGGAAGGATAAAACCAAATAGAGAAAGGTAAGACCTCTCTAGAAGTGATGAACCGGTAAAACCCCCAAAACCCAAAACATAAGAAGTTGAGCTTGGAAACTCCGATTGGGATGAAACCAATTTTGTTGGAAAGATAAAACCAAGTATAATCCAACAAAAGGTGAAATATTGGATACCTCCAAGGGAGACAATATCAATTTTATATATGTGAGATATCTCCTAAGGTGTGGAGCCGGAAAAACTCGCAAGATCAAAAACCGCAATAAGATATGCAAGGTAAATCCTTAGATGATGAACTAGAGCTTGTTATGATGATGAACACAAGCTCTAGATCCTCTCATAGACAAGAACCAAATAACAACCAAGAAAGATGATGCTATGAATGCAAAGGTTTGAGCTCTCTCTGAACGATGCAAACGAGACACCCGCTTGAGAGCCCCTCTTGATAGTACGACTATCTATCCTAAACTCGGTCTCCCAACTAACAACACGAGACCGGCAAAAGATAAGCCCTATCAAAAACATACCTTTGCCTTGCATACCACTTGAACTTGATGTAGACCGTCTTGTTCTTCTATAGTGGGAACATCTTTCTTGTTTGCTCTTGCTTGATGAAGATGAAAACTTGCAAATTGCTCCCCCATATTCCATGGGGGAACCTCTTCTTTGAACTTGTCTTCATCACTCCATGATCACGAGGATGGAAAGCTTCAAGCATGAGATCTTCTAGAGATGGAGCATCTTGAGCTTGCCCTTCTTCATCCCTTCTTGAGGTTGATCCATCTTGATGCAACTCTTTGCACTTGTCTTGATCAACCTTCAAGCTCCTTCTTTCTTCATGATTCCAATGGCACAAAGCCCTTGGACATTTCTTCATACCTTGAGACGAACACATGGCCCAAGCGATGCCAATGGACAAACCTACAAGTGAAACTCAATTTACACATTAGTCCATAGAGATTATCATTAATTACCAGAACCACACATGGGGGCAAACATGACGTTTCAATCTCCCCCATTTTGGTAATTGATGACAATCCCTTAGCGAGGGTTTAAATATGACAATTAACGACAAAAGCAGTTGCCCCAACATCAAATACTACACAAGTATGTGTTGTTGGTACAACCACAATATATAGAGCAAACTCCCCCACAATCTATGCATGTGTGATGAACTTGAATTTCATTGCATAGATTTCCAACCGTTACCGTTGGTTGAGTTTCCTCTATATATTCAACATGCAAAGCAACCACAAAGATGAAAGAGAATGAGAGGCAAATGCTTAATAACATAATCAAAGCAAAGGCCAACTTCCCTTAAACCCTCCAAAAAATCTCCCCTATTGGCATCGATTGCCAAAATGGGTGAAAAGTTCTAGACGGTCAATATAGTGATAATTCCTCCAAAGGTGTGCATATGCACAAGTCAAATGATGAGTACTTGGGAGGAAGTAAAACTATATTGAGGACCCAAAGATTGCAAAAAGACAATAAAAGTAAATAAACTTCAACAAATGAAGCGAGCAACCATAAGATCCAAAAGGACCAATTGAAAACCCAACAAATGATATCAAATGGAAACAACAACAAAAATGTTTAAATGAAAATAGAGAAGCTCCCCAAACTTTGTGCAAAGTTTTAAAATACTTGTATTTGAATACAATATGCACAAATATGGAATCCTCGCTCCCCCATAACATTTAAACCACAAGAAATGAGAAAGAAGGAAAATGTACATAATTAAATGAATTAGAGAAGCTCCCCAAAGATCGTGCACCAATTATAGTAATTGTATTTGGAAACAACATGCACAACCATGGCCTCCTCACTCCTCTAAACTCATCTAACAATGCACTCAAAGGTCAATAAATTTGGAAGCCACCGAAGAATCACAAAGAGAAAGGAGGTGGTTTCCAAGAAATGCAAAAACAACCAAAGAATGATCTTCTCTTGTGTGTGTAAATTTCTAGGTGGAAAATATCACAAAGACAAATGTCCACAAAGAAATATGCACAAACAAAATAGATACACATGAAAGCATATGAAAGGCAAAATGGAAGTCATAGAATATACCAATAAGATGTTTTTCTTGAAAGCATGCCCAAGGGCTCAAATATATCTTATTGTTCATCGATGAGATCCAAACACCAACATACTCCATACATAACAACTATTACCAAGGGAAGAAGGGGACATAATGAATATATGGAGAAAGGCAACAAGTATCACAAGATAGAAATCAACTTGGCAAAAATACTCACTATTGCACATGAGAGATATTGAGGAAACGATATGCAACAAAATTGCTAGATTGACATATTTGGGATTGGTGAATCATGAGCATGATTTAGTATAGTCCCCATTATATGCACTCATCTCAACATACACACATTTGCAATAGAGAGAACTCTTGAAAGCCAAAGCAAGAAACCAACCATGGAAAGTTCACAAATTTATGCCAATACGCAACCTACAAAAGGTTGGGAACAAGATATGTATGCATGAGAGTGAGATACTTGTTACCGAGATATAATTGGTAGGATGGAGAAGATATGAGTTTGTTGATCATCCTAGCTTGCATCCAATTGACATGTAGACGCCACTTCTTCCTTGTTCAAGATACAAGCACCCAATCTATATCTCCAATGTACCTAAAACACAGATAAGTACACTATGATCCCCAAACAAATTGGGTCCAAAGTAGTTAGTGCAACTACAATACATAGGAGAACCTCCACACAAATATGTGCACATTGATATGAAATTGAATTTCATGCACATCTTAGCACATTAGGATTTGGTTGAGTTTCCCCTATATATTGGATCAAAGAAAGCAAGCATGCCATAATATATACAAGAAGTAAATATGCATGCATAGACTTTCAAGAACCAAAAGGAGATACAATTTGAACAAAAACACCAAGTAAACCAATAAGACACACAAAAAGGTGTGACTCAACAAAAGGTGTCCAAATTGTATCAAAGAACCAAATCAACACATGAAAGGGCACAAGTTCAACAAATGAACTAGCAAAGCCAAAAAAGATAAAAGATAGACAGAAATACCAAGGCTCAAGGATTTATCTCATCTTAAAAGATCAAACAAGTTTCAAAGAATGAGATAAAACCAACTCCCAAAGAGATAAAGGTTCCAACAACCAAAACAAACTCTTCACACTTTTCATGATGGCACACAAAGTATCAACACAAAAAGGATCGAGCTTCCAAGCAAAAGTGGATCAAATCAAGAAGCATAAAACAATGTTCTAGATAATATAGGAGAGCTCCCCCATAAGTAGAGCATTATATATAATTTTGCCTTCGAATGCAAAATGCCCACAAATGAGATCATCACTACTACCTACACTAAATAAAACACAAGGGGATACAAATAACATAAGAAGATCCACAAGAGGCAAGGAAAGCTTGGGAGCAAATAGAAAAACATTTTCTTGGCCAAAGATAAGGCAAATAAGAAAAGGCCAAAATGAATATGATCAATGAATTCTACCATATATCAAGTAATAATTGTCCAAGGACAAGAAGTAATAGGGATAATTTTCCCGAGGTAGTTTGCAAGGAAATCCAAGATCATATTCACACAAAGAAGCATATAACAAGATATGACTTATGCTTGATGCTTCGAAAGAGATTCTTGATTGCTTCAAATAGTCACACAATCACTAGTGATTAGATTAAATAGAAGCAAGTGGTTCCCATGAGGATATATAGATCCAAATATGAGGAAACACATACCAAGAATCACTCTCACACACAATATCCAAGAGATGAGCAATAAAACATCCAAGCAATTGGAAATTTTATGAGCAAATGTGCCACATAGGAACTAGATAATTCTCAATGTCAAATCTAAGTGGCACTACCTCAAATGTCCACATTTTCTAGGTTTGTAATATGCACAAAGCATACAACTCCCCCATAATGTGATAAACCAATAAATCTCAACAAGATGCAGAATCAAAATAGAGGTATTAATGGACATTATGGAACTTGAGTTTCTCATGAGAGAGACATACCACATAGAGACTAGATAATCATGCAATAAAACTACTTAGTGGTTTTCCTCATGTACACACATTTTAGGTTTGTGGAATGCCCAAGCATGACACTCCCCCAAAATGGAATAGTCCATTAATCCCTCACAAGAGACAAATAAGATACCTACTACAAATAATAAAGGCTCCAAACCAAGAAACACAAATACATGGTGTGCCAACCAACATACACAAATATACATCAAGGGTCAATATAAGTATGTGGGAAGCACAACATGTATAAACACATGCAAGGTACAAAACCAACACATGCACAAGGGAGCAAGTAACTATAATGTAAAGGAGTTTAGCACAAGTTACCGGAAGGAGGAACATTGGATAAGGAATAGAAGCATGATAACCAATGACTTGGCTTTGATAACAAGAATATGATGAAGATCCCTCAATTCTTCATAAGGTAGCCAAGTCTTCAATGCCCTCCAAAAACACCTATTGCTCAAGTTTTAGCTTGTTGGTCTTAGTCACAATAGGCTTGGCCACCCAAATGGTTCTTTTCTTGACACCACTTTGGGCACCAACAAATTTGGCAAACACATTGCCACCCTCATCCTTACGAAGTGAATAAGCATCATCAATCAAGATAGGATGGGATGAGGAGTTACCCATGGTGCATGAGGAAGAAAGGTGCCCCTTATCACGGCATATGTAGCAAGTTCTTCTCTTGCCACCTTTCTTCTTGGGAGGAGCTGCACCATGAAGAAGAGCTTGAGGCTTCTTGGGAAGTGGCCCACCTTGAGCTTGTGGAGGATCTTGAGCCCGCTTCCCTCGTTCCTTCTCACTAAGAGGCTTCTTCTTCAGTGGGCAAACCCTCACATGATGCCCTTCTTACTTGCACTTAAAGCACACAATGTTGGCCGGATTCTTCACTTGCCCTTGGCCCTTATTCTTGTTGCCCTTGTGCTTCAACGAGTTAGTGGTCTTGCTCTTAGTGTTGGAGTTGAATCCAAGCCCACTCTTGTCACTTGGGGGTCGTCGCACACTCAACATCTTCTTGAGTGTGGTCTTCCCTTCATGACACCTTTTCAAGTCATTCTTCAAAGAAGTGACTTGAGCCTTGAGCTCTTTGACTTTCTCTACATGTTTAGTATCAACAACAATACTAGAGGAAGTAGAAGTTTCATTGTTAGAGCAACAAGGCAAGGAATGCAATTCATATGGAAATATAACATTGGGAGTAGATGTAGTGCTAATGTACACATGAGGCCCACTAGATGTTACCTTTGACACAATGGCCTCATGAGCTAACCTTAGCCTACCATGGGAGACTAGAAGATCCTCATGCGAGCTTGAGAGCTTGGCATGACTTTCTTCTAATTTCCCATAGTTGCTAGTTAGCAAAGCAAGTTGAGCCTTTAGCTCAACATTCTCCTTCAAGATAGATGCTTCACAATAAATAGAGTTAGTAGCACAAGCATCATCATTTAAGGCAAGAGGTGAGGGCAACTTGGAAAGCTCTTTAGAATATGAAGCTTTAAGTTGCTCATGTGACTCGGTGAGTTTGATGAGCTCACCCTTGATGACCCTAGAGCCATTGTTGAGGTGCTCAAAATCCTCAAGGAGTTTGGCATAAGAAACTTAAAGTTCATCATTTTTAATTTGAAGGGCACTTGCCACCTCAAAATCTCTATCATGAGATTTCTTCACTCTAGATAGCTCTAGAGAAAAGGTATCCTCAAGAGATTCCTTAGTGGGTTGTTCCTCTTCAAGAGCTTCATTTAGGTTGGCAATGTCATTAGCATACTCACGCTTAAGACTACCCATTTTGTCAATAGTATCCTCATGCTCATCAATAAGTTGCCTACTTTCTATAGCATAGGTTAATATCTCAATGAAAGTAGTGCAAGCATTTTTATTTGGATGAAGAGCACGAAGGACTAGACCCTTCTATTTTAAAGAAGCAACATCATCATCTACTTCATGATCAACATTCACATCATCATGAGATATATTGGGATCCAAAGGAGAGGTTACCTTTGAACCCTTAGCCATGAGGAACAAGTGAACATTGGGAGAAGATGATGATGGGGGAACACATGAAGCTCTAATGGCAATCTTGCCTTGGCCCACACATTCTTAAATTTCCTCTACATGGTTAGCAACACAAGTACTAGAGGAAATAGAAGCACATTTATCATGTCAACAAGGCAAAGAAAGCATATCATCATGAGACATATTCAAGGAATTTCTACATGATATGCAAGGGCAATCAACACTAGGATGTAAAATCACATGTGGTCCTACAAGTGTTCATGCCCAAAGATACAACATTGCAATGAGATAGAGACAAAGGATCATGAATGGAAATCTCAATATCTACATTGCAAGTTCTATCACCACTCACCATATCATTAACTTGAGATAACTCATATGTTGGTGAAGTGGAAGAAGATGAGAACTCATCGCGGCCGGAGGTGGAGGGAACACAATCATCCTCATTAAGCTTGGACACATCATATTTTGCTTAAATCTTGTTCCATATATCATGAGCGTTCCGGAAAGGCATGATTGAGGAAAGAACTACATAGCTCACGACATTAACAAGCAACTTAGATGCTTGAGCTTCGAGATAAGAGTTTGTCTCCTCATCCAAAGATAGATTTTGGCGATCCTTAGGAGGAGACAAGCCCATATCTAGAATCCGCTCAATATTTGGGTCAATGACCCGGAAATGACTAAGCATGCGAATACGCCAAACATCATAATTTGTGCCATCAAATGTAAATGTGTGAGAGTGCACTAAACCCCTAGGAGACATATTTACTCTCGAGGCTGTGAAGCCTAAAAGCGAGAGACCTCGCTCTGATACCAATTGAAAGTGCAATGGACGTCGCCTAGAGGGGGGTGAATAGGCTTTTAAAATTATTACGGTTTAGGCTCAAGTAAATGCGGAATAAAACTAACGTTTAATTTATTGAGCACAAAACCTAGCCACTAAATTCACCTAAGTGCACCAACAACCTATGCTAAGCAATACAAGCAACAAGGTGATAGCAAGATATAAATACTTCAAGCATGATGGCTATCACAAAGTAAAGTGCATAAGTGAAGGGCTCGGTTGAGAGATAATCGATGGACGTGGAGACGAAGATTTGTTCCCGGAGTTCACTTCCAAAGAAGCTACGTCTCCGTTGGAGAGGTGCGATGGCGCAATGTTCTCCGAACGCCACAAATGGCTCACCTCGAGGTGTGGTGGCTCGATGCTCACCCAACGTCACACAAGGCCTCACTCCGGATGCGGAAGCACGCAACTCACCGATGCCACAAAAGGCTCACCCTATTCTCCCGAGTGCGCACCACAAAAGGCGGCCACTCGCTCCACTATGGGACTTTTAAGGGTGGTCACCGAACCCGTACAAGATTGGGGCTATCTCCACAACTCAATTGAAGGCTCCCAACAACAAAGCCACAACAGGCTACAACGCCACAAAAGGCCAACAAAGCCACAAAAGGCTATAAGACCACAAAAGTTCAACAACCCAACCACACAACCGTCTAGGGTTCCAAGAACCCAAGAGAAACAAGCCCACAAGCTTGAACTCACCGAATCTCCGAGGAGAACTCAAACCTATGCACCAAATGCAGTAAAGTCCTTCTCCCAAATTCCAACAAAGCTACAAAAGCTATTGGGGGAATAAGGGAGGAAGAACACAAGAGGAGAACACAAAACTCTCCAAGATCTAGATCCCAATGATTCCTTCACAAAGAAGGGATTTGACTTGGGGGGATTGTAGATCTAGATCTCCTCTCACTTTTACCTCAAAAAGATGTAAGAATCATGGGAGGGAGAGGGAGTAAGAGAGCTCAAATAGGTCAACAATGGTGGGCAAAAACGAGCTCAAAAGGTGGGGAACCATTGGGGAAGAAGCCCCCCTTAAATAGGACAAGGAAAAACTAACCGTTTGGGCCAGATTCGCGCTCCACCGGAACTTCGGGCAAATAGAAACACAAGTTACTGAACCTGACCGGAACTTGTGTCGGAACTTGGGCCGGAACTTCCTCTCAAGCAAAAACGCAGGATAGCATTGCACGAAAACTTCAGTAACTTTTGATTCCGGACTCCGTTTTTGATGATCTTGGGCTCGTTTTGAAGAGAATTAAAATCTCTACAAGATTATGCAAAGAAACATCATAGTCCAGCATGTAAGGATAAAACCAAATGGATAAAGGTAAGACCTCTCTAGAAGCGATGAACCCGGTAAAACCCCCAAAACCCAAAACATAAGAAGTTGAGCTTGGAAACTCCGATTGGGATGAAACCAATTTTGTTGGAAAGATAAAACCAAGTAGAATCCAACAAAAGGTGAAATATTGTATACCACCAAGGGAGACAATATCAATTTTATATATGTGAGATATCTCCTAAGGTGTGGAGCCAGAAAAACTCGCAAGATCAAAAACCGCAATAAGATATGCAAGGTAAATCCTTAGACGATGAACTAGAGCTTGTTATGATGATGACCACAAGCTCTATATCCTCTCATAGACAAGAACCCAATAACAACCAAGAAAGATGATGCTATGAATGCAAAGGTTTGAGCTCTCTTCGAACGATGCAAACGAGACACCCGCTTGAGAGCCCCTCTTGATAGGACGACTATCTATACTAAACCCGGTCTCCCAACTAACAACATGAGACCGACAAAAGAGAAGCCCTATCAAAAACATACCTTTGCCTTGAGCATCCCACTTGAACTTGATGTAGACCGTCTTGTTCTTCTATAGTGAGAACACCTTTCTTGTTTGCTCTTGCTTGATGAAGATGAAAACTTGCAAATTGCTCCCCCATATCCCATGGGGAAACCTCTTCTTTGAACTTGTCTTCATCACTCCATGATCACGAGGATGGCAAGCTTCAAGCATGAGATCTTCTAGAGATGGAGCATCTTGAGCATGCCCTTCTTCATCTGTTAGGGGTGACTGTCACATCCCAAATTTTAGATTTGGTCTTGCATATCATTCATATCATCGCATCATACTTTTCCATGCAAAACCGTCGAGTGAAAAGGATCGGCGAAACGCTATTTGCAAAACCCTATTTTATTTCGCTACGAGGTTCCTGCGGGAAGCTTTAGTAGGACTCGCGTTGTCCACCCTTGTAGATTAGTTGTTTCGCCCAAACCTTGACTTTAGATTGTTCCCCTCGACTGTACGAATCCGTAGGCGCAAGAATCGCTCGAATCGGAGCTCGTACGGAGAAGTTGCGGCCGTTTTAGTGAATCGCCGGAAAACGGTCCGAAATTTTGGACCGATTTCCGAGTCCTAATCTAACTCCGGACCGAATCAGTTTAGAATTCCGTGTGAGGCCCCACAAAAGAGGACCCCACCTGGCCTCGAAACCCATGCCCGACCCCTGCCTCGATCGATCCCCGCCATCTTATCCCCTCTCTACCCGCGATCCCGAGAGCCGGCCACAGCCCCTCGGCGCCATCGTCACCGCCGTCGCTTCGCCGCCGCCATGTGTCTTCCGCCACCGCCTCTCTTCTCCCTCTTTCCACGCGACACGCCGCCATCCTCGCCGGCCGCCACCGCCGCTAACGGCCGCTTTAACTCAGCGCCGCGCGCCGCCTTGCGCCCATGAAGTCCGCCAAGCGCCGCGCCGCCACGCCGCCGCGAAGCCGCTACTGCCGCTATGCGCTGCGCTGTTGCCGCCGCTGCTCTTGCCAGCTTACTAGTTGCTGTCGCTGCATGCGCTGCCGCATGCATCGCTACGCTTAGCTTCTGCCACGCTGCATGCACGCACGCACGCTTGCGACGCACGCGCCGCCTTGCACGCGCGTTGATTTTCTCGACCCGTGCGCTGACCCTCTCCCTCCGTGCAGGAAAAACCCCGACGCCGGAACCGATCGTCGTCGCCGTCTGGAACTCGCCGCCGTCCGTTTCGCCGTTTGTTTCCGGTAAGACAGCAGCCACCGTCAGATCTCAGATCAGCGGCTTAGATCGTTAGTTGACCGGTCAGACTCAGGCGTTGACTAGTCAGACGCCCAGTTAGCGCCTAGTCAGCAGACGCTTTGACCAGTCAACAGACACAATTGACTGTTCAATTTCGTTAATCCTTCTAGTTGACAGATTTCGGTAGAATCTTGTAAATTGCGTAGAAATTAAACCGCTTGGCCAAAAATTGCAAATAAAATATGTATAGATTCAGTGAGTCGTGTAGAATCTCGCTGAACCTTTGGTTCAGGCTTTTGCGGCAAGGTTTAGTACAGTTTAATCAAACTAATTAGTGGCCTTTTCGGAGTAATAAATTCGTAGAAAAAGATCTGTAGCTCCAAAAATCGCGTATGATATGTCCCTGGATTCAGTGGAACGAGGGGAATCTCATCATGAATGAAAAAGATAGGCTTACAGTAAAAACTTCTGCAGAAACTGTCTAGTGGCTTTCTGCAGTGTTTTAATTACTCGGGGAGTTTTATAATTCCTTTTTGAGTAATTCCAATTGGTACTGTTTCTAATCAGCGATGCCTATGCGGTAGAATTTTCCCAAGATTTTACAAACAGTATTCTATCGGTAGTGAATTATTTGAGTTCTAGCTCTAGTTTAGAGCATTACTTTTGCTTAATAGTTTTCCTAGCGCTAAAACTATTTTCCATGCATGCGATCGGTAGTATTATGGAATAGGATGTTGTGGTGCAGCTGTAGCACCAATTCACTCGTCGTTCATGCATTCATGCATCATATTTGTTGCATATGCTTGTGGATTGTTTGTTTATGATTGCAATTGTATCGTGTAGATTGTGACGAGTGCAACGCTTGCTCGTGTGTGGATTGTTCTTCCGACCGCTACAACCAAGGCAAGTAGATGCTACTTTGTTCATGATATCGTTCTACTATTTTCTATGCATTGTCGTGTATTTTGTACATGCATGTGTAGGATGATACTATCGCTATGCTATGTCCTATTATGTGGTAGGGCTTTCCTTGTAGATGAACCACCGTTGGTAGATGTGCTTAGCCATGCTATGATGAACGAGGGCTGGGTTACATCACTCAAAGTTGTTTCTAAAAGTATTGGTTTGCAAAAACTAAAACAACTTAATCAATGAATCTCCTGGGTGTGATGGTATTGATAATTTTTGGTGGTTTCATTGCGGAAAGGCACCCAGGTATCAAGAGAGAATGATTGGCTTCTTTATTGTGTAGCTTATGTGTACAACCATGTGCCAATAATGGAATGGGCGGTTGGTTGGACTTAGTAGGTTGTGGTAACTTGAACCCGCGTATCCAGAGATGTAGAATTTTGGTAGGTTGGACCGGTGCGCGTCGGGATTAAGGTGCTACTTCCCGAACAGTCTCTTCTTGGACTTCTCCCTATCATCACCCAAAATGAGAGTGATGGTACGAGCTGGGCTGGCCAAGTCACATGGGTAAAGTGTACTAACCTCTGCAGAGTGTATAATCTAATCGATTAGCCGTGTCCCCGGTTATGGACATCTGAGTTGCTTGATATTGATTCCATGACAAGTTTCTCGCTCATTCTAATTTCATAATTGTTTTAATATTGTTGGGTTAACTTAATTGGGATCTTTTCAAAGAAAATCAAAAACTGTTTATGAAAGTAGGACAAATGTATTTGCAAATGCAAGCCAGACAGCTCCACTTGCCAAATATGCATGTAGATGTTAGTACTATTGTCTCCATTACTAGCTCTACTTGCCATACATTCCATGTATTGACCCTTCGGGGCTGCTACGTTTTATGTTGCAGGTTATTCTGATTCTGAGTAATCGATATAGGCCACGGTACTCCACTCAGCACTTGTTCACTTGTGGGCAATTTGAAGAATGGAGGATTTACTTTGTTTATGTTGTTACCTGAATAATTTGAGCTAGCTTTGGGCTAAGCTTTTATTGTAATAATGGTACTCTGGATCTTCGTTATCTATGATACACGGTTATTTTGCTATGATATTCATCTTACTCTATTGTGGGCCAATGAACCGATCCAGGGATTGGCATGTCACATAGAGGCCACGGTCTTTTCAGAACCGGGGTGTTACAGGATGGTATCAGAGCCCGTGTGTCGACTGTAGGATCGTGACCTAGGATTGGATTAGGAAGCCATAGATTTATTAAAGCCTATATTAACTCTGTCTTTCATCCTATGCCTTTCACCCTCGTAAATTCTTACCATATGCTATTCTCACACTTTCCTCTTTTACTTGATAGATGGGAGAAGTCAGGACTGAGTATGCCACCATGGAGTCACCAAGGCCCTTTGCAAGGCAGTTAGCTCAGCTCTGGATCATTGGGATTGCCACTGCCCATGTTCAAGGGAAGAAGGCTGTACACCTATGGATATGGAGAGGATGCATGGGAGATCACCACTTTCATATTCAGAGATGCCGCCTTGCCAAACCCAGTGCATTTGATCTACACCAAGACATACTGCAACTGGGGACTTGGAATCAACTTGGCCATACATGAAGCCCTGTCTCGCCAGTGCCATTATGCCCGACACCTACTACCAGCAGATTCACCCTACCGTGACTATGGAAGGTGTGATGAAGATGGGAACATTGTGGTTACCCCGGGCGACATGAACAACATGCCGCCCCGTAGGAGGCACATAGAGGACATGGAAAGGGAGAATGGAGCTCTAGCAGAGAAGGTGAGGATGATAAAGGAGATTGCAGATTTTACTAGCAATGGTATGGTGGTCCAAGGACAGGAGATTGACACTTTGCATGAAGCTGTGGGAGTTCTGGAGAATGCCCTGATAGCCAGAGATGCAACCATAGCACATCTTCATGGTACTATGCAGGAGAACACCCAGAACATACAGCAATTGCAAGGGACCGTCCAGGAAAGGGATCAAACTATTGAAGCTATGACAGCCCAGATTGCCGCTCTCCAAGCACAGCTGAATCCACCCTCTGATGATGACAATGGATATGATGGCAACAATGGGGATGATGATGACAGTGGAGACGATGATGATGATGAGGACGAGGATGATGATGATGGAGACGATGATGGTGGAGGAGATGAAGCTGTTGCAGTTGCAGCTGAGAATGAAGAAGAAGAGGAGGATCCAGAGGAGGTGGAGTTTGAGGTTTCAAGTGATGATTTAGGAGAGGTGTACACTCCGCCGCCATGGTTGTACCGCGAGCCGAAGCGCCAACGCATCACCGCAAGGACCTACCTCAACCTCTTCAAGAAGTAGATAGAAGTCCACCAATTAGTCCTCGTTAGGTAAACTCGTTAGGATTAGTCTCGATCGTTGTGAAGCTTAGTTCGTGTTAGTTTAAGAGTGATTAGTTGCTTATTTGTGTACCCCAATATCCCAGGATTTATTTGTGCGAATTTTAATGAAAGAGTTATGGCAATTTGGTTACTATCTGTGTTATTTTCGCTGCAGTTTTTCTACTGATACAGCAGTACTGCGCGATTTTT
The DNA here is from genome assembly GCA_023614405.1 of Avena insularis. Lineage (NCBI taxonomy): Eukaryota > Viridiplantae > Streptophyta > Magnoliopsida > Poales > Poaceae > Avena > Avena insularis. The sequence continues at coordinate 473,633 of JAJUPC010000261.1, forward strand.
CATTTTTTTTCTGGTAACTAGGAAAAATCTGAAAAAAATTGGGCTGATGCGAAACTCTCTGTGCTATATGCACAAAAATCAGCTAAATTTTCTGACGAGTTTAAGTCAGGCGGAAAAATTCGCGAACGCTGCTGGACTGTTCTGGCCGATTGCTGTTTAGGTTGTTCAGTTGATCTATTGCTTAGTTAACCATTGCCAACTCTTGTAAAACTATTTCAGTAGGTATATACTGCTGGGATAACACCTGGGATGTTGCTGAACCGCTTGTTTGTTGATGTGTTGCTTGCTTGTGATTGTCTGCTATTGTTTGTTGTTGATTGATCATATGCATGGGTAGAATCCTATTACCGTAGTTGATTCTTTCTAAACTTACCTGTGCTGAACCGCAGATGCCTCCCCGCCGCCAACCCACTGAGTTGGAGCAGCTCATGGCAGCTCAGGCACAGCTGACCCAAGTGATGACTCAGTTCATGGCGAATCAGAACAACAACAATGGAAACAATCAGCCTCAGGGAGATGCTCTCACCAGATTTCTGAGGCTAAGGCCAACTAAGTTCTCTACTGCAACGGAACCAATGGTTGCTCTCGACTGGTTGCGTTCCGTCAACAAGGATCTAGTAACTGTTGGATGCACTGATGCTGAGAAGGTGAGGTTTGCCGCTCACCTACTGGAGGGACCAGCTGCTTCTTGGTGGGACACCTTTCAGATCACCCACCCGCTGGATACTGTGACATGGGCAATGTTTGAGGAAGGTTTCAGGACCAACCACGTGTCTTCAGGAGTTCTGAGCCTAAAGAGGAAGGAGTTCATAACTTGCGCCAAACCAATCGCACTGCGGCTGAGTACATTGAGGAGTTCAACAACCTGTCCCGTTATGCACCTGAGGATGTTGACACTGATGCAAAAAGGAGGGAGAGATTCCTGGATGGCCTCAATGATGAGCTTTCAGTGCAGCTACTGGTGGTTTATTGCCCCACTTTCCAGGAGCTTATGGACAAGGCCAGGATCTTGGAAGGGAAGCACAAGCAGGTGGAAAGCCGCAAGAGAAAGAGTAACAATCACCACTCTAGATCACATCACAAATCTCGCACTTCGTATGATGGATACTCCAAGCATGGAGGGAGTGACCATGGGAGCCATGATCGCCACCACCATGGAGGCGATGGACATCGTCATGACAACCACAGGAGCAGTCACCACAGCCACAAGGGAGGACACTCTCACCACTCTGGAGGACACGGTGGACATGACCGCAACCGTGATCGCAGCTTTGTGAAGAAGGATCTGAGTGAGGTGACGTGCTTCAAGTGTAAACAAAAGGGGCACTATGCTGACAACTGTCCGGAGAGGAAAGGACTGAAGCCAACCAACAATGAGAAGGCCACAGTGAACCACATGAATGTGGAGGAGATTCTAGATGAGCCTGACCTTGTGATTGGTAAGTTCCCAATCAACACTTACCCTGCACTTATACTTTTCGATACTGGTGCATCGCATTCATTCATATCAAGGGCATTTGTGGATAAGTATAAGTTACCTACTGAGTCTATGAAGAGGTCTTTTAGAGTGAGTTCGCCAGGAGGAGATATGATAGCTAGTGCGGGATGCCGCGATTTAACTGTGAGGATTGGAACACACAACTTTAGTGCACATTTGGTAGTGTTGGAATCACAGGGATTAGACGTTATTCTGGGTATGGATTGGATGTCTATGCATGGGGGACACATAGATTATGCACAATGCTGTTTCACTCAAAACCCGGATGGTAAGAGGATTAGATTCAAGTCACCGCACGACCGGTGAAGGTGTAAGTTGAATTCTCTTAAGGGGTTAGCATGGATCTTGTGCTGATTAGGGATTACCCCGACGTGTTTCGGAAGAGCCGCGGGGATGCCACCTGACAGGGAAGTAGAGTTTCTTATCGACCTGATGCCGGGAACAGGACCTATAGCAAAGAGACCATATAAGATGGATGTGGATGAGCTGAAGGAATTGAAGAAGCAGCTGAAAGAGCAGTTGGACAAGGGATTCATTCAGCCTAGTTCGTCGTCATGGGGTGCACCTATTCTGTTTGTGGAGAAGAAAGACAACACCAAGAGATTAGTGGTGGACTACCGCTCGCTGAATGAAGTAACCATCAAGAACAAGTACCCTCTGCCGAACATAAATGATTTGTTTGATCAACTGGAAGGAGCAAAAGTGTTCAGCAAGATTGATCTGCGATCTGGCTACTTTCAATTGAAGATCCGGAAGGAGGATGTACCAAAAACCGCCTTCACCACTAGGTATGGTTTATATGAGTATACAGTTATGTCTTTTGGACTAACGAATGCCCCGACATATTTCATGACCATGATGAACAAGGTATTTATGGAGTACTTGGACAAGTTCGTGGTGGTGTTTATTGATGACATACTGATATATTCCAAGGATGATGCTAAGCATGAGAAACATCTGCGACTGATTATGGAGAAACTGAGAGAACACCAACTGTATGCCAAATTCAGCAAGTGTGAATTCTGGCTTAACACCGTTGGGTTTCTTGGACACGTAGTGTCAGGAGAAGGAGTCGCTGTTGATCCAAGCAAAGTGACTGCAGTAACTGAGTGGGAAGCACCCAAGAATGCAGGAGAGATTCGAAGCTTTTTGGGACTTGCTGGATATTACAGGAGGTTCATTGAAAACTTTTCCAAGATTGCTAAGCCTATGACTGAACTTCTGAAGAAGGAGAGAAAGTTTGAATGGCCAGACATATGTGAAGCTAGCTTTCAGGAACTGAAGCGTCGACTAGTGACTGCACCTGTTCTGTGTTTACCAGATCTTCAGAAGGATTTCCAAGTGTACTGTGATGCTTCTCGACAGGGACTTGGGAGTGTGCTGATGCAAGATGGGAGAGTAGTGTCTTATGCCTCGCGACAACTCAAGCACCATGAGCGGAATTACCCCACACACGACTTGGAGTTAGCGTCAGTGGTTCATGCGCTCAAGGTATGGAGGCATTACTTAATGGGAAAACACTGTGATGTGTACACCGACCACAAGAGCCTGAAGTACATATTTACACAGAAGGAACTGAATATGAGACAAAGGAGATGGTTGGAGCTTATCAAGGACTATGATATGAATCTACAATACCACCCAGGAAAGGCCAATGTAGTAGCAGATGCTCTGAGCCGGAAGGTTTATGCCAATGGATTGACAATTGGTGAATTGCCTGAGGATTTGTGCAAGCAATTCAAGGACCTTAGACTGGAGGTAGTATCTGAAGGATACCTGGCTACAATGGAAGTCCAACCGACGCTACAGGACAGAATCATAAAGGCTCAGATAGGAGATAAGGAAATAGAGGAGATAAAGGAAAAGATGAAGGAGAATCGGGAAAAGGATATTCGCGAGGATGAGCATGGTACCTTGTGGTATGGAGATCGTTTGTGTGTGCCCAGCGACCCGGAGATAAGGGAGTTGATTCTGCAAGAGGCTCATAACTCGCCATACTCCATACATCCGGGCAACACAAAGATGTATATGGATTTGAAGAGCAGATTTTGGTGGAACAACATGAAGGGAGATATCGCCAAGCATATTGCCCTGTGTGATGTATGTAGCCGAGTGAAGGCAGAACACCAGAAGCCAGCAGGACTGCTACAGCCATTGCTCGTGCCGGATTGGAAGTGGGATAGAGTGGGAATGGACTTTATCACAGGATTGCCCAGGACCAGGTCAGGATATGACTCTATTTGGGTAGTGGTCGACCATTTGACCAAGGTAGCCCACTTTATTCCGGTGAAGACAACCTACACAAGTGCAAAGTTGGCCAAGATTTACATGGACAGAATTGTGTGCCTACACGGGGTTCCCAAGAGTATCGTATCTGATAGAGGCACCTAATTTACCTCACACTTCTGGCGCCAGTTACATGAGTCACTTGGCACTAGATTGGAGTTTAGCACAGCGTTTCACCTGAACCGATGGATGACCGAGAGGGTGAATCAGATTTTGGAGGACATGCTGAGAGCTTGCGCTTTGGCTCATGGTTCTAGTTGGGATGAGAATTTGTCGTATGCCGAGTTTTCCTACAACAACAGCTACCAAACCAGCATCAAGACGTCACCGTTCGATGTGCTATATGGGAAATGGTGCCGGACACCATTGCTATGGGATGGAGTGGGAGAACGCCAGTTGTTTGGACCTGATTTGATCAAGGACGCTGAGGAGAAGGTCGCCTTGATTAGGGACAGACTGAAGGTAGCACAATCAAGACAGAAGAGCTACGCTGACGCCAAGCGCAAGGAAGTGGTGTATGAGATAGGTGATAGAGCATACCTCAGAGTATCGCCGCTTCGTGGAATCAAGAGATTTGGAATTAAGGGTAAGCTGGCACCTCGATTTATTGGACCGTACAGGGTCTTAGCACGGAAAGGAGAAGTTGCTTATCAGTTGGAGTTGCCAGAAGCTCTGTCCGCTGTTCACAACGTGTTCCACGTGTCCCAGCTGAAGAAGTGCCATTCGGAGATGGTGGATACACCATTGAGAGACACCGTACCGCTAGAGGAGGTTCAGCTGGAGAATGACTTGACCTATGAGGAGAAACCGGTCAAGATTCTAGAGACAGCAGAAAGGATTACCCGTACCAAGACAATCAAGTTTTGCAAGGTGCAGTGGAGCCACCACACCAAAGAGGAAGCCACTTGGGAGCGTGAAGATGACATCCGAGAGGACTACCCACACCTATTTGTTGTCGCTACCAATCTCGAGGACGAGATTCATCTTAAGGGGGTTAGTCTTGTCACATCCCAAATTTTAGATTTGGTCTTGCATATCATTCATATCATCGCATCATACTTTTCCATGCAAAACCGTCGAGTGAAAAGGATCGGCGAAACGCTATTTGCAAAACCCTATTTTATTTCGCTACGAGGTTCCTACGGGAAGCTTTAGTAGGACTCGTGTTGTCCATCCTTGTAGATTAGTTGTTTCGCCCAAACCTTGACTTTAGATTGTTCCCCTCGACTGTACGAATCCGTAGGCGCAAGAATCGCTCGAATCGGAGCTCGTACGGAGAAGTTGCGGCCGTTTTAGTGAATCGCCGGAAAACGGTCCGAAATTTTGGACCGATTTCCGAGTCCTAATCTAACTCCGGACCGAATCAGTTTAGAATTCCGCGTGAGACCCCACAAAAGAGGACCCCACCTGGCCCTCGAACCTGCCGACCCTGCCTCGTCGATCCCGCTTCTCTCCGGCCGCCTTCCTCGCCACCGCCGCCCTCGCTGCCTAGGCCGCCAGTCGCCGCCGCTCGCCGCCGTAACCAGCCGCTTTCGCTTGCGCCACATGGCCACGCCATGCACGCCGCTGGCGCTTGCCGCTTTTGCTGCCGCTGCGCGCTGCCGTCAAGCTTGCCAGATGCCGCTTAGCCATCGCCTAGCCACTTGCGCTACGCGTGCATGCACGCACGCACGCCCGCACGTACGCGCGCCGCCTTGCACGAGCGTTGATTTTCTCGACCCATGCGCTTATCCTCTCCCTCCGTGCAGGAAAAACCCCGACGCCGGAACCGATCGTTGTCGCCGTCCGGAACTCGCCGCCGTCCGTTTCGCCGTTTGTTTCCGGTAAGACAGCAGTCACCGTCAGATCTCAGATCAGCGGCTTAGATCATTAGTTGACCGGTCAGACTCAGGCGTTGACTAGTCAGACGCCCAGTTAGCGCCCAGTCAGCAGACGCTTTGACCAGTCAACAGACACAATTGACTGGTCAATTTCGTTAATCCTTCTAGTTGACAGATTTCGGTAGAATTTTGTAAATTGCGTAGAAATTAAACCGCTTGGCCAAAAATTGCAAATAAAATATGTATAGATTCAGTGAGTCGTGTAGAATCTCGCTGTACCTTTGGTTCAGGCTTTTGCGGCAAGGTTTAGTACAGTTTAATCAAACTAGTTAGTGGCCTTTTCGGAGTAATAAATTCGTAGAAAAAGATCTGTAGCTCCAAAAATCGCGTATGATATGTCCCTGGATTCAGTGGAACGAGGGGAATCTCATCGTGAATTAAAAAGATAGGCTTACTGTAAAAACTTCTGCAGAAACTGTCTAGTGGCTTTCTGCAGTGTTTTAATTACTCGGGGAGTTTTATAATTCCTTTTTGAGTAATTCCAATTGGTACTGTTTCTAATCAGCGATGCCTATGCGGTAAAATTTCCCAAGATTTTACAAACAGTATTCTATCGGTAGTGAATTATTTGAGTTCTAGCTCTAGTTTGGAGCATTACTTTTGCTTAATAGTTTTCCTAGCGCTAAAACTATTTTCCATGCATGCGATCGGTAGTATTATGGAATAGGATGTTGTGGTGCAGCTGTAGCACCAATTCACTCGTCGTTCATGCATTCATGCATCATATTTGTTGCATATGCTTGTGGATTGTTTGTTTATGATTGCAATTGTATCGTATAGATTGTGACGAGTGCAACGCTTGCTCGTGTGTGGATTGTTCTTCCGACCACTACAACCAAGGCAAGTAGATGCTACTTTGTTCATGATATCGTTCTACTATTTTCTATGCATTGTCGTGTATTTTGTAGATGCATGTGTAGGATGATACTATCGCTATGCTATGTCCTATTATGTGGTAGGGCTTTCCTTGTAGATGAACCACCGTTGGTAGATGTGCTTAGCCATGCTATGATGAACGAGGGCTGGGTTACATCACTCAAAGTTGTTTCTAAAAGTATTGGTTTGCAAAAACTAAAACAACTTAATCAATGAATCTCCTGGGTGTGATGGTATTGATAATTTTTGGTGGTTTCATTGCGGAAAGGCACCGGTATCAAGAGAGAATGATTGGCTTCTTTATTGTGTAGCTTATGTGTACAACCATGTGCCAATAATGGAATGGGCGGTTGGTTGGACTTAGTAGGTTGTGGCAACTCGAACCCGCGTATCCAGAGATGTAGAATTTTGGTAGGTTGGACCGGTGCGCGTCGGGATTGAGGTGCTACTTCCCGAACAGTCTCTTCTTGGACTTCTCCCTATCATCACCCAAAATGAGAGTGATGGTACGAGCTGGGCTGGCCAAGTCACATGGGTAAAGTGTACTAACCTCTGCAGAGTGTATAATCTAATCGATTAGCCGTGTCCCCGGTTATGGACATCTGAGTTGCTTGATATTGATTCCATGACAAGTTTCTCGCTCATTCTAATTTCATAATTGTTTTAATATTGTTGGGTTAACTTAATTGGGATCTTTTCAAAGAAAATCAAAAACTGTTTATGAAAGTAGGACAAATGTATTTGCAAATGCAAGCCAGACACAGCTCCACTTGCCAAATATGCATGTAGATGTTAGTACTATTGTCTCCATTACTAGCTCTACTTGCCATACATTCCATGTATTGACCTTCGGGCTGCTACGTTTCATGTTGCAGTTATTCCGATTCGAGTAATCGATATAGGCCACGGTACTCCACTCGGCACTTGTTCACTTGTGGGCAATTTGAAGAATGGAGGATTTACTTTGTTTATGTTGCTACCTGAATAATTTGAGCTAGCTTTGGGCTAAGCTTTTATTGTAATAATGGTACTCTGGATCTTTGTTATCTATGATACACGGTTATTTTGCTATGTTATTCATCTTACTCTATTGTGGGCCAATGAACCGATCCAGGGATTGGCATGTCACATAGAGGCCACGGTCTTTTCAGAACCGGGATGTTACAGTGACCCCTTGGGGTGGCCCGATCTTTCATGAATTCCATGGGAATCGAGGGGAAAGTGGTGGAAGGGGGAAGGGGATGAAATCCACGAACACACACGCGAAGAACTCGATGAACACACACACGAAAACACGATACAAGTCGATAGCTCACGCCGGTGGCAACCGGTCCAACACAATCCCTAGGATCGGCGTTGGGCAAGACACTCTCCCACGGCCAACAACAGGGGTGAGAGGCTTGTTGAGATCTTGACTACTTGGGCACGAGACACCGAGATCCCAAGGACTTGTACAACTTGAACGCACTAGGCAAAATCCAAGAGGTTTGTGGATAATTTGGTGATCCTTGTCAAGGAGCATGAGACAAATAGTTGATAGATCCTAAAAGGGGTGTCTTCAACTACAATTATCCAAGTCTAGGGTTTACAATAGAGGGTAGGAGTTATTTATAGGCCAGCCACATAAACAGGGGTAGTTTAGGAACGAAATGGAAAAATATAGAGAGGTGTCAGCCTGGACGAACAGGTTCAGTCATGACCGGTAGCACCGGGCTCACGACCGGTAGTACCGCTCAGGGTCCGGTAGCACCGCTTGCGGTCCTGGGACTTCAGCCGGAGTCGTCAATAGCGAGCGGTAGTACCGCTAACCGGTAGTACCGGTTCTAGACCCGGTAGTACCGCTGGCGTCTAGGGCTTGGATGGGTTCCTCCTGGAGCGTCCGGTAGCTAGGTCCGGTAGTGCCGCATGCACCGGTAGTACCGGTCGCCGGATCCGGGTGTACCGTCGGCGTCTGAATGCAGTTGGTCCCTTTCGCTGTGGTTCCTCCATTCCATGGGTCCTTCTCTTCGTACCTGATGAGAGCACATGGTGGGCGTATGAAGTAGCAAGCCATCCAGGGGCGTATCAAAATCACACAAGGAAAGGAGCGAGTTAACCTTAGCTTGTAGGAGTTTGGCTCGAGCGCGAGTCATGGGTCCACTTGGGGATCTCGTAGGAGTAGATGTAGTAGCGTTCGTAGGACGGGCTGCATCAGCTCCCCCCCTTGGGAAAGAGTCGTCCTCGACTCTTCAACCTTCTCAACCTCATCATCTCCATGGAAGGGTGAAAGGTCCTTAACATTGAACGTTGGGCTCACAAGGTACTTTGATGTTGGGATATCGATGATGTAGGCGTTGTTGTTGATCCTCTTGAGTACTTTGAACGGTCCATCACCTCTTGGCTTGAGTTTGGAGTCGCGATCCTTGGGAAAGCGGTCTTTACTCAAGTGTATCCACACAAGGTCGCCTTCCTCGAAGATCATCTCTTTCTTGTTCTTGTTTAGCCTTGATGCTTGGCGAAGGACTTGTTGCTCGATCATAGTTCTTGTGTCTTCATGTAGCTTTTTCATTGCTTGGGCACGCTTGTCAATGTCCATGTTGGTGCGGTCGTGTAGAGGAAGAGGTAATATGTCGAGCGCGGTGAGAGGCTCGAATCCATAGACGATCATGAACGGGCTCATCATGGTGGTGGAGTGCTTTGCGCGATTGTAGGCGAACTCGGCGTGTGGGATGCATTCCTCCCAATCTTTAAGATTCTTCTTTATCAACACACGTAGAAGTGTGCCAAGGCTTTGATTGACGACCTCGGTTTGTCCATTGGTTTGAGGATGTGAGGCGGACGAGAATAGGAGCTTGATGCCGAGCTTGGCCATGAGTGTCTTCCAAAAGTAGCTCATGAATTTGACGTCGCGGCCGGAGACGATTGTTCTTGGTACACCATGTAGCCGAATTATTTCCCTGAAAAACAAATTTGCTACATGTGAAGCATCATCGGTCTTATGGAACGGAATGAAGTGTGCCATTTTGGAAAAGCGATCCACTACCACAAATATAGAATCATGTCCATGCTTAGATCTAGGCAATCCTAACACAAAGTCCATGCTAATGTCCGACCAAGGTGCATGAGGAATAGGCAATGGCATATAAAGACCAAAGGGGTTAGACTTGGACTTAGCTTGGACACAAGTAGTGCATCGTTGGACGTGGCGCTCCACGTCGCGCTTCATCTTGGGCCAATAGTAGTGAGTGGAGAGCATGTCATATGTCTTGTCACGTCCAAAGTGACACATAAGTCCACCGTGGGACTCTTGAAGAAGCAAATTTGGAGAGACGACTTCGAACTGCAAAGCTTGTTTTGTTTGAAAAGAAAACCCTTATGCAAATAGAAATCACCAATCCCTTTGTGATGTGGACATCCCATCTATTGATACAATCATTGTACCTACAGCTACATACATACAAGGACCTATCACAAGATCTCGTGCCAAACAACTTAACTATCAGGTACTTTTGTTTCTTGGAACTATTTCTCACATACATGAGAATATGATGCTGCCTAAATCAGATGTATTTATTACTCTTAGGACTGATGGACCAAGCATGGATGAGAGGGACAAGCATTGGAGCATGGCCATGCATGGAGATGGCAGCAAGCATGACATGATTCAAGAGAAGGCCACGGATGAAGATTTCAGAACTTTGAGGCCACCATAATGAAGAAAGAAGGCTTGGACGAAATATTCAAGATTAATAGTTCACAAATTCGTCCATAGCTTAATATGGTGCTGCGACACCTTTATTTTGGGCTAGGCCCATGTAATTTTCGCAGGATTTTAATTAGCCACTTTTTAGAGTCCATATTTGAGGAGAAAAGGACTTCTAGGGTTGGATTCGGCCACCACTTCTATGGCTGGCCGAAACCCCACCTTTTCCTCCTTAAATACTCCCCATAGCCATCACCGTAGACACGGATTTTGTTTAGACAATAAGTTAACCATCATAGCAACTTCGCCAAGGCTCGAGCGTCGCAGAGGCCTCTTGTACTTCGCACCTATACAGGATCCCACCTTTTCAATAAAGCTTTCATCTTAATCCGCAATATCTTGATTGCAATATTAGTTCTTACTTGTTCTCGATTTCAGGTAGGAATTAAGACCCTCGCTGGTCAGGCTGATCGTGTTCCCGCAGGATCGGTAACCTCCAGGAGATTGGCCTAGCGATTGCATTGGCGCTCGTGCTCGCACGTGTAGTCGGATCGTTAAGCCCGAACTCCACCAAATCGACTATCACCATCTCATCGAAAGATCGGACACCTTTGCCCTATTAAGTGGTATCAGAGTTCAGGTTGCTCGGTGACATTTTACTGTTTTCGTAGATTAGATTGGTTTTACCTATAACCCATGAAAAAGCCAAAAACACAGTTAGAGTTTAGACCCATCCCATCACCAATGTACGCCTTGCATTATCTTTTCATTTTTTTCATTGTTGAATTTGTGTCTGCATCGTCGTGTCGAGTTACTGGTCTTAGTGTCTCGTCCCTTAGAGTTTCGAGTTCTTATCACAGTAGTCACCGCCACCCTCGCAGATCACCGCCACCATATTTCGCCACCATATTCCGTCGCCATACACCCAGCAACCATAAACCCTAATACTCCGCCACCGCCTTCCTATCGCGACACGGATCTGATCACCTTTCCTGCCGCGGAACGAGTCCGAGTTGAGTTCTTGTTTCCTAGTTAATTCTTTTTACTCTCCTTTCTTGTTGTTTCCGTATTGAGATAAAGTCCGTGTCGAGTTAGAAATTCAGTCGTAAGTCCAGAAGGAGAGCAAAAAAACAAATTCTGGCTCGGTTTAGTCATAAGTCCAGTCTGGAACCGCCTCCAAATTTTTTTTCTGAATATAATGATTTTCGGCCCCGGGGATCACTTTTCTCCATGGCCGTTATAGCGATATTTTTTTGGCGCCTACGCGCTTTCTAGAGCATAATACAAAAAAATTCGAATTTTTTTTTGGGGCTAACCTGTTTTTAGACCCCGTAGATCAGTTCTAGACACTCGCCATCATAGTGATTTTTGACATCTCGGTTCGCTTTTCAGGGTGCCATATCATCATACATTGCTTGTTGTGTCGCGTCGTGACATTGTTGGTGATCTAGGCTCGCGTCTCTAGTACGGTCTAGTCTAGGACCAGCACAGTACCGTCGTTGAGCATTCTTTCAACATTTGCATTGCTGTTTTGATAATTGCTAACCTCTTTGCTAAGCCTTTCCAGAGCTCCATATATTTATCCACGTGCGGTGTTTCGACTCCTCGTAATCGCTCGGTTCAATCTCTGGACCCACTGCTCCTCGCGGTTGCACATCGCCTTTTTCCTGCTGTTTGGTAAGAACTTGTAAGAGCTTCGTATATTGCTTGACGGATTACGCGTGCCTTCCACCATATTTCCATAGTTATAGGCATATATAACTATGCTTTTAAAGGACTAACCATGACAGATACTTCGCATAACCCTGCAACAATGACGAACCAAGAACTACATGCCCACTTCTCCGAGCTCTTGGTCGGTCGCGCTGAAGATGTGGATGCACGACTGGAGGAGTTTGACACCAAGCTCACCAACACCATGGACAAGATCGATGGACTCGAGAAATCCTTCAACGACAAGCTTGACGCTCGGTTCAAGGAGATGTTGGACAGATTGCCGGCACCCGCACCCGCACCCGCCCCATTGGCACCTCGGCATGGCGCACGGCGCATTCCGGACGGTTCGCAGTTCGTCTTACGGTTGACTCAGCCACCTTCACTGTAGCTGAGGCACCTCAGACTTCCATCGCGGCTGCTTCTGCGACATTGGGGACAGACGACGGGTACTACTACGACCCCGATGACGACGATCTGTTTGACGAGGAGGTTGAACAACGTCCACACCCTGCCGGCCGTCCCCGACATTACCACCGCAACGCTCGACCACCGGTATGTGATGATGATCATGTTGCAAAGCTTAAATTAAATATTCCATCTTTTGAGGGTAAATATAATCCTGATGCATATCTTACATGGGAGATGGAAGTAGAACAACGTTTTGCATGTTTAAAATATCCTGAAAATATGTGTGTTAGTGCTGCTACATGTGAATTTACTAAATTTGCTTCCCTTTGGTGGTCTGAGTATTGTCGTTTAAATCCTACTACTATTCCTCGTACTTGGACTGCTTTAAAAACTGCTATGCGTGTTCGTTTTGTGCCTCCCACTTATCAACGTGATTTACTAAAGAATCTTACACGTTTAGAACAAGGAAAAAATTCTGTAGAAGAGTATTATCAGGACTTGAAACGGGATGGTTTGGTGGTCTTGTAGAATCTCTTGAACAAATGCTTGCTCGCTTTTGGTGGATTAAACAAGGACATTCAACACATATTAGACTATAAGGAATATAATTCCATC